>MU551617.1:8628171-8677992 GCA_024362625.1 Silurus asotus
TTTTAACAATGGATATTGTCCCAAAACAGCTTTACAGAGCAAAGGAAAAAAAAATCTAATTTATAAGTTTATTGCCAGTAAGTTTAACCCTTATAAGTTTATCCCTAATAAGCAAGCCAGTGGTGACAGTGGCAAGAAAACCTTACTGAAAATGAATCGATACCTACTGACCAATCAAATTCAAGAATGTGGTACTTTTTTAGCCACTGCAGGAGTTCTCATCATAAGCTGAATCAGAATAACTAGTATTGTTGTCAGACTATCCAGTGAATATGTCCCTAGAGTCATCACTTGTTCCATGGACATCTGCTTGTTGTCCACTTAGGACAAAGCGATTATGACCGGTGATATTAAGGTGGCAAAAAGGACATCCTTCATTTCCTTTTCAACCTCTTCTTGGCTAACAGGAGGTGACAAAGGCCAGACACAGGAAGACTCCCATCTCTGTGAGTGAGAGGAGGAAGCAGACTTAAAAGAGAAGAGCCCTGGCACCCGGTTTGCTCTTCTTCTCACCTCCTCCCTTCCCAATCGCCCTCTCTCCCTCTCTCTGTCTCTCGCTCTGTGTTATCGTCTCTCACTTTCATCAAAGGTGATGATGAGGAAGCTGAACGTTCTAGCAGGTTTATAAAGCAGATGTATTCTGCAGAATACAGAGATCCCTTCATTAGGATATTGTAATGAAAGCTGAATGCTTGGTGTTTTATCCTTTCACATATCACTCTTCAGATTATACCATCTCAGCTATAAACACTGAGAGAAAAAAATAATAAAATGTATTAATAAAATAATAAGTGACGATTACCACTAAAGCTGATATTTGCACAATAAAGTAGCGATAAAAAAATTCTAGGATTATTATGACAAGATATTATGATGAGATTTATTGCTTTGACTTGTCAATTTTTGTTTGCTATCATTTCAAAACTAACAAAAAATTACAATGTGAGTATGCATTGTGAGTTGTGGTTGCATGTAGTTTGCACAAGCAGCCCAAATTCGCCTCAATTCTCTCTTTCTTTTTCAACGAAAAACAGCATCCTAAAACATCCACCAGTTAAACCAGTCTATATTTCAGTTGCATTATTGATAATAATAACTCTATTGCAGAGGGCTAGTTAGTTAGCTGACACAAGGTAGGACTGAAAAAGTGATGTATTTTTGTCGTTAGCTGCTTTTTTTATCATTTCAGAACAGACAGTAACTATAGGCTGTAATAATGGACAATTAATATATTAGATCTAAATGAAGGTACAGTGAGACCACATTGAAAATCCTGGATTTCTTATCTTTTCATTATTAAAATGCAAAAAATAAAATCAAGGTTTTAGATTTGTGAAATATTTCAACCAAAAAAGCAAATGTTTAATAATAAAAATACTTAATATTCAAAATTCTGTACTATTTATAGATATTTAAATGTACATGAATTTGTGATTTTGACAATGTTACTGCTTTGTAGAAACAGTCAGACTTTTCCACGTCTAATAGTTTGTATGTAAGCATATGTTTCAGAATACACTCTGATGTATTGGATGTAACATGAAGAGAGATTTTATATAAACACATGGAGTACATGGCATCTCGAGTGTAAGTGGACATTAAAGCAGACAAGGGAACATAGCAAATACAAAAAAAAATAATTTAAAATCATGAAAAATATTCCAAAAAATTCTACTTTTTTATTAATGTCAATTTAATTAATTTGTAATGAAAATCGTTACTTTATTCTAGAAAAGAATGTTACATTAAAGTTGCATTTGTAGTCGCTGATTTAAATTAATTAATAGTTAATATATTTAACATGGCTAAATTTAAACTGTTTCTGAAGTGGGGTTTTTTTGACCAGTGATTTATTTTTCCATTTTGTAATCCAAATATTTTGTAAAAGTGGAGTTGATTGACATCTACTGCCTAATCTAATTTTGCACGTTATTATTTTGACAGGGTTAAACAGATTATGTAGAATAGAACTCCCAGGGCCATGTTGCAACCTTGTGGTTCAGGACCTGTGATTGGTTGAGGGTTTCAAGTACTGAAAGATCAAGGACACATTGAGAAAAGGAAAGTGAGAGAAGGACACATGATTGGGAATGAGGAGGAGGTGGATCGCAGGGAGGCAGATGTGCTGTCTGGACTGCCCAACTTCCTCTCATGAGTCTGTCACATAGGTGACGTTTGCTTGGCAAAACTCTGCTTTCATCTGAGTGCCACACAGAGCCCATATTTGCATTGCAATTTTTTTTTTAGAAAGCCAGAAAACAAACAAAAGCAGCAATATTGCCATCTTTGCCAGCATCCCCTCTGACTTTCTGAGGATATCTGAGATAGGACAGGTTGCAGTAGATCATTTAGCCACTGAGCTGATAGGAGCATTGCATAAGAGCCTCTCTTCCTGCCAGGATGGCCTTCAGCTCACAACAGCAGTCTGACTCTCACACTGACAAGGCTTTAACCCCTTACTGTGCCTTGCACCAGTCTTACATTTGTTTATTTTAAATTAATGTACTAATTTATTCTTATTAATCATTTAAAGATTGCCTTAACAAATCATCTTAAACCATTTACACCATTACATGTTAATTTATTGCTTGCATAATACCCTCATTAAAATATCAGAATACAGAAACAAGCTAATTGAAAATGCCTCCAAATCGCTAAGCAGTTAGCATGGCTAAGTCAAGTGTCGACATACTTCGTCTTTTTTACGGTTTCTTTTTATTATTTACAAAAAAGTACAGAAGGTGTTTTCTGTGTCAGTAACTTATGAAATAAACACACTATAGCCATAACAGCACGCAAACACCCTGCTTATATCAACTAACTGACTAACTAACTAACTAACTAACTAACTAGCCTAGCTTGTGTTTGTGTTTTCATCCCGATCAACAACAACAATGATAATAATATTTTCAACTTTCAGCTATTTAGGTTATAGTTCATGAAGCTATGTTTGCTCACAGCCATCGTATGAACTTGCCACCAAAATTATATTTTGCCATTAATTTTTATGTATGGCTATATAATGTAAAGCTAGAAATAAAATGTAGAGACATCTAGCAAAATTCAATTGTCAGACAAAATTAAAATATAGAAACACAACAACAATAAACAGCAGCATTTATGCTCTGCTGCAATAAGATTTGCTTAAAACAACTGTAAGAGAACTCTAGTAATTTATTTATTTTCACCTGTACTTGTTTGTGAGGGTGAATTGAGTTAGTTATTTAGGTGGCAGGAAGACATGGGTGTTATAAGAGATTTTTAGCCATGTCATCGCCTCAAAGAGTGCTTAAGCTTCATAACACAGTCAACAGTGTGTGTGTGTGTGTGTGTGTGTGTGTGTGTGTGTGTGTGTGTGTGTGTGTGTGTGTGTGTGTGTGTGTGAAGGGGAAGGCTTTCACAGTGTCCTTGATTGGCACTCATACTCAGGAAATGATAAGGAGCTAAAGTAAACACGTCTGGCCATGTTGGTAGAAGGGGATTGCTCCCAAAACATGTCATGGCCACCTGAGCAGCAAAGTAGAGGAACAGCCCATGAGTTATTTACCAGCACAACCCCCCACCACTACCCTCGCAAGCCTTTAATTACTCTCATTACAGCAATCCTTGTTCATTTGTAGGCCAAGCTGCACTGTTTGCCACAAAAACCTTAACAGAGCTGAATGAAATGCCTACAAAAAAACAATACGGTTTGCTACAAAATTTTGCTAAACCTTAGTACAAGGTTCCATCACGGTCAGAATGAGTAATAAGATATTAATAACAAATTGGTGGGCGGTGATATTAGATAGGAAGCGAAATCAAAAATTTAGCAACATCTCAGCTATTTGGGTTGCAAAATGGAGCATAATATGAATCATGTGGGGCAAAGTATTACACACATTTACACACACACACACACACACACACACACACACACACACACACACACACACACACACACACACACACACACACGCTTAAGTAAGACAGAGACAGCTGCATTTGTACACTAATTTTTACATGCGCCACTGAAAATCTATACACTTTTAATTCTGTCATCTAACCTTTTGTTTATTTTGCACGTTGTGAAGAAAATGTGCTTAGCATTTCTATTTGCACTTTATCCATTAAAGTAAACAAAAAATGGAGATAATAATGCACCCCTTTAACAATCATTACACCAATGAATGTATTTCACACCTTCTCAGTCACTGCTGATGACGTGCTGTCCAGGGATGGGCAGTATTCATGATACGTCAAATACATATTTTAAATATACAATAGAATTTTGAATTTGATAGGTTTGCTAAAAATACTGTTTTGTATTTTTGTAGTTTTTAAATACTGTTAAATTCTTTGTATATGATGACAATTCAGTAGTTTGCCCAGACTTGTTGAGACCAGAACAGAAATTGATCCATATGGAAGAATGTGGTGAAGGCAAGAAAGTTGCAGGCTGCCAGCTGATGATCAATCAATGATTGATAAATAAATATTTAATTGCTGAATATTGTACCCTAAATAAAGTAAATGTTTGGTAGGATCATACTATTGCATACTATTGCATTATTGAAGCCCTGACACATAATTTATTATTGTATTTGAGAGTAACATTTGTAAATCAATCATTAAATTATTCATTAGTTAGAAACCATCATATGTCTATTTATGAATGACTTGTATGTCATTGAGTCAGTGTTTTTGATGCAAAGTAGCCCTTCACACAAATGTACATAAATATTTCAAACAAAAACAATAACAAAATACAAATTTCCAGGCAAACTAAAAAATAAATGAACAGGGGGCTGTTTAATTATTTCAATATCTAATCTTGGTGTGGAGACACGTACAGGGTAAAGAACATAGTCAATGTTTGTAAATATTTCATGTATACATTGTAAATATAATGCATATATTAATAGGTTGCAAATGAATTGCCCTTTCACAGCGCAGCTAATCTAAGAACTTGACGTAAACCATTAACTAAAATAAAACTACACAATTCATGAATAAATGAATTCCTTTGTAATTTAATAAACAAAACAAGTATTCATTACTATTAAGAATGCTCTTGTTGCCATTCATATACACTGGCATTAGCTATTTTGCTTGGAGAACAGGCTACTGATATAAAGTACACCATGTAATAGCTTGCTATCAAACATGGTCCTTGCAGTTAAAGTGGAATTTTTTCATGTGTTCGGGTCCCAAGCTGATAAATCTGCAACAGGAGGAGAATCAAGGCCACAACAACAAATGCTCTTTTGTTGAAATGCTCGCAGCCTGCAAAAAAATCCAATTTGCTGCATTTCCTTGCTTTCCTGATTCAGCACAGAGGTCAGGGCAATCCTGTGAGTATATAGAAACTTCTGCTTTTCCAGACAGACAGCATGCACCTTAACTGCGTTATCACCTGACTAGAATGTGTGGCAGTCAGTAGACAGAGCTCAGGATCATTCCAGAAGCATGGGCCTGCACTGGGATGAGAGGAAGACTTTTTTTGCTGGCCCTCAGAAAAAGAACAGCAGTTGAGGAGGCTGTCAGAGTGCGGTATAATAGGATTAGCGTGCAATAAGACGATAGAGTAAACCTGCACCTCATACTTAGGAGGCTTAATCCTCCTGAGGTTATGATAACACGAAATAGAAATGAAAATGTGCAAAGCTGTAATATAAGCAGCAGAGCTCCACTTCTAACTAGTGTTGCGCAGTGTAATCCAGCACTGATACAAGTGTGACAGGCTTCTTGATGCCAACAGCACATTTACAATTTGTTATACATCATAAAATATACATATCTAATTCATTTGATTAGCCATTAGTTAACCCTGTGTTAACACTTGCCACAGACACACTGCTGTTAATCTCTTTTTTGTATGCCCATGATTAATAGCAATAATATGAGCAACAGAAACAAACAAACGAAAAAACTTTGATTTATGATATTCTCAATTGTATATAAAAAAAAACTATATACTGTAAGAAAAATTAAAATGGTGCATGTGGCTTACTTTTTAGACTTTGTTCATAAAGGCACTGCAAAGCTTATAGCAATCGTTCTTTCAGCTTCTCCCATTAGAGGTCGCCACAGCGGATCATCCACATGTTTGATTTGGCACATGTTTTTACGCTGGATGCCCTTCCTAACACAACCCTCCCCACTTATCTGGGCGTGGGACCGGTTTTAAGAGTGGCTGGGGTTGGTTCCCTGACTGGGGATCGAACCCGGGCTGCAGCGGTGAGAGCGCCGCATCCTAACCACTAGACCACCAGGGACTGCAAAGCCTATAAATTAAATAATAGATATTCACATTGATTAGTGCATTTTGTTAATAACTGTTTACATTGTTAAGATTTATTTACCATGTTAAGATTTAAAGTTACTACTGTTTGTTACCTGAAGATGTTGAGGTTTTCGTTGGGAGTGACGAGGATGGATAAGATTAGAAATGAGTTTATTAGAGGGACAGCGCATGTAGGATGTTTTGGTGACAAGGTGAGGGAGGCGAGATTGAGATAGTTTGGACATGTGCAGAGGAGGGACATGAATTATATTGGTAGAAGAATGCTGAGGATGGAGCCACCAGGTAGGAGGAAAAGAGGAAGGCCAAGAAGGAGGTTCATGGATGTGGTGAGGGAAGACATGCAGGTAGTTGGTGTAAAAGAGGCAGATGTAGAGGACAGGGTGGTATGGAGACGGATGATCCGCTGTGGCGACCCCTAATGGGAGCAGCCGAAAGAAGAAGAAGAAGAAGACTGTTTGTTACCTGAACTAAATAAATGCTGGACAGGCCAAACCCCAAAGCTACAACCACATTGCTAAAATTAATGTAGGGTTCTGATGAGATATAAACCTGTCAAATCTCATGCTTCGTGACAGAGATGGTTTCATAATCCCACACACTAAAAGCAAGTTTAAAAGGAATAAATGTATCGGGACTGATTTTAATAAATTAAAAATGTGTTTAAAAAATGTATTTCTGTAAGGTTGCTTTGGGACAATGCCCATAGTTTAAAGCAATATACAAATTAAATTGAATAACCCTAAATTTTGCTGAAATCACATTTTGAATGAATCTGAACATGGATATACAGTCAACATTTTGGTGGGTGTGTAAATTATTACAGATCTTCCAGAAAATAAATGGTTCTTAGGTGATCTTCACTTAAAAGTGGTTATTGATTGAGGAGACAGGATCAAGACCTGATGACTCCTGGAATGAAAAATGATCACAATTACACTGTGCCACTGGACACAGTGTGTAATGAGCTGGAGAGTCTAGCTGTCCCCAGAGACAATCTGTAAACAGCTTGGGGGTGGGAGAGAGAGAATGATCGAGTTATGAGTTAAATGAGAAAGCTGAATCGTAAATGTTATTTACTTATCTATTTATCTATATCTAGTAATCACACAGGTGAAAACAACACTGATACATAAACTTATACTGATACTGTGAGATTTGCTTCGCAATTTAGCACAAGACGTGTGTGTTAAATGATGGTATATAATGTTTGCCCCTTTCAGTGTTGCATTAGTACTGAAAGGCAATCTTACTTAAAAATATCTGTTGTAAATACATGCTCAAGCAGGCATAAACTCCATATACTAAAAAATACACTTTTTTTGATTGACTGTCATATATTTTTACATAACTATGCAGAGAATTCAGAGACTGTAGTTCTCAAACGTTCATGAACTCCTTGTAAATATCTATATGTCTGCATAAATATTACTCTACATCTTCACATTTTCAAGTTCTAAAATTAAACAAAGTGGATTGAGCAAGCATTTGTGGATAATATCATAGTATGAACAAAGAAGATTGTGTTGCTCATCGGGCTGGAAAAGGTTACAAAACTATATCTAAAGAATTTGGAAATTAGAAACCCACAATCAAGTATCAAACAAAAAGCAAGATTTGTAATAGTCCATGAGGTAAGAAAGGAATCCAGGGTAATTTTTGAGCCACTAGATGCCTTTCTTGCATTGACTAATGTTAATGTTCATTGAACAATGTTGGTGTGCAGGGTACATTCACATTTACTGGTTTATTTTTATTCAGTGTTGTATGCGTTGATTTGACTTCTATATAAAGTAAAGAATAAAAAGCTTCACAGCATACTATTAGGAAAAAAATGATTGAAATGGGAGGTGTAATGAAGTGGAGTCACCCACAAGTTGTGCAACCCACAAAACAAGTCACTGTGAATGAGTTGTTCTTTAAGATGATTTACAACTGCGCTAGTGTCAGACTTTCTATGTCTAAAAACAAGAAATCAACAATTTCTGATCCATGAGATTTGAAAACACAACAGTGTGGTGGTTTTTGTTCTGTATTAATTATGATTGTTTTTTTTAGTAATATTTACATTTTGGAAGAGACATAAAAATGATATATGACCTATGATATATGACCTATGATGTAACTAAAACAAAGGGGTAAGACAGATTTATTTTAATTGTTAGTTATTGAAGTGAAGCCGGAGATGAAATTTCAGACACCCAGCAGGTTTAAAGACAATTCTGTAACAACAGTGCAAACACGATTTTAGGCTTAAGTACTCATTTAAGATTTTAGTAAAAATAAAATAGAGTTAACACTGCATCAAGAATATTACAAGTATTAAGTATTTAAAAACAACTGTTTTAGTGCCCTTACAGTGTTTACATTGTACTGAAGTACTCCTAATACACTCTTCCTAATGAAAGGCTTTCTGCTGTTACTTTAGTGAAGAATGAGAGCAGTCTCTGCACTGAAAATTCAACTTACATTCTGGCATTTGCATGGACTTTGGTTTTTCTAAGCCCTAATGCTCCACTTTATCACCCGCCTTTGGCTCCATGTAATGGAACGTGACATTAAGACTGAAGGGGAAGGAGGAAACCAAATTAGTCTCTCGGCTCCGCACTGAGCCAGTGAAAAATGTGTTGTTTGGATCCTTAATTGATTTTATATGCATGTTGGGGGCCACTGCACAAACCATGAAGGAGGAATGAGTCAATAACAAAAGCTTGTCATAAATGCTTTTGAATAAAGTCAAGACCTGACAAGAGGCATGTGCTGGTGTTTGTCTTTAATTTTAGCACTAAATATAATTTTTTTACGTGACCTTTGAAAAACCCAACTCAATATTCTTTTGCCCGGCTAGTGAGAGTTACCATTTTTTTTTACACACAGTTTTTACATTATGTGTGGCATTGCTGCACACAGCTCCAGAGTCTTTGGGACAGCCCAGTTCAGCTCAGGTTTCTCTCTGTGTAGAACTTCATTTCATGTCTGAGTTTCCTCTGGATTATCTGGTTTTATCCACAAAACCTGGTGGATTTGTAACGCAGCTTTACCCTTAGGCATGAATGTATATCTTCTGGGTTTCTTTCCAACCGGTTTTCAGTGAATTCAGGCTTTGAATACACAACATTTTTTTAAATGTTAATGGGTACTTAAGATTCTCTGCAAAGTCCCTAATCCCACTTCTGGATGCTAAAAACCCTTCATTATCCAACAAAACTTAAAGCAAACAAACAAACAAAAAAAAACTCGAACAATTTATGAAGAAGAGTGTGGTTGCTAACATTTCTACACTGCTGAAATATCTTTGCAAAATGAAATTTAAAACAGATGTTATGTTAAAAATCTAATATCATTTGTAGGCATTTAATTTAAATAATAAGTACGGCTGACCAGGATACCGAGGTCAATGAGCATTGATAAATGAATGAACACATTTAGTGCTTGTTGTTTCACAGATGTTCCTTCCGTGGCTCTTCAAAAGGTCCTTTATTAGGGATAATTAATGGTTTTAAGCTTCCTAAAAGCTTTAAGGATTCTACATACAACCTTTTTGTATTCTTCCAGAGAGACAAACCAAATAATTAATAATAAAGGATAAGTTAATCAATGTTCTTGGTACCTTCTGTTTGATTATATCCATCCATATTCACCAATAAATAAATATGTACAAACTTTTGCACTGATGCTTGTCAGAGACTGCAGAACAATAAGGGGTGTTGTGTTAGAAGATTGTATGGTCTGGGAGCCACACAGGAATTCATTTGCGATGTTTGATAATGGAATTTACAGACCCCTGGGGCATGAAGCTCTCCCATGCTTCCTTGTTGAATGAAATCTCCACTCCTCTGAGACAGACTTCATTTACTAAGTGCTACATGTACTCACCGGAACAGGTAAATAAAGCTGACATATAATGGCAATGACCCTCTCAGACCTGCTTGTGGAAGATGAATGAATGGCACGCTCTGTATGTGGTCACTGGGATGTCTGTGAGGACAATGAACCTTATCCACCACCACTAAAGCTGAAAGCTGCACGACACTGACTAAAGGTTAAATGATTAACTCCAATTAACATAATTGCATATAAGCTAAAAAAAAAAAAAAAGCACAGTTGGTTTAATTTAAGTAACATTAAATGCTTTCTCCTGCACTCTCTGTGTGGGGACCCTTAAAGGGTCTATGTAGAATTCTAAATCTAAAACAGGTCTTACAAATGGTGCCATAGTTTCCATTGAGGGTGGCATTGATGCATTAAAGCTTCAGATTCTAAAAGTTTGATCCTGAGCCTGGGTTTTTGCCTTTGCAGAGTTTCTCCCTGTGCATGTAAGTTTCTTCTGTGTTCACTGGTTTCCTCTCCCTGTGCGAAACCAAGCTGGTAGTTAGATTGTTTATGCTTGATTGGCAGTATGAATAAGTGTAAAAGATTACCTCTGATAGAGAAATGTTAAAAAGCTTTAAAAAGCCATTTTCTCTAAATAAAAGGGAAAAATATAAATTATAAAATAAAAATTTTAAAAAAGATTTTATTGTCAAAAAATTTCATTAGCTGAAAGTAAAATTATATTTCGCTCTCTTATACTTTTTTCTGTTAATAAATGCATGAAATAGGCAAAATTGTCTGCCAATTTTAATTTAGAACCCACTCAGGAGAAACCCTTAAATAGTCTATGTAGAACATTAACATTTTTCCCAATTAGAAATAATTATCTGATTATCATAATTATCCAAATTAACCCTTGGAGAACCCCTGATACTATATTTAACAACAATGCAGTGAATTTCAGCACAAACTATATAAGCAAAGAAGATATTTAATTATTTCAAAATATTTCTAGCCATTTAATTTCTTACATTTCTTACAAAATGTACCTGATCAGTATACTTATTGTTTTTCTTTTAATATTATAATATATTTTTCAAAATATTTAATATATTTGCTATTTTCAGGATATCATCTTTTTGTCATGTGGCCTGGCTGTCAGTTTACAAATGTCTAATTTGAGGACTGTCAAGTTCGTCCGCAGGGAAGGACAAAATGGGACAATTAGCAGGCTAGTTCCTGACTGGGACCATAGTGCATCCTGTCGGGTCATATTGTGTGATTAGCATGTGAATGGCATGCTTGTGTTTTTGTGTACTTCAGCACTCCTGCTACCTGAGACACTCTAATTAGCGATGAATTAAAGAGGAGGTGGTTAAAAAGAGGGCTTTTGTAGGGACATCTGGTTCCTTCTTCACCTCCTGTGTCGGGGGAGGAGTGACAGTGACACACCAAACAAAACACTGCACTTCCTATAAGGTCAGGAGAATGTGGAAAAGGTTATAAAGCCACTTACTTAATGGAGAAGTGTATCACAGTGTTTTAACTAAGGGGTAAATGAACAATATAATAATGTTTTAGCAATAGGTAACCATGTAGCAATAGATGTGATCACAGATCGTACTTGACAGTAAAAAAAAAAAAAAAAAAGTTTTAAAAAATTGTTAAAATGACCAGTTTTTAATACAGTAAAATTGAAAATACAAAACCACTTCTTGTGTCTGGTCAAACTCCTGCCAGCTGTTATGTATGTTTCTCTATCATTTGTGTATCAGTATTTATTGCATTTTTGTAAAAAGAATTAATCAATATTTGAACACATTTTTTCGTTGTCTTTTGGAGTAAAAATCACCCAAATATAAATAATCTCCTACACAATTGGGTAATTTTTACCCAAAAAACCCAACATAAAACACTGAAAAAAAAACCCACAGATGCAGAATAATTAATATGTATTTTATGTGTTAAGTAACAACATATACACATTCACCAGTCACTTAAATAAATAGGAACACATATCCAGTAGGAGTCCAGTACTGAAGTTAATGTTAACACCAAACACCAGAAAAGTGTGATCTTAGTGATTTTGACAGGTGCTATTGGTGGTAGACCGGCTGGTTTGAATATTTTTTCAGAAACTGCTGTCCTACTGAAATTGCCACCAAGCAGTTCCCAGACATGACACAGAATACTGTGAAAAACTAAATATATCCAGTAAACAGCTTTTTTTGCTGGCAGAAACACTTTGTTGATGAGAGAGATCAGATGAGACTGATCACACTGATTTAAGCTGACATGGAATATACAGAAACTAAAATATCTCAGGACTCAATATGTCAGACTGTAAGACAGAAGGGGTACATCAGCAGATGACCACATCAGATTCCAATTCTGTCAGCAAAGAACAGATATCTGAGTCCTCTGTGACCAGAGTCACCTACACTAAAGGGTTAAATATTAAATAAACATTGCTTGATCTAATGAATCTTAATTTATTTTTTATACTTTAGTCATTAGTGTCCTGCCTTGTGTGAACAGGCTAGTGGTGGTTTTGGTGAAGTGGTGTGGAAAATATATTTTTTTGGCACACATTTAGCCCCTTTTTACTAAACTTTCGAGTGTCACAGCCAATGTGGATATTATTGTTGACTATGTGCATCCTTTCAAGGACACGATTTACGCACTTTTTAAAGTTACTTTTAGCATATTAATCCACCATGTGGCCAAATAAAAATCTGGGGACATGCTGAGTGTCCCTCAATGAGAACCTTTATCATGCGCCATAAGAATAGATCATTTTTATTAATTGCTTTCTAATTTCATATTTGTTATATAATAATTTATAAAGTACATTTATATAATTCATATTGATAGCTTATTTAATTTTATATTAATTACACACACACACACACACACACACACACACACACACACACACACACACACAAATATACAGTAAATATAATAATAATAATATTATATGATATTATATGATATAAGATCATATTTATATAAATTTTAGTATTTTGAAAGCTGGAATGCCCAAATATTTCAGATATTGAGACAAAACATTTAATGATTAAGTGCAGCTTGTTCTTTTTTCAAGAAATATATCTGTTGTTTTTTGAAGATTCAGTGTGAGCATCGCTGCTGGTGAGGGATGAGAGGTGCATGACAACAACCCAGTACACAGACGGCAGCCTCCCACCAACCCACCACCCACCCAGCGTTGCTAAGCAGTTATAGTTGCTATGATGAGTGAGAGAAAGGGAGCAAGAGAGATAGAGGCAGAGATAGTGACTGAGTGTGTCTGTGTGTGTGTGAGGGTGAGAAAGAGAGAGAGCGAAAGAAAGAGAGAGAGAGAGAGAGAGAGAGAGAGAGAGAGAGAGAGAGAGAGAGAGAGAGGTGAGAGAGAGAGAGAAATTGTAAAAGCTGTGTGTATATTTGGAGAAAATCAGTGTAAATTCTTGATGTCTGTATCAGTGATTCTTTTGTTTGAAAGAATTATATTAAAGAATCAGATACGTATCCTAATAGCATGCCTGAGCAGACTGTATTGACATCCTTCGGCCTGAGAATTCATCTGCAGCTCTGCTCAGACAACACAGAATCAGGATTCAGCCTTCATGTAGAACACATATACAGTGTAACAAGGCTGTTTTAGGATTAGGGTGCAGACTGTAAATAAAGGTTTATTTCAAAGATTTTTCTGGACTCAGGTCTTTCCAGAGTTTAGTATGGATAATATCAATATTAATGGTGGTGTGGTGTGGTGAGGTGAGACGAAGTGAGGTGTGGTGTGGTGTGGTTTTCACTTCAGCTGAACCCTAGTGGTGAACCCTGGCTCAACTGGTCACTGTACTTTCTGTTTGTATCATCTGTGTCTATGATCCTGGGGAAAAGGTTGTTAAGGTAATCGATACATAGAACCAGACGTTCTTTAGACCTCAGCACTGCAATTAGGTCTTTGTGTTGTAAGTCTTTTGCTGGATGGAATACAAAATGAACATGCTTCAGAAAAGCACTCCTACAATTAGGTAGACACCCTTATTCACAGCCACGTATAATGCTTTGAACTCACAGAATTCACTTTTGTCATGTTAGTGTTGGTAACAATGGAAAAGAATATACAAAATAGCAAATGAAAATATCTAGTGTCTGCTATTTTGCAAACCTGTTCGCACAAAAAAAGGGTAATTGTGCAATCAACCCAAAGTTCGAAATAAATTATTCTATATGAAGAGAACTCTTGGACCAAGTGTAAAAAATATGCAAAATATATTTAGGCTAGTCCTAATTTTCAAGCTTACATTACACATTCAGAAAACAGAGCAGGTCTAGAAATTACCCTAGGTTTTTAACCACACCCCCAACCCCTGCCTGCCAGGCATTCAGCCGGTGGTATTTACCACATCCCTTCTGCAGCTCCAGCTGCTTCCTCACACCAGGGTGCCGAGTGCCAACCACGACCTGAGCATCCGCTCCAAGCCACAACACAACAACACATCAATGCTTTAGGAGGTCTGGCCTTTAAGCCAAGCTCACCCTGACTCCGCCCATCTTGAGCGGACCTTGAGTCCACTTAATAAGCTGCTGCATCTAAAGTGTCATCTGCTGCCTCATTGTACTGATGTTTAAGACAAAAACTATATATTTATTAATCTTACTATATCACTGATCCCGAAAGTGAGCCATCACACTTCTTATTAGCTCTTCAGCTACACTCAATATCTCTAGTATTTAATGCAAGGTGTTTTCAAGAAATGTAAACATGTTAAAGTCTAGATCTAACAATGACAGTGCATTAAATCATTAACTTTCTTACGTTATATTGTCCATCCATTTTGCCATGCCGCTCTGACAGGATTATAAAATATAATTTAATTATATGATTTATTAGAATGCACTCATTCAAATACTTTATAATTCTTTAGCAAAAGCTCATTTACAGGGCCTTTAGATTATGCTGAGCTGAACCCCTCATAATAAATGAATATAACAAAGACACATATAATCATTTATATGATATTTTCTGTTAGGATAAATCTCTGTAACCTTTATTGAAGGAGTCTCCAGTTTCATTACTTTGCAACATTGCAACAATCTCTGAGTTTTCCACCATGGGAAACTCTTTAAGGAGGAGTTTACAGAGGAGTTTTTGTTTCTCAGTTTCTTTGCCTTTTTTTTGTTTTATTAACTTCAAGAGAGATAAAAAGAGAGGAAGGAAGGACTGTTTATAGCTGCTGTAAATTAGTGACAACAGGAACTTACTTGTCTCATGGAAGCTCCACAGCATTAAATTTAACTATAAACTGTTAATAAGCATGACATGTTTTTACCACACCTTGCTGCTACAGGAAAATATTCATCTGCAATTGTTGATTTTGTATGCTCATGGTATAATACTTAACTTCTAGGATCATTTATACATGACTAAGGAACATTTGGCTAAAGCCCTTCTGCTAAAAAAATATAGGTTTGCATTTTACATATTGCAAAAAGTAATAAATGATAAAAATAGCAACGGCAAAATAACAAAAAAAGAGCAATTTACTCTGAAATCAGCTAAGAAGTAGTAATCATTAAATTGTTTAATCTTATAGTAGACTGCATACTACCACCACAATATCAGGACACTAACAGAACTGGAAACCCACATTATACTTTGCGCTATGCCACATGCATAGATATAATAAAAGTTCTTGTAATAGAGTAAATTCTTGGTTTATTTTTTTATTATTTTATTTTATTTTTTAAGAAACAGCAATAACAATGAGGAAAATAGCACTTTAGCTAACAGTGAATGCTGAACGTTTTGAGATCACTGTTTCCATGGCACCCAAGAGCTCACTGTTACTTATCATACAGAGTGCAGGATAATATGTAGCATGTTTCCAGCGTGTGTATTTGGAATGTGCAGACATGCACGCAGTTAAATGAGTTGCTCTGGAAACTCTGCAAAGTGCCTTTCATACAGGGTGTGTGGGGATGCTGTCTGCTGCATCCTTTAGTGCTGTAAAGTAGGTCACACCATCGTCATCGGATGATGTCAGCGGCTTTATATATAGAATGTAAAAGCCACCCTGGTCTATCCAGATTGGATAAAAGGGAAATCACTGATGAAAGAAATGGGGAAGTTTATTTCGAAATGTTTAGTCAAATCTATTAAATCTTTAATTCAGCCAATTTCTTATCATGGCTATGGTGAAAGATAGCCAGTGAAGCTGATTTATCTATGACTATCATATAGATGTGTGATTCAGTAGGCCAAAGGAATGATTAAAACCAGACTTTTTTATCAGCCATTTCAGAATGTCCAGATGATGGTTCAGTCAGCTGCTCTAGTAGGCCGCTGGCTAATGCGTTGGCGTTATTCTCTCAATGCAATTACAGAACATCCTGTGTTAGCAGCACAAACAGTGCACAGCAAACATCAATACAGCTCTCTCAGATCCTTGTGTTTGGCTAATGACAGATAACAGAGCTGCCGGCCAGATGAACTGACTCCAGCAAAGAGAGAGAGAGAGAGAGAGAGAGAGAGAGAGAGAGAGACAGACAGAGAGATAGAGAGAGAGAATGAGAGAGAGGACGTTACGTCATTGCTTTCTGGCAGTGGGACTGAATTCTCACCCACACGCTGATTACTCTGTTATTGATAACATACCTGGTGCAATTCTCACTTGCCGTAAAATTCTTCTTTTTTGGGGCCACATCGTTTAGCTCAGCTTTTGCATTCTAAATAACTCAATGCCTATTTATCTAAATAAAACATCAATTTGTATTATACTCTCTAAACTATAAATAATAGCATTTCTTGAAATCTAACACCACTTTCATTTCACTTTCACACCACATTTATTTTTGGACAAAAATACTTTGCATTGCATTTTATAGAAAAGGTAAATCCAGAAAGTATTAAATAAATACTGCAGTGTAACAATATTGTCTGAAAAAGAAAAAAAAATACATCTCAGCCAAAAGAGTTGACTTAAAGATTCAAACAGCAAACTCATTTGTGATCAATATGTCACCGTTGTCTACTCTCTTACCTCAAAGAGTTTTGTCAGCTAAGTATCTTCAATGCTAGGACATAGAAACATGTATTACACATTCCTCACCTTTTTTTAAGGTGCAACAATTTTGTGCTGCACTCACTGTGGACTTTTCAGCTCACATAATGGTTATATAAGTTGAAAAAGCAGGTTTGCTTATCACCAGTATGTATAACAAGATGTGCAAGCTGAGGTAATCAAACATCAATCAATATTCACTATTATCCAAGACTTCAAACGCTGATGACCATTCTCCCAATCACCTATCACTAATCTACATTCTCCCAATCACCTATCACTAATCTACATTCTCCCAATCACCTATCACTAATCTACATTCTCCCAATCGCCTATCACTAATCTACATTCTCCCAATCACCTATCACTAATCTACATTCTCCCAATCACCTATCACTAATCTACATTCTCCCAAAAACCTTTTACTAATCTACATTCTCCCAATCACCTATCACTAATCTACATTCTCCCAATCACCTATCATTAATCTACATTCTCCCAATCACCTATCACTAATCTACATTCTCCCAATCACCTATCATTAATCTACATTCTCCCAATCACCTATCACTAATCTACATTCTCCCAATCACCTATCACTAATCTACATTCTCCCAAACACCTATCATTAATCTACATTCTCCCAATCACCTATCACTAATCTACATTCTCCCAATCACCTATCACTAATCTACATTCTCCCAATCACCTATCACTAATCTACATTCTCCCAATCACCTATTATTAATCTACATTCTCCCAATCACCTATCACTAATCTACATTCTCCCAATCACCTATCATTAATCTACATTCTCCCAATCACCAATAACAAATCTGCATTCTTCCAATCACCTATCATTAATCTACATTCTCCCAATCACCTATCACAAATCTGCATTCTTCCAATCACCTATCATTAATCTACATTCTTCCAATCACCTATCATTAATCTACATTCTCCCAATCACCTATCACTAATCTACATTCTCCCAATCACCAATCACTAATCTACATTCTCCCAAACACCGATCACTAATCTACGTTCTCCCAATCACCTATCATTAATCTACATTCTCCCAATCACCTATCACTAATCTACATCCTCCCAATCACCTATCATTTATCTACATTCTCCCAATCACCAATCACAAATCTGCATTCTTCCAATCACCTTTCATTAATCTACATTCTCCCAATCACCTATCACTAATCTACATTCTCCCAATCACCAATCACTAATCTACATTCTCCCAAACACCTATCACTAATCTACATTTTCCCAACCACCAACCACCAATCACTAATCTACATTCTCCCAATCACCTATCACTAATCTACATTCTCCCAATCACCAATCACTAATCTACATTCTCCCAAACACCAATCACTAATCTACATTCTCCCAAACACCTATCATTAATCTACATTCTCCCAATCACCTATCACTAATCTACATTCTCCCAATCACCTATCATTAATCAACATTTTCCCAAAAACCAATCACTAATCTACATTCTCCCAATCACCAATCACAAATCTGCATTCTTCCAATCACCTATCATTAATCAACATTCTCCCAAAAACCAATCACTAATATACATTCTTCCAATCACCAATCACTCATCTGCTTTCTCCTGAAAAAAATCACTAATCTACACATTTGCAAACCAATTAATAATCAAAATTTTTTCAAACTGATCATTAATCTACACTTTCCCAATCACTAATCTGCATTCTCCCAAACATGAATCACTAATTACTGTTCTTTTAAACACCAATCACTAAACAATTTAGGTTTTAATAGTCGTTAGACTGCATTTAAATACAAACACCTCTCTATAAACTAGAAAAAAATTTTTTAATCTTTTTTCATTAAAAAACATTCCCTAACTATAATCACTACTTGATTTTGTCTGCATTCACGGTTGCAAAATATTTTAATATCTAAATATTTTTTTTTGTAGTGAGAGACTAAAAACTCTTTTTTTTCCTGTAAAAAATATGTTACCATCTATAATCTTCTATTGTGATTTCTTTATTCTAATCATATTATGATTTAATCATGTAACTGATATTCACATTAAAATGATCATGGCAATTCAGTGAAAATTCTAATTAGTCTACAATGTCATGTGGTGAGTTATATCTACTGTTCGAGCATTCATTAGCTGCAATAACTATTTCCCCCAATAGCAGTTGCCAGTACTGGTCTTAAAATCTAAAAATGGAAAGACCACAGAGAGAAAAAAAAGACACTAAACTTTGTGTGCACTTTTGTGGCTTTAAAAAAACCTGACCCATTAGTCGAGTGAGTGAGTGGCCGAGTGCAGACCGGAGGCTCAGCTATTACACATTGCATCAGAAAGATGACCTCGTGCTTTTGGCTGTAAGTAGAAAGGAAATAAAAAAATGCACAGGAGGCAGTCCCTTAGCTGTGGTACAGTTGAGGTATGAGCAGGCTGGCACAGGGAAAGACATAAGCAAAGATGGCGGCTGAGATCGGCCTCTTTCTGCAGTACATGTAGGAGGATATTAATTATTCAAATATTTCAGGTCTCTTGTCCTCCTTCAGGATGTAGGAAGGAAGTCAGAGAGAGTTTGTGTGTGTGTGTGTGTGTGTGTGTGTGTGTGTGTGTGTGTGTGTGTGTGTGTGTGTGTGTGTGTGTGTGTGGGTGTGGGTGTGTGTGTGTGAGTGAGAGAGAGAGAGAGAGAGAGAGAGAGAGAGAGAGAGAGAAGGGGATTAGTTTACTTGGAGATAAAAATGTTCCGGTAACAAAGAGGATGTTGATGTACTGCAGGATCTGTCCCTAAGTCAGCAGTGCATTCTTTTTTTATTGCTGGGTTTCTGTGTTAAGATTTTACTGGTATAAAAAGTAAATGCCAAATATTTGGCTTAGAATTTATTAAGCATTAGGAGATTGAGATAGATAGATAGATAGATAGATAGATAGATAGATAGATAGATAGATAGATAGATAGATAGATAGATAGATAGAAGAAAAATATTTTGGAGAATATTGTTAATTTGGTGTGGGTGGAGAAGAGTGATAGCAGGAGTGATTTGTGATTGAAGGGTATCTGCAGGAGTGAAAGGGAATGTTTATAGGACTGTAGTGAGACCTGCGATGTTTGTATGGATTAGAGACAGTGCTATTGAGTAAAAGACAGGAGGTGGAGCTGGAGGTAGCAGAGCTGAAGATGTTGAGGTTTTCGTTGGGAGTGACGAGGATGTACAGGATTAGAAATGAGTTTTATAGTGGGACAGGTGAGGGAGGAGAGATTGAGATGGTTTGGACATTTGCAGAGGACGGACATGGGGTATATCGGTAGGAGAATGCTGAGGATGGAGCCACCAGGAGGAAAGAAAATAATAAGATGGTTTCAGGATTGCTTTTTCCTTTTTTGCTATATTCATATTTATATTTTATATTGGCAACTTCAAATGTAACATCAACATTTATCAAGAGAAAGTTCCACCAATTCAGATTACGATTCATTATGTTTGTGTGTAAAGTGAGGGAGGAGAGATTGAGATGGTTTGGACATGTGCAGAGGACGGACATGGGGTATATCGGTAGGAGAATGCTGAGGATAGAGCCACCAGGAGGAAAGAAAATAATAAGATGGTTTCAGGATTGCTTTTTCCTTTTTTGCTATATTCATATTTATATTTTATATTGGCAACTTCAAATGTAACATCAACATTTATCAAGAGAAAGTTCCACCAATTCAGATTACGATTCATTATGTTTGTGTGTAAAAGTCTCTAGACTGACTTTAAATGCAAGCACTTCTCTATGAACTAGAAAAACAGGCATAGAAAATGATGACAAAAAAAAACAAAACAAAAACAAAAACAATTTTCTCTGCAAAATAATAAATTCAAAATAAAAAATTATAAACAAGTTTGTTTTATAGATAGTTGATCATTTGCTGCATGATTAGTCATAGTTTTATTTATGGCATCAATAGATAAATGCCGGACGTATTAAAAAATATCAATGTCTTGCAAAGAAAACATGCTCTGAATGTGAAGAAGAAGCTGGTCAAGCACTCATATATGATACTTGGATCTCAGTTCTTTTTCCTTATAAACAATGCCTTTTTATTTATTATTTTTTTACAAAAAACAAACAAAACACTTTTAATAGACTTTAATAAGAAATATATATTATATTATCACAGAACATTCAACAAATTTCTGCCTGATTTATTTGTGGCTTCACCAAGTGCCACTTCAAATGGCATATGTTGCTCGAGAAATTGCAATTAAGTCCTGATTTGCACAACTGAGTCTCACTTTTGTTTCAGACAAACTCCAACCCACATAAGCTGTGGCTCAGTTTAAAAGTGCAGAGCAGAGTTTAGACAGCAGTGCTGGGGGAGCATGGGACACCTATGATTCATATCTGCAGCTGACAGACATGAGACATTAAGGAACAACATGCCAGCCATCCATAGAAAGGGAAAATTCTCACCTGCCCATGCAGAGAAACCTCCAGAAGGGGTATGTGCTCTATGGGGAGTGAGAGCAGGTGTGTGCTCTGCCAGTGTGAAGCTCAATCTTCAATCAGGAAAAAAAAATCATAAAAAAATAGGACAGAGCTTTCCAGGATAAACATGTACCATCGATTTCAGGCTAAAAAAACACAACAGGGTTTTTGCCGTTGATGTTTGTTACTTTTTGTGTACAAATGAATTATGCAGATCGAAAATACATTTTTTTTAAAGGATTTTCTAAAAAGGACGAGAATGAGCCAGGTTTTTTCTGCTTTTTCAGTTTTTATTTATTTCCAAAAATATCTGACTAGCAATACAGGAGCATGCATGCAAACATATTCATTCAGAAAATAAAAATTAAATGATCTCCCTTTAGCTCATGTTTAATGTCTATAGTTGCTAGATTTGCACTAGAGCAGCAAGGTTAATAAAATCAACATGTAAGAAAAGGTTTTTGTTACCTATGCATGTCTAGACATTACATGGTTAAATGTATGTGGACGCACTGTTAGGACAAAACTGAAAGCACACTTTTTGTGTCTTTTTGTTTGTATTGTACTTTGTACTTTGTATACTTTGTATTGCAGTCAAAGGTCTTATTTTTTATTTACTTGATTTTTATCAAGTATGAAGTGAACTGAGGCCTGACCACTTAGTCTGAAAAGTCACAAATCCCCAGATCCTCTCAAAAGGTTATAACAAATAAAGGACCATTTTTGTATTATCTTAATTTTAATGGAATTTATTGGGATTTTTAATACTGAAATTCTTTGTTGCATATTTGTCTTACTTGGATAATTGAGTAATTTGTCTTTCATTGATTAATAATAAACTGCTATAATTGGTAAATTATTGTGGTTATAATAAGAATAAGACACCTAGGAACATAGAGAAAGGAACAACGTAACAACTAAAGCTGTTGATTATTTTCAGAATGTCAAAGAATGTTTTCTCCTGTATGTAGCACACCCTGGCATAGCAATTGGAAGCTCATAGATGCAGTTTCTGAAAAAATGATTTCCTGAATGAGTTATGATATCCTGTATTGTGTGGTACGCATAGTCCTGATAAATAACACGCATTACACCACTAGCTGTGAATAGGGTTTATATTCAAAACTTACTACTGAATTCGCTGCAGTCAACTGTTCTTTGCAAATGGATCTTTTATGCCTTACACTCTCAGTGTGGTGAGAAATAATTATGACATTCAACATGACCTTTTCATGCTCCTTTACCAGGTTCATTGGTTTGTGGTGATAGAATTGACAGAGAGAAGAAGACTGGTGTGAAAGAATCGCTTGCTGTCATAGTATTTGTTTTTGCCTATCCGGAATCACAGAGTGCCATTTATTTTCCAAACGCGGCTGCATCACAGATCATCCCAGCATGAACAATTCTTTTTTTTGCACCCAAGTTAAATGAAATCTCCAAAGGCAGGATCGAGGAAAATCTTATTACTCATCTGGAGGGTATTTTATGATACCTGTAGACCAGCTGAAAAACAACAGTGCTCCGAGACATCATCTAGAACAGAAGCATTATTGCTAGGCAAGTTGGGAGCTCATCAAACTAGACCTTGTGATCAACTCTATAAGATGGAGGCTAACAATGATCTGAAGCAATTTCTTCCTATTCACCTGAATATGATCACATCTGCCAAGGCTCCGTTGGACATAAATGTGTTTTGAGGAAGATGAATGGCCTGTCAACTGAAGAAAACAAGGACATCAGTATAAACGATGAGGAGATTGATTGCCGTGGTGAAGGGATGACAGTTACAGAGCAGCAGGAACTTCCTGCTTAGAAAGGTAGTGTTGCAGGAGTAAAGAGAAGAACTGCACACATGGTTACCCACACAAATGAGTGAAGTCACTGTGCATCAGCAACTGAACAAGGACAAAAAATAAACACAGCAGAAAAGACAGAAGTGCTGCATGTTTTTTCTTTTTTAATAAAAAAAAACCAATTATGTAGATGAGTTATACAACTCATGTTGACCTCAAAGAGTAAAAAAAAAGACATGAGAGCTAAGACATTGTGGAGATGCTAATTATTCAGTGATAATGTAACTCCCCATAAACTCTAAGAACGTTTGAAATCAAATTTTAATTTTATTACTTTATAACATATAACCATATATCATCATACAATATTAAATACTATATTAATACCAAAATCAGAATCTGAAAAAGCTTCATGGCCAGGTATATTATATACTACAAAGAATTGGTTTTGGTGACAGAAGTGGTAATAAAAGTAAAAAAAAAAATCGAAAGTGTTATTGCATATTTGTATAAAAATAAATAAAGAGTATTATTGCACAGAAAAATATAAATTTAGATCAGTAAAATGTAGTATTGCACATATTTTTGCCTGGGGGAAGTAACTGTTCTTGTGACAAAAATTCTAAGCTTTTAGCTTGAATATGAGGGATCCAGAGTGATTGTGAGAGTCTTTCTACTCACTCTGGATGTGTACAGTTTTCGAAGAGTGGGCAAGGGAGCACCAATAATCCTCTCAGCTGCTAAAACCGTCCTCTGTAGTCTTCTGATGTCTGATTTTGTAGCAGAACCGGACAGTTATTGTTCACAGGACAGACTCGATGATGGCTGAGTAGAACTGTTTGAGCTGCTTCTGTGGCAGGTTAAACTTCCTCAGCTGGGAAAGGAACTACATCCTCTGTTGGGCCTTTTAACAATCTGGTCGATGTGATTGTCCCAATTCAGACCCTGGGAGATGGTGGTGACTCATTCATGATGGTGAGTGGGGAGAGTGCAGAGGGGGTTTCTCCTGAAATCCACGATCATTTCCACTGCTTTGAGCGTGTTAAGCTCCAGGGTGTTATGAATGCACCAGGCAGCCAGCTTTTGAACCTCGCTTCTGTATGCAGACTCGTCACCGTCACTGATGAGGCCAATGACTATAGTGTTGTCTGCAAACTTCTGCAGCTTGACAGAGGGGTCTGTTGAGGTGCATTCGTTGATGTATAGGGAGAAGAGCAGAGGGGAAAAACACAAGCCTGGGGGGCACCAGAGCTGATAGTACAAATGTTTGACATGAATTTTCCTAGTCTCACTAGCTATTCTATATCTGTCACAAAGCTAGTGATTCACTGAAAAATAGAGCTAGGAATAGAGAGCTGGGCTAGTTTGGTCTGGAGGAGTATTGGGATGATGATGATGATGATGATGATGATTATATTTCATAATATATTTTTTTATTTAAAGTAATACTAAAAACTAAAAGATATTCAACTAATATGCAAGCATCGTAATGTTGATTGTATCTAATGGAATTATCTCATGCCATTGCCATGGCTGTTCACTAAATGTAATTCTTCAAAGATAAAAATGACCCTAAAGTGTAATTGTTAAAATAATTGCAATTATTTAAAAGTTTCTAACTGTAGTGTATATTGTGTTTAACAATTAATAGGTTAATGTAAAAATAATATTAATGCAGAAATAATATCCATTCTGAGTGTATTATTCATATTTTAATAACCTGTATGTACATTTTATAACAACTGTACAGACTGTTTAATTATATGCAGGGATATAAATGTTCTCAAAGATAATGTTTTAACAGATCTATTTGCTCTACTTCCACCTTAATATAATAATAAATTGCTTAGCCAATATAATCTTGGCTATCATGTTCATTGTAAATTCTTGGTGATATATGAAGAGAGAGAGAGACAGCAAAGAAGGAGACTACTGTCTTCCTCTCTGTGTGACTAATGCGTGAGTCATCCCCCTCTCCAGTGCGTCGTAGAAGGAGCCTCCCCACACACACACACACACACACACACACACACACACACACACACACACACACACACATACACACACACACACACAGAGGATAAAATGTACGTTGCTTTATGGATTGGTGAACAGATGCTGCAAATACCCTCCTGCATGTGTCTAAAAATACACGGTGAACACACTCACAACGCGTGACATGCCTGCTAAATTCACACACAAACCCTAAGTATTCTCCCTCCATAACCAGTTATGAACGGGGAATCCCTATTGGCAAAGACACGGTCAGGTGACTGGTTGCCATAGCAACAGCCGCCTTCTGCCAAGAGTGAAGATTGTGGAGATTGCATGACACTCATTCATAGAAATAGTGAATTCATAGAAATAGTGAATTGAGAAGAGAGAGAGAGAGAGAGAGAGAGAGAGAGAGAGAGAGAGAGAGAGAGAGAGAGAGAGAGAGAGAGAGAGAGAAAGAGAGAGAAAGAGAGAGAATGAGAATGAGAGAGAGAGAGATTGCTATTAAAACCATGACACAATGTTGCCAGGCAACAAGGAAATCTAGGGCATTGTAGCTAGCTAGTTTTTTAAAGCTAAATATTTAGCAATATAGTGTACAGTGTCTTATTATACATACACATGAGTGTATAACTGTAGCCTATGTTACCAGGAGTAATTATCCTAAAGGCATTATGGCTGCTCTCATTCCTCTAGGCTATGCTGCTGATTTCGAATTGTGTAGTTCAATGCTGCAGCTTCAACAAAAAAAGTAAAAATAAACTTTATGATTTTTGCTGTATATTCCTATGGTATAATTAGATCACATTTCCCCATTCAAATGTACCACTTACTTCACTGCATCATTCATTCCTACAGGGAGGTGCATCTCAAACTCATTTAAAATAAACAGAGGCAATTTTTGTAAGATTCATCTCAGCAACCAGAGATGGTTTCAAATTCACATTTGACTCAATTAGTTCAAATTGTTCAATTAGTATATCCTATTATTCCATCCCCCCCCCCCCCCCCCTCTCTCTCTCTCTCTCTCCTAATTTCAAATATTTCAAAGAAGAAAACTTTAAATAAAGGCAAGGGTTACTGACTGCAGTAACAGCAAACCACAGTCATTTAACTTCAAGACTCAGGAGCCTTTTCTCCGTTCTATTGAACGTGTGACAAATAAAATTCATTCATGGGCATATGACTCATGAGGGTAAGTGCTGCCCAGAACTGCAGCTGAAGCAGGTAAAATTAAAGAATTGTTCTTAAACGTGTTGTGTAAAATCTTGTGTAAATTGTTGCCAAAATTTTAAGTTTCACTTTATTAAACATATCAATGTAAAACAAAATAACACACACACATACACACACACACACACACACACACACACACACACACACACACACACACACACACACACACACCGTATCTAACAAAAGTAAGAACACACCTTACATTTCAGCAACTGTTTAGGTGTATCTTCTCAAGGGACGACACTATAAAAGTTAAACTTGGATATATTTTAGTAAATGTGTACAGATTTACTGTCCTCTAAATAACTCAACCTACAGCCATTATTGTCAAAATAACTGCCAACAAAAGTGAGTACACCCTAAGTGAACATGTCAAAACCATATCTAATGTGTTAATTGTGTTCATGTGTGAGCACCATTGTTATGTAGCACTGCTTTAATCCTCCTGGGCATGGAATTCACCAGAGCTGCACAGGTTATTGCTGGGATCCTCTTTCACTCCTCCATAATGACATCATGGAGCTGCTGGATATTGCTTCTCCACCTTCTGCTTGAGGATGCCTCACAGGTGCTCAACAGGGTTCAGGTCTAAAGACATTCTTGGCCAATCCATTATCTTCACGTTCAGCTTCCTCAACGAGGCAGTTGTCATCTTGGTGGTGCGTTCGGCACAGTTTCTGAAATGAGGGGCATCAAGTTCTGCTTTAGAATGTCACAGTACATGTTGAAATCCATGTTGCCCCTAATGAACTGCAGCTCCCCAGTATCAACAGCTCTCATGCAGCCCCAGACCATGATGCTACCACCACCATGCTTGACTGTAGCCAAGACAAGTTGTCTTCAGCAAAACGTTTGCAGGCTTTCTTGTGAGCCAAATTCAAAAGAGGCTGGAAAGATGGCCATGCAAAACAACTTGTTGCAGTGTGCGGCATATAGTCTAAGCACTGACAAGCAGATCTTCCATTTCTGCAACCTCTAAAGAAATGCTGCAGCACTTATGCATCTGTTTTGTGAAACCAGCTCCTGCACTTCACCCTCAACACGAGGACTCAACATCACAACTTGAGTTATTTTTAGAGGACAGTAAATCTGTACTGCTATACAAGCTGCACATTGACTACTCTAAAATATATTGAAGTTTACTTTCTGCAGTATACTTTGAGAAGATGTACTAAAATAGTTGCTGAAATGTAAGAAACTGTATATATATATATATATATATATTAGGGCATTTTATTAAAATATTTAATCACAATTAATCGCAGGATTGTCATCGCACAATTTCTATCTGTTTACATGTACTTTAAATTAATACTTTTCAGCTTCTTAATATTTGAATCTACATAAAAACATATGGATGCTTTATGCAAATGTATGTTTATTATTAGTAAAACCAGACTCAACATAGAGCTTGAAGACAAAATATTCTTGTAAATGTTCTAAAATAATTATGCTGTTTTTAATTACGTAACTAATCAGGACACAAAATGGAACTTTTGCAGTGTTTCCACTGGTTTTAATTGCCAGATGTGTGCACCATGGTGGATTTTGGTGCATGATTTGAGACTTGCCGCATCAGTAAAAAAATTTTTTTAATGATAAAAAATTATTTTTAGGTTTTCTTTATTTATTTTTTATATCTGAGTAAAGAAAGGACCAATATAACAATCTTCTATAACAACCCACTGTGTTGTGTTTTATTTCTTATTCTCACACATACATAAGCAGACGTAGTAGATGATGTCCCATAAAATGCATCCCATAAACTCTCACAAAATAATTGACTTACTAGTTATTTTCTAATACATTATTTGAAAGAAAATGACATCTTTTACAGACAAGACTATAATCCGGGCATAATATTCTCAATATGTAATCCTGATTTCTGATGATTCATTCATCCATTTTAGGTCTTAATGGTGTGTTTTAAAATTGATTGCTGTTTCTAACTCAGATAATTTGTCTCTCAGGTAGGAGACTGAGCCAGTCTCCAGTGATGGTGAGTCACCAACTCCGGCTCACCCTCCTCCCTTTGCTCTGTTTTCGCTTTCGATGATTTAGAGGGAGACATGGAGCGGTCTTCGTTCAGGTTTCCACATGATTACTCCCTCCCCCACTGGCCTTCGCTGCCTGGTGCGATAATGGAGCAGGCATAGCGCGTGGCACGGAAATGATTGGGTGAATCATCCTGTATTTGAATTTTATTAGCAGACGGCCCAGGCGGGGATCTGCTGCTCAATTACAGGAGAAGGCTGCTGATTTCAGCCACAAAATTATACACCAGTAATATGATGCAAAAAATAGCTATTATGTAAGGAATGACAGAGTGGGATGTTATATTATAAATCTTATATAAAATACATAAGAGGGAAATAATCCATAATGGCCCAGTATGATGAATTTATGAAGTGTTATTGCCACCACTCAAAAGTTTGTTATTTTCCTATAAAAACATGTCCCTAGGTCATTTATTCCTGTTATACCTAAAAAAAACTTGCCAACGATTACAAATTCCAATTTCCATGTAATAATGAATGACAGACATTCCATTCATGTTTAGTTCAACACACTGTTTTGAAATGTCCACAAAATACTGTAGTTTCATTTATTTCTTACAATATTATTATTATTTATTTATTCTATGTTATTTCTATGAAAAGTTAATAAATAATCTACTCCAGGCTCAAACCTAGTGTTTTTAGGGTCACAATCCAGCAGAATAAAATGCTTATTGAATGTGAATAAATGAATAAATGATGTAATAAATGGGAACCCTTGAGAAATATATGTATGTATATATATATATATATATATATATATAAATACTAGGAATATTGTAAGAGAGTAAAGGAATGAATATATAATACATAGGAGAATGACATATTCCAGAAAAATATAGTAAAGGAGTATGACATTGCAAAGTTTGCAAAAATTACCTCCATTGACTTTGAGTTGTTCAGACTTAAACCTATTTGCTCATATAAACATGGGCAAAATGACATTTCAGAAATAAAAAAAAGCTTCTTCTCTAAACCAGCACCACATAGACTAGGAAGAGCCAGCATGGATCAGAAAGAAGTATGGTGTAAAGTTTGCTGGTAAAGTTTGAAGGCAGTTTTAGCTTAGCATCTTTTTATACTAAACTTGTGGTTTCTCTTACTTGGTATACATATTAGCCTCATAGGTCTAGTAGAAAACAGACAACAAATATATTTGTCATAAATAATCCAAAACATCCATCAGAACCCACTTTATATAGCATTTTACAGAGTCAGATTGTGCTGAACATTTATCAATAAAAGAATCCTTGATATACCCAATTGTTGCCTTATGTACACTTGTTTCAAAGGTTTAATGTGGCTGCATCTCTCTCTCTCTCTCTCTCTCTCTCTCTCTCTCCCTCTCTTTCTCTCTCCCTCTCCCTCTCTCTCTCTCTAGCTGAGTGGACAGAGGACAAGGCAGTCCCGCCCAATTGTTGCCGTATGTACACTTGTTTCAAAGGTTTAATGTGGCTGCATCTCTCTCTCTCTCTCTCTCTCTCTCTCTCTCTCCCTCTCTTTCTCTCTCCCTCTCCCTCTCTCTCTCTCTAGCTGAGTGGACAGAGGACAAGGCAGTCCCGCAGGCTTTACTGGTTGGCGTCATCTAGAGTTATATTCAATGACCTCCCTTCGGTTCCTCTGAGCACAGCAATGAATTACAGCTGAGACGTGACACAGGAGGAAGGATGCTGATGATGTCATCTCCGTGTCATGGATGGAACAGAGTCCAGGAGGTGAATGATGCATCAGTTTCACCTTACACCTTGCAGGGTTTTTCACACACCTTTGACCTTATTAAAGTCTTGGAGAGTATTTGCTATACACTGGAATAACCTAGATTAGTGTGTAGTTCCAGTGGTCTTTTTAGATTATTACTTCAAAATCTCATCCTGCAGAATATGGAGTTGCATAAACACAACTTTAAAGTAAGCTTATATTTAAATCAACATGTATATTTATGTTTCATGGATTTTTCCATCAGTATGTTTTGTTACTTTTTCCCATTGTCACTCTTGTATATACTATATTCCTATTATGTGTATTAGGTGACATCTGTTTACTTTTTAACAAAATTGGACGGCGATTTGCAAATTACAGAATGCATTTGAAAGACCACCAAATGCAACTTCACATAATAATTAATTTAGGATATGAAACTTTTGTTTACAATTGCAAATGGGGTAGAATATAAAACAGCATAAAGCAGGATTTTGTAGGCTCATAGACAGTTTCACATAAAAAATAAAACGTTTGTACACATATGTATTTTCACTTGAACTATCAACCTATCAATGTAACACCTACTCATTACATTATGACATACAACATACTATGAAAAACGAAATTTGATGACGTAGATATAAGCAGAAAGAAGAACTCTTGATCAGGTAGTCAAAAAAACTTGCCAACCTACCTTCAACATAATCCTACAGAGGACATTAAACTACAATCATCCAGAATGTGGCTCACTAAAGCAATTGCATGAATCAGCTTGAAAAACACACTATATTTAATAGCCCATAAATGCTTCTACGTGTGTGATTTCAACTTATTTACATTGAATAAAGTTGTCCTGACTGGCCATGAGTTTGTAGAATATATTTCTTTGTAACAAACCTGACAATGGAACAAAAGAACAGCACAGAAGCAATTGCCATTCTGCTAAAACTCAAGTCTTAGTGGTTAAGGCACATAATAGTACCTTACATACATTGTTTGTACTTTAGGGAGTAAAACTACACCTGTACAACACCTTTTGTATGTCAGTGCAAAGCTCAGGTCACTGATATTTATTAAAACAGTGGTCAGAGAGAGCAAGAAAGAGAGAGAGAAAGAGATATGTCTGTTTTTAAATAATAATGTGGAAATGTGACTTAATAACAGACATTATTTTACATGAAGCAGCAGGGAGTCTGTACAGTCTCACTTCTCGACATCCATCATAAACAACCAGCAGCATAAGGCTGTGCTATCTGTGCTAACAATAGGGCCCGGTGGAGCTCTTACCTCAGTGTTTGTCAGAGCATTAACCCACTAATGCGTCATTAGGTGGCTGTGGCTTCCTGTTTACTGAGAAATTACCCATCATACAGTCTTTTGCTTTCTGCAAGTAACAAAGTGCCACAAGCAAAAGAAATGAGGTCAGAGCTGCTGCCATTTCACGCTCTCGCTGGTATTATTAAGTATTATATGCCTGAATTCAGTTAATAAATGTCAAATTGAAGACTTTAGTTCTCTTTTAATACCACTTTTCCCCAAGAGTAATATTTATTCAGAATCTTCCTTAAGAAAGAAGCAGATGTTTATGTGCATGCAGATTCAGCATATGCTGCACAAACCTGCACAAATAGAAACTAAACCAAAAGCTGCCAACAATTTGACCGAGACACCAGCACGTTAACAAATAAAGGTATCAAAGTGTACTTTTCATTGCTGCTGGGTTCAAACATTGTTAAAATATACTTTACGTCTTTTAAAATGCAATATCCACATAAATATCATTAATGTCTTTTAGAGCAAAGCTTTAAAGTTTAATAATGTATTCTATTATTAAATGAAGGTATACTATATTTACATTTTGAGATAAATGAACACACCTTGCTCTGTAAGATTTAATATAAAAGTGATTATACTTAATTTTTTTATCATCAAAAAATAATTTTTAATGACGCAATAAAAACATGTTAGTAGATCTTATTCTTTAGGAAAAGTATTACCTATTACTTGTATATATAAATATACCAACCCTTGGCTACCTACCAACACACTCAAATGAACTTATTTCCATTTTGTTTAATACTCTTGAGGATCTAAATGTTGCCAGGAGCACACTGGACTTCATTATTTTTAAATGAAAGAGGTTTTAGTCCTTTTTTTTTTAGCTTTTTATAGCTAATCATCTTGCCAATCTCAGAAAACTGGCTAATGATAATGTAAAAGAAGAATACAGCAAAGGTGGCAGTGGAAGTAAGGCAGCAGTGTCAGTGGACTAATCCCTGAAAGTGGGCATCCAGCAAAGACAGCAGCTGGCAGTGGACTAATCCCTGAATGTCTGTGATTAGCCCAGCCAAAGCAAAGAGTAGAATCCCATGAACACCTGTTAAAAGACCTAAAGATGCACCCTTTAAATCTGAAAGCGTTAGAGGAGAATCTGGCAAAAGGAGTAGAAGAAACTATCCATATCCTGGTATGCATAATATATATATACTTTTTTCGAGTGTTGTATATGCTGGTGAATGTGAACACTCCATGCCAACAGCATAATACAACCTTATATTTAACTAGAATCTGTAGAAATGTTTCAATTTATGACAACACACTGAATGTCAAAGCTACAAAGTCCTACATTTGGAAAAAAAAAGAATTTTTCTGCTTGCAGTAAACAATCAAATGCCATTTTTTATGAGGCAAAGATTCATCTTTAATCATTAGCAGCTTCTCAAGATTTACTGATCAAAGAGCCCACAGTCCAACTTTCTTGCTTTCTGTTGGCTCACATGCCTGAGATTTGTAATTTTACATCAGAGTAGATCTATTTAGTACAACAAAAGATCTAAAGTTCTGTTTCAGCATAATGATTGTAGTTTTCACATAGTAAAATATATATTTTTAAATGCAACCACTGTCCTTAGTTTTCAATAATAAAAACTTCAGAATAAACAGATTTTTTGTGTCTTTCTCTCATTGCAGTGAAGCTTGTTTCATGACGGATAAATAACATTGATTATCTTATGGCACCTGTCAAGGTGTAAGACATGTTAAGCAGCAATTAAACAGACAGAGTTAAGAGTTAAAAGAAGAAAAAATGGGCAAGTGTAAGCACCTGAGCGAAAAATGGCAAATTGTAATGCCATTTAACGTGGTAAAAGCATCTCCAAAGCAAAAGACCTTAATGGATGTTTCCAGTAAGAGTGGTTAATACCTACCAAAAGTATTTCAAAGATAAGAACAAACTCAATTTTATGCATAGGGTATAAAGGCTAACCTGTCAATCCTATTAATATGAAGCACATAATAATAGCATTGATACAATAATAATTCTCTAAAAATAGATCATGTAGCACAAACTGCTAAATAAGTAAATACTGTCTTGAATAGTAAGGTAAATTAACCCATAGCACATTGCAGCTTGCTGTTTATGAGACTGCATAGCCAAAAACAGAGTGGCAATGCTGACCTCTGTCAACAACCAAAAATGGCATGTGAACATCAGAAGTTAACTACAAAGCACTGGAAAAAGGCTTGGTCTGATTAATCACAATTTCCATTACATCATGTAGATGACTGGCTGTGTAAATTACTTGTGCAGGAAAGAGATGGCACAAGGATGCACCATGGGAAGAAGGCAAGCTTGTACAGGCAGTGTGATGTTCTAGGCAAAGTTCTACTGGGAAACCTTTAACAACTAAAACGTTTTACACACCAAAGGCAATGGTATTCCCTAATGGCAATGGCCTCTTTCAGCAGGACAATGCTCTCTGACACAATGCAAAAATGCTCAAGAATGGTTTGAGAAGCATTACAAAGATTTCAAGGTGTAGACTCACACTGATCAAACTGAATCTGTGGGATGTGCTGGATAAACAGTCTGATCCATGAAAGCCCCACCTGGCATCATAAAGAACTCAGGATTTGCTGTTTATGTCTATGTCCCAGATTCCACAGCACAATGGGAACTTACACAACATTTGAAGTGTTTTTTTAACTGCTATAGCAGATTAGTTAAGATTTAAGTAAGTATTCCTTTAACTCCATTTTAAATCACTGAGGAAAAAAAAGTGATGCTAAAACTATTAACTTTCTCAGCAGTTGAATATTAACTTTGTGTGAAATGACCAGGCTGGAAGATTGATCACCTCACAGCAGTAGTTGTGGAAACTTGATTTGCTATCTGACTGAAAACAGCCTGATTTCTTCACCTGCCTCAAGTTAATGTTCTACTCAGCAGCATTGGATGTTGGATGTTTTAAAATGCCGAGGCATGCTTCCTGCTCCAGTCTTCCACCCACACAGCCAGGGAACATTAACCCTCCTGTAGTGTTCACTCGCTGTCTTACTTTAACATAACATTTAGTTTAAAATCCCCAATAAATGATGTCCACTGCAGTGAGCCCTGACATAAACAATATCCATCTCTTACTACATCCTTCTGATTGTAAAAGTGCAAATAAGAGTTGGGAGAGTAATACAGTAGGGAAGGAGAGAGCCATGAACTGGCAGTGTTAGGTAGGGAATAAAACACTTTTTATCTGTTTATAGTTACAGTTAATGTTGTGGAACATCAGCAAAACCAGTTAATTCCTGTTGCTGTTCGATTTCCTGTTTCCCTTACCAGACCTGAATATATTCCAATGTTTAAAAGAAAAAAAAATTATTGCTTTATTTCTGACTCTTAAGTTTAGATTAACTTCTACTCACAAATAGTATATACATTTCTTGTTCATTAAACAACTCAGTTTTATATTTTTTTTCATTAGTCTTGGACTATGTGGAGCATCACCCATGCAAGCCTTTTGAATTAATAGATACTACATAATGTACACATTCATATAAAGCTTTGAGTCGGAGTTCAGAATTGAAGCTACTGCATTGTTCCTCTCTGGGACAAAAATGCCATAAGATTTGTTTTATCAAATTGTATATTAGGGATAAACTGCTCTCTAATGTACAATAACACAGTAGTTATGGTCAGATTTCTTTAAATGACACCCATTTATAAACAGAACCCAGAAGTCTTTATTTACACATTGAAGCAGCAAAAGTAGCCCTCATACTTAATTCATAAATATGTAATGTTGAACCCTTTTCCCTGTTTTCCAGATCCTTATCGGGGAACTACCTGACGAAATAAAATGCTGCTCCAACTACATTCATTCCAAGCCATTGCACTCCCACTCCCCTGTATCTGAGAGTGTGCTCTAATCCGTTTTTATTCTGTATAGGTCAGCAGTGCATACAAGACACTTACCACGCACGAGCTGGGAGTCAATCAATAATAACAGCCTGTGTTAGAGGAATGCAAACTATTCTCCATAGCCGCATCATCCCCACAGTGGAAGGTTTAGTGGAAAAACACATGATCATCAGGCATCAATTTTGCTTGCTGTGCTTCTTCTTCTTAATTGTTGCCCAAATGGCGGTTTGAAAGATAATGTCTCTGAGAGGCCCTGAGAGAGACAAGGTAAGGGCTGTGCAATAAATTGTCTGTTAATCAGTATGGCAAAACAGATTCTGGGGTCATAAAGGAGCCCTCAAGAAAACCAGTGCTCTTATAAAGTCATAGAGATTTCCTCAGGGAGCAGCCTGACATTCACATCAAGTCCCTATGTCCCATGCTAATGTCACATGGTCACTGAAGATTTTTGTTACGTGTCTAACCCTTTTCAGGGGAAATGTAGCTAATGTTCACACAAAGTTGCTAGAACTGACTAGATGGCATAATAGACTTATTTGCATTTTTATTGCTTTTCATTCGAAAACAAATTATATTGAAAAGTAGGTTTCTGAAGACACAACAATGCTGACAGAAGCAGTGGTTATGAGGAATTTGGAAACAGACACTAAGGGTGGTGGTGGATGGGGAAATTCACATTTATTCATGTAAATACTGGCATGTTTAGAGTTTAAAATGATTGTGATTGTTTTTTCCAACCAAGGTCTTAGTTTAGCGGTTAAGACGTTGGACTTCTGATTAGAAAGCTGTGAGTTTAAATCTCAATATCACTGATAGGCCCTTGAGAAAGGCTCTTAACATTCAACTGCTCAGTTGTTTAAATTAGATAAATAAAAGTCGCTTCGGATAAGAGCGTCTGCCAAATGCCACAAATGTAAATGTAAAATTGTAATGTAAATGGTGTCAGGCTGAAATTGCTTGGAGATTTTCACTGACTGTAGGACCATCACTATTGTCTAGTCAAAATGTCACTAGATTTGTTGTTAAACTCAGTTATGAGTGAGAACTGAGGAAAAGTGTGATCAGCCAATTTATAAAGTTACAACTTAAACTATTGCAGGTCCCTGTGTCTCTACAAAAAGATTTTCAGTTGTCAATAGCAACTTTGGAAGTTAAAACTTGAAACATTTTTGGTTTTCAAAATACAGCAAAATTGAAGTTTATATGTTTATTTGGCAGTGTAATTGCATTATAATTCATTTTTATTTAGGCTTATTATATTTAATAAGGTTTTTTTTTTGTTGTTGTTGTTTTTTTACAACAAATGTGCTATTTGGAGCATTTTGTCAATCACATGATACTTACTCTGTAACAATAACAAAGCCCTAGCTAGCAGCTAGCTAACTTGCTAAAAATCTAGCTTTACATTAGATTTATTATTAGTAATAACGTTGGAGTAAAGCCTGTTTTTTGGTTCAGAATAAAATCTTTCTAATATGTAATTATCATTATGATATGCTGTCTAACTGGTGTGAAGTATCTTCTAATCTTCTTTCTCTAAAAATGCAAAGCTAAGTTTTGTAACTTGCCTGAGTTTGTGGCTTTTTCCATTACAGCATAAGTAGTGAAATCAATGGCAAAAAAATCGATGGCCTACATAAACTGTTATGTAAACAGCAGTTAAGCCACACAGAGATGAGAAAAATAAAAGTCTTTTTTTCATAGCCATTTTATTATAAACCACAAGGTTTGGCTTAGAACACGAGTCTCTGGAATAAGAGAGAATAATAACAATATAAGAATAGAAAAAATCAATAGCAAACACTTTTGTACTCCAAAATAAGTGATGCCTCTGTTCATCAACTGATGTCTCTGTTCATTTGTGCCATTCAATAACTGAGCAAAGTAAAGCTAAAATTGTCTTTCTCAATACATATTTCATTTCAGACTCATATGATTTTCTATGTGATTTTATCTGTATTTCTGCATGAACTCTATGATATGTATCGTCTCTACTCAATCTGAGCCTGTTCTTTAAAGCCTTGTTATGTGAGTTGTAAAAGGAAGTGATTTGTATGATTGCCTCATCTAGTGGTGACAATTGGTAAGTATGAATTTTATATAAGTTTACTTTCTTCTTAAAACTTTACACATAAGCTCATAGTAGTTCAAAAAAAAAAAAAAAAGAGCCTAGCACTTTTAAATAAATAACACATTTAAAATATTTTAATTTTTTTTTTTTTTTTTATTGAGCTAGCCTAAGCTTGTTAATGAGCTTGTTAAGAAACTAGCAATAAATAAAATGTTTAATGATAAACATATTTAATAACAGCAAATATGAGTGTGCAGATGTGCTGCGGTACCATGGTATATTTTATAACTGTTTGAACAGGCTATGGTTAAAAAACATATAGATCTCTTCCTACTAGTTCATCAGAATTCTGGAGCTTTAAGTCTAACATTAGCTTATCACTTACTGTATGTTGTTAAAACATCCTCCTGTAACACCATTGCCACTTACATGTCATGGGAATAATGATAATATCGGAACAACCATATATATTTCATGATGAATGTTTCTTATACTTCCCTAGTCATCTTTGGGTTTTTAATTATTGACTCAGCTCATGATTCTTCAGTAATTTCAGTTGCTTAGGATACTGTAAAATGCCATAAATGTAAATGTAATGCTTAGGGTTGAAAAACCTAGTTTTAAATTCTATATTAGGTAACAATCCTTTATTTCATATGGTAAAATTAATGGGACTTTGGTTAACAGAATCATATTTACACTCGTCCACAGTTGACTTTATATTAGCAAATGGTTATTTATAGAGAAGTTAATAACACCAAGTATCTCTGTGCTAAATCCAGCAGAAAATTGTTAGGAAAAACCTTTCACATCAGTCTCCTTGAATTTCCATGTTTACCCAAGTTGCACCCTGAACCATTGCAAAGGCACAAACTTTTAATATAGCAAATAATGTACTGTGAAATGTATATTAAAAAAATATAATTGTATCATCTATCTATCTATCTATCTATCTATCTATCTATCTATCTATCTATCTATCTATCTATCTATCTATCTATCTATTTATTTATTGCAAAATCTGCATAAAGTCTTTAATTAAGCAAATAATAAATAAAAAATCCCCCAGAGATGATGTAAAGACTTAGAATGACTGTTACATTGATCATTTTTATTTACATGACACAGCATTTCCTGTGTTAGTTGCTATGTTATCTTCTTCTTCTTCTTTTGACTGCTCCTATTAGGAGTTACCACAACAGATCATCCTTCTCCATACACCCTGTTCCTTTACATCTGCCTCTTCAAACCAACTACCCACATGTCTTCCCTCAGTACACCCATTAATCTCCTCCTTGGCCTTCCTCTTTTCCTCCTGCCTGGCAGCTCCATACTCACCATTCTTCTACCGATATACCCCATGTCCCTCCTCTGCACATGTCCCTCAATCTAGCCTCTCTCACCTTGTCTCCAAAATGTTCTACATGCACTGTCTCTCTAATAAACTTATTTCTAATCCTGTCCAGCGTCATCATTCCCATTAAAAATCTCAATATCTTTACCTCTGCTACATCTAGCTCCGCCTCCTGTCATTTAGTAAATGCCAATGTCTCTAAACAATACAACAAAGCAGGTCTCATCACAGTCCTATATTTTTTCTGTTTTACTCTTGCAGATACTCTTCTATCACAAATCACTTATGCCACTCTTCCCCACCCACTCCACCCTGCCTGCACTCTTTTCTTCACTATTTAAACACTCTCAATTACTTTACACTGATGAACCCAGGTTCCTAAACTCCTCCACCTTTACCTATTCTTTTTTTCTGCAACCGTCCTGCACCACACTTACATACTTCTCTGCCACACCTGACTTCCCCCTCTTGTACAATTTCTCCAGACACACAAACACAGTCAACTTCGTCTGACCTTCTTCATTCTTCCTCCTCATAGTAAATATTGCATCCATAGTGTTCTTCCTTGTCATGAAACCATACTGTTGCTCACAGATGGACACCTCTTCTCTCAGCCTAGCTTTGACTTCTCTTTCCAATAACTTCATGGTGTGACTGATTTAAATGTATTCCCCTGTAGTTACTGCAGGTCTGCACATCTCCCTTATTCTTCAGAATCAGTACCAGCACGCTCCTTCTCCATTCCTCAGACATCCTCTCACCTTTCAAAATCATGTTGAAAGATCTGGCTAAAAACTCCACAGCCATCTCTCCTAAACATCTTAATGCTTCCACTTTCCACATTTAATCCCCTTTGACAGCTGCTCTCACTTTCTCCTTACTAATAATATCCACTTCCTGCTTCACCATTTCCACATCATCCAACCTTCTCTTTCTTTCTCATTTCACTCATTCATCAGCTTCTTAAAATACTTCCTCCACCTTCTCAACACACTCTCCTAACTAGTCAACACATTTCCATCTCCAACCTTTATTGCTCTAACTTGCAGCACATCCTTCCCAACTCGGTCCCTCTGCCTGGCCAATTGGTATAAATCCTTTTCTCCTTTCTTAGTGTCCAACTTCTCATACAGCTCCTCATATGCCTTTTCATTTGTTTTATCCACATCCCTTTTTACCTGCTGCAGCATCTCCTTGTACTCCTGCCTACTTTTCTCATCACTCGGTCGATCCAAATTCTGTTTCACCAACCTCTTTCTCCTTATGCTTTCCTGCACTTCCTCCTTTCACCACCACTTCTTTGTCTTCTTTTCTCTTTCCAGATGTCACACCAAGAACATTCCTAGCTGTCTCCCTTCTCACTTCTGCAGTAGTTGCCCAATCATCCAGCACCTCTTCACCACCACCGAGCCCTCTGCCCTAATAATCAATCAATGCTAGGTACAGTCTTCACCACTTCCTCTAACTCTAATTTTTCCTTCTCCTCCATCTTACAACCCACAGGTGGAGCATAAGCACTGATTATATTTATCATCAACCCTTCAACGTCCAGCTTCACATTTATCACCCTATCAGAAATTCTCTTCACTTCCACTATACTCTTTCTGTACTCTTTCGTCAATATCACCCCTGCACCATTTCTCTTTCCATCCACCCCATGGTAAAACAGTTTAAACTTCACCTCCTGGCCTTACTCCCTCTTCACTTGGTCTCATGAACACACAATATATCTATCTTTCTCCTCTTCATCATATTAGCTAACTCTCTCCATTTTTTTAAAGTTACAGTACCAGCATTTAAAGTGCCCACCCTAACCTTAACTCTCCTCCAAACCTCTACATTACAATCGCAACTGTGCCACCTATTATTTGGAGCAGCTCAAAATTAATATTTGTCTAAAAACATGAAAAGATATTTAAAAATGTTAGACTCATGCAGACTCATAATTTGCACCGTTCCTCAGAGGCTGTAAGCCAGTGGTACGGATCATACCTACTAGTCTGGAAGTGGCGAACAAACCCTTTCCCGGGCTGAGACAAACTAGCTTACTTCGGGTTTGGCTAGTTCTAGGACCCCTGCTTTTCACAATATACATGCTTCCCTTGGGAAATATTATTAGAAGGCCACTGTTATGCTGATGATACCCAGCGATATACTGTATCTCATCGAAACCAGACGGCTTAATTGGCTCGGATAACTGAGTGTGTCAAAGAATTAAATGATTGGATGACGCATGACTTTCTGCCCCAGGCTTATCTGCCCAAAAACCAGTACACTGAAGCTCCAGCATTTTAACCTGCATTTAGAAGGATGTACTGTGACTACTAGTTTAACAGTAAAAAACCTGCAAGTTATTTTAGGCTTGTCTTTTTGAAAGTCATATCAACCATATTACAAAAAACAGCCTTCCTCCACCTTAGAAATATTGCTAAGCTAAGAGACATGTCCATATCTGTCGCAGAGAAGCTCATCCATGCATTCATGACCTTTAGACTGGAACATTGTAATGCATTAAAAGGTGGTTGTCCTGCATCATTAATAAACAAGCTACAGTTAGTCCAGAATGCAGCAGCCAGAGTTCTCACAAGGTCAAGAAAATATGACCATATAACCCCAATCTTATTATCCCTTCACTGGCTACTTGTTTTTATTTTAGGTTTTGAATCGACTACAAACTACTGCTACTTACTTACAAAACACTAAATGGTTTGGCTCGCATGTATCTATCCAGCCTTCTAAGATGCTACAATCCATCATGATCCTTAAAATCTCAAAACTTTGGACTTCTAGTAGTTCCTAGAATAGCAAAGCACACTAAAGGTGGTAGAGCATTCTCACATTTAGCTCCTAAACTGTGGAATAGTCTTCCTGACAGTGTTCGGAGCTCAGACACACTCTCCCAGTTTAAGTGCAGCTTAAAACCATATCTTTTTAGCAAGCCTACTCATAACACACATCACATATCATAACCTTGTGCTCCAGAACATACTGTACTGTACTTACTTACTATTACAGTCACTAACAGTACTAACTTACAAATACTGTATTGGATTGGTTAAAATTAGAATAGTCAAAAGTAATTACAATATCCAAAGTGTCTTTTGAGGTCTCTTTATTTTTCTTATTTTCTTCCCTCTTCATCTTTTGATGATGATGATGATGATGATGATGATGATGATAATGACGATGTTTATTAATTAAATTAAATAAAATTAAATTCAGTTGTATTTTGATAGCATCTTTAACATTTGGCATTATCCCAAAACAGCTTTGTCATAGATAAATAGGTTTTAAAATGTTAAGGTTACTGCTTATAAGTTTATCACTGGTATGTTCATTTCTAATAAACCAGCCAGTGGTGACATTTGTAAGCTAAAGCTCCCTGACATAGTGTAAGGAGGAACCAGACTCGAAAGGGAACCCAATCTCATCTGTCTGTTAAATGTCCATTCATTGAATTTCATAATTTTTTGAGGTGTGCAGTTCAGTGATGAGTCCTGCAAGTTGCAGTCCTAAGCCGTTGTCGTAGGCTGTTTAAAATAGAAATTTAGGATAAAACAGCTTAGGTTAAGGCATTGAACTTTGGGTCATGAAATCGAAAGGTCATGAGTTCAAATCCCAGCCAAGCTAGCCTGGAGATGTTTAAGAGAGATGTCAGTGGAGTTTTTATCAAGATTGTTTAACAGGATTTCGAAAGATGACAGGATGCCTGAGCAATGGAGAAGGAGTGTGCTGGTACCAATCTTTAAGAATAAGGGAGATGTGCAGACCTGCAGTAACTACAGGGGAATAAAGTTGATCAGTCACACCATTAAGTTATGGAAAAGAGTAATGGAATCCAGGCTGAGAGAAGAGGTGACCATCTGTGAGCAACAGTATGGTTTCATGCCGAGGAAGAGCACCACAGATGCCTTATTTGCTTTGAGAATGTTAATGGAGAAGTATAGAGAAGGTCAGAAGGAGTTGCATTGTGTTTTTGTGGATTTAGAGAAAGCGTTTGACAGGGTGCCAAGAGAGGAGTTTTGTATGAAGAAGTCAGGTGTGTCAGAGAAGTATGTGAGGGTGGTGCAGGACATGTATGAGGACAGTGTGACAGCAGTAAAGTGTGCAGTAGGAATGACAGACTGGTTTAAGGTGAAGGTTGGACTACATCAAGGATCGGCTCTGAACCCTTTCCTGTTTGCAGTGGTGATAAACAGGTGGACGGACGAGGTCAGACAGGAGTCTCCGTGGACCGTAATGTTTTCGGATGATATTGTAAATTGTGGTGAGAGCAGGGAGCAGGTTGAGAAAAGCCTGGAGAGGTGGAGGTACACGCTGGAGAAAAGGGGAATGAAAGTCAGTACGAGTAAGACAGAGTACATGTGTGTGAATGAGAGGGAGGACAGTGGAGTGGTGCGGTTGCAGGAAGAAGAGATGAAGAAGGTGGAGGAATTCAGGTACCTGGTGTCAACAGTGCAAAGTAATGAAGAGTTTAATTAGAAAAGTGAAGAAAAGCATGCAGGCAGGATGGAGTGGGTGGAGAAGAGTGGAAGGAATGATGTGTGATAAAAGGGTATCTGCAGGAGTGAAAGGGAAAGTTTATAAAACTGTGGTGAGACCTGCTATGATGTATGGTTTAGAGACAGTGGCATTGAGTAAAAGACAGGAGGTGGAGCAGGAGGTAGCAGAGCTGAAGATATTAAGGTTTTTATTGAGAGTGACTTGGATGGAGAGGATTAGAAGCAAGTTTATTAGAGGGACAGAGTATGTAGGACGTAATGGAGACAAGGTCAGGGGGGCTCAATTGAGATGGTTTGGACATGCGCAGAGAAGGGACATGGGGTATATCGGTAGGGGAATGCTGAGGAGGGAGGAACAGAGGAAGGCCAAAGAGGAGGATTATGGTTGTGGTGAGGTTTGACGTTTCATATTTTTTCCAGGCAAATTTATTGTAATTACACTGGGAGGCGCTGTTGCTCCAGAAGGAAGAATGCTTACTTTCCTGATCTCCTCAACCAAACACGCAAACGGGCAAACGTGCGTGTGCGTGCCCACCTTGCGTTACTCACTTCAACAATCGCTCCTGCACCTGACTCTTCTCCTATTACTGAGTGGACTAGAAGCTCTCAGACAAGTGAATATAGCAGATCGAAATGCAGCGTTTATGGACTTGCATTATTGAGATCCTTCGCGCCGGGGTGAGTAAAGTTCTTAGTGCAAAAGGCACTTTTTTGTTTGAATTTCTGAACATTACAGTAGGGGATGGTGATGCGCGAGATTGTGCGCCTTGTGTTAATTCTAAAGCTTTTAAAAACCAGAACTGCAACAGTTAAGAAATATTTAGGTGATATTAGTTTTTGTCTGGAATGTTCATCTTATTGTTCAAAATTCATCCCACACCATATTATCCATGGTGCAAATTTTGTGATTTTAAACCATGCACTCTAATAGTATTCTCTAATCTATATAATACATGACATATTTCACAGATTTACCAATAGGATGCTTTAATTGCGTTCCCCAAATCTCTAAGAATTAAGTAAAATAAAACAGTGAACATTTTGAGAATTGCTTATCCATCAGTTTTCTTCGTATGTCTTTGCATTTTGTTTTAAATCACGTCCAGTTTGTAGGGTTGTACAGTAAGTTATTAAATAGAAGTGTCCACATAAGTTAAAACAGGAGCACAGTATTACAGTCTGTAATTTTGTATATTTTTTATAAAAAATATAAAAATATATAATATATAATCAGATATTGTCGCAATATAAACTTTGTATATTTGTCATTTTATATATAAAAATAGTTTATAATTATTATAATTATTATTTTATTATTATTATTATTATTATTATTATTATTATTACAGCTTGTTTTTAAATATTCAGAAAATTATGAGAACACTTTTTTCAACCCTAAACATAAAACAATACATTTAATGTGTGTTCCTGTTATCAAAAATATTATAGCAGGCCCCTTGAGTAAATGTTGATCATAAACAGGCATTCACAGAAAACCCTACCATAACCCTTTTTTCTTTTAAACCCGCAATTTAAAAAATTAGGATTTAATTATGCAATGAAGTTGTTACTATAGTAACAGTAATGTATTACGATGACCACAATAATATAGACCTGTGATCTAGAAACTATCAGAACCTGGAATTAAGCAGCACAGTGGTATAGCTTATATAGTATTTCAGTTTAGGGAACACAACAAGCTAAAACTCTCAGCAGTGTTTTTAAACTTCATGCATTGCATCATTGTCTTGAGTGTTAATACATGTGGCTTATTTGTATTTTTGTAAATCGGTCATCATTCTCAGTGCACGTTTTTAAAACTTGTTTTCTGAGAACTGTTGTTCTTTAACGAACCTTTACAGCTTTCAAAGTTGATCACTTATAAATCTTTGTGAGTGAAGTAAGTGCTGAGTTCGGTTTGTAAGTGCGAATAGCTTAATGAAGCCTCCTGTATTGTGTGTAAGATGTTATTTCAAACTTTTTCGCTCATTTTGTGTTTAAATCTCTATTTATAGCCTGATAAACACATCCACTTGAAGCAATAATTCACCCAAAAGTGAAGTGTACACACTGTCTCCTTTATCCCAAATGTAGTCGATCAGCCGAGACATGTTTGGTGTGTGAAGTTTACTTCTGTAGTTATGCGCTGGAGCTATGATGCTAATAAGGGAAGGTTATGACCACCACATTTATCTCTGATGTGGTATCTGTCTCTTGTATGACACAATGTTGCATATAGCCACATCCTGTGGCATAGCTAGGAATTCATTTTAGTTGAGGGGGAATGAGAAAACATAACTGCACAATATGTGCAAAATACCTTTACAACAATTCCACTAAACTTTAACTTTGAACATTAACTTAACATGGAGTAAAACGCAGTAATTTTGGAAAAGGCATTGCATCTTGTAAAATCACTTGCCTTCTTTCTTCTTTTTTGCTGCAGTCCATTTGCAGTATTAATATATATACCTATATAAACATTAATACCAAGTTAAGTATGTATAGTAAGATATGTATAAAATACTCAGAGCTGTATGTCTAATATGTGATCCACACAGGAGTAATTTATATCATAATTAATATCTGTAAACATGGGTCCCTGGTGGTCTAGTGGTTAGGATGCGGCGCTCTCCCCGCTGCGGCCTGGGTTCAATCCCCGGTCAAGGAACCAACCCCAGCCATTAGGGTTGCACAAGCCTTAGTGCTGGTTTCAAGCCCGGATAAATGGGGAGGGTTGCGTTAGGAAGGGCATCCAGCGTAAAAACATGTGCCAAATCAAACATGCAGTCCACTGTGGCGGCCCCTGATGGGAGAAGCCGAAAGAAAGTTTTAATATCTGTAAACATGGACAAATGGATCACTGTGTACCCTCAAGACATAGTTCAGTAAAACACTACACACCAGCATCAGACTCAGGTAGGGGGTGTGGACTAATTGTATGTTAGAAGGAATTTTGATGATAAACAACTTTAGCCTAAAATATACATAATACACTTTTGTAGTCAATTACTTAAATATGGCCAGTATCTGTTTATTGGTTCAAAAAAAGGTTTAGGTGGGCATTGCTGGATATTTTATTTTACATTGGTATTTAATTAAGTATTATTATTCTTTTTAATGAATTTAGTTTGCTCTGTTTTACAAAAAATAAACAAAACATTAGCCTTAATCAAATCAAATCACCAAATATTGCATGTTATTCTTCATGTTAATGGTAATGAACTGACTGACACAGTATTTTTTGTCACAATTATGGGATCCCAGTTCTGATGCGCACTTCTAACTAGAGCTAACTAGAGCTACACTTCAAAATGTTTAAATGTTCCTGATACTTACTGATAGTTTGCTCCTGTGGTCATGTCAATAATACAGCTCTAGTCAAGCTCCAATATTGAAGTTTGACTTGAAAAAGAGTTTGTTTAAAGTTAATCTGCTAAACCCTCATATATTGATGTCCTGCTTTGTTTCTTTAAATGTAAATTCAGCTCAAATACAGCCTTTAGTTTGTCTGGTGGAAAAAAGGAGCCGTGTGGGAAGGTGTAAAAATTAATAATCAGAGCATTTGTCACTGGGAGAATTTTTCCTCATGTGTTTGCATCACATTAATCTGTTACGCCTTTGCTTTGGGGACTGTTACAGAAAATGCTCATGTCCGTCCATATTGAAGTGAGAAGAAAAATATGATTATCAGTCATGGAAATATTTTTTTAATTTATACATTTATTTATTTATTTTTTCACCCTGTCCCTGTGCTTTATTGAGTTAATGCACCCTGACTTTTAACTTGATCCTTTTAATTGGTTACATGGATGAATTTCTTTTCGCAATTACTTTTTCCACACACAGCTGTTTTTTCTGAAATCAGGTTTTTGGCAGTTTGTCCATGTCCTAGAGCAAGCACTGAAATGCCAAGATCTTTAGCCTATTATTACATCTCGATCTGTCACTGATGATTAACTGAGATGACACACCTGCCCTCTTTCTAAATTATTGATATGTTTTTGCAGTTCATGGAGAGATGTGTTCATGTAACTTGTCACCTTGCCAGATAAATAATGCAGCAGTAATTAATATATTACTGTAGGATTGTAAGGGATTTTTGTTTAGTCCCAAAAAATACACAATAACTCCACATGGTAGACACAATATTCAGTTTAAACATTGAATCTGCTAATTAGAAATTAAACACTGTGCAGGTCAATAACAGGTCATTCAACAGAGTTATTGTTGGGTACATAGATTTAAAGTGTTTATTCCACTTATACTACAGCAAATCAACAATGAATTTGTTACTAATAATTAAAGAGTGACACTGTAAGAACACAATCATCAATGTTTGTTACAAAACAATAAGATCCTGTTATCACTTATGTTATGGCAGCTATAATGTATTGTTCCCTGCCATTCGCTTGAAATTACTGACATAAAAATTTAGTTTATAAGCAAAGTCTAAACCTCTTATATCTTAAAAAAAAAAACATTCCACATATTTCCTCAGCTCTGAGTTTTACAAAGTAAATGTACTATTCAAGTCATAGAATAAATCACTGTATAAGTTCATGGACACAACCAAAGGAGAGTGAGTTTCTATTTTAAAATCCTTCTCCCTGTGTGAAGAAAATGTGTTTCCCAGTTAGGAGAGCATGGTAAAAAGTCTACTGAGATGTGGGTTGTTTTATGCATTGCAATTTACTATTTATAGTGCACTACTTCTAAAGTCCTTCTTTTCAGTCATACATCACCTAATTTTACTCGAATAGGGAGATACTTATGTTTCTTAAATGGATCAAGAAAAAGAACGAAAGATTTAAAATTGTTGTTAAACTTTAATAACCATGACTAAATAATGTGCAGTCTTTGGCTCCAATAATGTCAAAATTTCTACCTTATAATTTATCCCTATAATAGTAAAAAAAGTAAAAAAGTATAAAAATAGTATAAAAAGTAAAAGTAAACTTTAAGCGACGACTGAAGACCTACCTCTTCCTGAAATACTTAAATTAGCACTTTCCAAGTTTGTAGAATTCGAGTTATATTTATATTGAGTTTGTATTCTTTTGTACCAGTGTAAGATTTATTCACTACTAGAGATTTAAAGCACTTTTGTACGTCGCTCTGGATAAGGGCGTCTGCTAAATGCCGCAAATGTAAATGTAAATGTAAATGTAAAGCATGCCATCCATGCCTTCCTATGAATTTGGTGGGACAAGACAACATTAATAATCACAATAATAATGCAAATACAGTTTGAAGTTATTTATTATATGTAGACACATGTACATTCCAAAAAACACTAAATTTAGCAAGCATTTGGAACAAAACAAAGCCAAAACCAGAATCATAATACTAGTAACATCAGGCAGAAGCCGGTGATGTGCAGTAAGGTCGAGCCTGGGTGAGACATTGGACAGACAGAGCCCAATTTAAATGTATAAATCCCCAAGAGAATACAATCTTAAATTCTCAATAACTTGCATTAATTAGGCAGTGTTATCAGGTCATAAATACTTGGGCTCTCATCATTGTGACCGGCCTAATGGCTTCCTCTCATAGTACTTTTTTATTGCAGCTTAATCGATGACAAGAGCTCAGAGCTGTGACGTGAGGGGATAAACATATCAATAATTCACATAGGCTTAAAATAAGTTAAATTAGGTCAAGAATCTATAAATCTAAAATTCTCATAGTAATCCCATAATAGCCAGTCAAAAACATACAGTCATTCAGCATACCAGCTTGAAAAAGTTTTTCTTGTTATTCAATGCCTTTGTGAGAAGTGTGGATCTTTTTTTTACATTTTCTTCCCTAGCAACACAATCACTTACAGACAAATCTAATGAATTGTCTTAAATGATTCCTCAGACTAGCATGTGTGATTAAAAGATTCTTTAGTTCCTCAAGTGATGTTACTGATCTACTGTTACATTAGGCAAAAAGGCTTGTGGACCATCAACTGCCAGGTCCAAGCATGTTCCAGTATGACAATGCCCCTGTGGTCTAGAAAGACATTGTTTGCCAAGGCTGGAGTAAACAAGTCCTCACAACCACTTTCTTCTAGTTAAATTTAGTCAAATCTAATCTGGTCAATCTAGTCTTTCCAGAAAGTTTCAGGTTATTGTAACTGCAAGCAGGAATTAAATCTGAAATAGGTAAAAAAAAAACTTAATAAAATACAACCCACAGTATGATTGTGGGTGGCCACAAACTTTTGAATATATAGTATAGTTTCTGATTCATATATATATATATATATA
>MU551617.1:8678950-8789652 GCA_024362625.1 Silurus asotus
GAGAGAGAGAGAGAGAGAGAGAGAGAGAGAGAGAGAGAGAGAGATACATTTCTATCATCTTCACTCCTCTACAATATGCCTTCACTTGGGCCTTTTAACATTGTGCAACCGTTACAACGTGAAAACCCCAAATACATCCACTATATAGACAAAAGTTTGTGTACACCTGAGCATAACATTCCTATGAGCTTCTTCTTGAACGTCACATTCGAAATTTAGTCCCTGTTAGAAGATCCTACACTCTTCTGGGAAGATTTTCCACTAGATTTTGTGGTGCTCGTTCAGTCACAAGGGTGTTAGTAAAGTCAGGTACTGATGTATGTGAGAAGGTGAGGAGGTCCAGGGTGCAGTCAGCGTTCATATTCATCCCAAAAGTGTTCAATAGGGTTTATAGCGGGAGATCTTCCACACACTTCCAACCCATGTACAGCAGATCTTCATGAAGCTGGATTTGTTCATAGGGGCATCGTCATGCTGGAACAGGTTTTCTGGTTCAAGTGACATCCAAAGACGTCCAAAAGTGTGCCTCTAAGTTTGTGGTAACAGTTTGGAGAAGAACCCCATATGGGTGGAAAAGTCGGGTGTCCTAATACTTCTGCCTGCATACAGTGTATCTATATCTACACACATATATATATATATATATATAGATAGATATAAATACTACATCCCTCATACTGTGGATTATCACTGGCCCTAATGCAAAAGCTGATTATGTTGCTAGGATAGTTTTGAAGGTTTGAATTAAAAAAAAAGAAACAATTTTCACTATGATGTTTTAATTGCTCAAATGATTTATGTTTAGCAGAAGAAAGATCATTTCTTTAGCATGTTAAAAGTGGTCATATTTCACATTTTCCAGCAATATCTATTAATAATCCTATAATGTCTGTATTCATGTAGCAAAACTGTTGTAATTCATTTTTATGACAGTCAACAAATGGCCACATATTGACTGGAGGTAAAGGAAAACTTTAAATAATAAAAAAGACTATGAATTTGGTTTCTTCTGATCACTTTGGTCATCACATATCATGTGCCACTGTATTCAAAATATAAATTCTGACTGCAATCCTGATCAGTAATACAATGTGTTCAAGTAGATAATGGTCTTGTGGCATGCAATTTAAAATATTTCATCTGCATACCCTATCAGGGTACAAATAGCAATGTGATCAGGCAGAAAATCTTTTGATTGATTTTCGAAGTGATGCTCCAGTATAAACATACAACTGGTCCCAAAAATACACGGCCTCCCCCAAAGTTAGTTGTGTACTCTAGATTAAAGTATGAATGTAGCAGCAAATGTCCAGTACCTGGTAATTAGCTGGGCAAATAGTTCACATGTGTTTACTGTGTTTACTTCTGCATTCCCTACATGGCTTAATAGTTTAATACCAAGGTGAATGTTTTCTGTACTCAGCCTTTCAGAGCCACTTTGCACATTTTTAGACATGCGATGTGTGTGTGTGTGTGTGTGTGTGTGTGTGTGTGTGTGTGTGTGTGTGTGTGTGTGCGCACGCATATTTGTGTGTGTATGCGTGGAAAGTATTCACATATTCCAAAGTTTGATCCTGAAGGGTAAACTGTAGGTGCACCATCAATTAGCTGCATTCATTATTATTATTATTATTATTATTATTATTATTATTATAAAGAAGCTTCTGTTACCAAGGCTAAGTTCCTTACGTGTGTACTTGGACAATAAAACCCATTCTGATTCCGATTTTGACTACATCTGAATAGCAAGTAAACAGAAATGTTGGAACCCTTCTAACCAAAATTCCTCTAAACTTACACTTTTGTCCTTTTGTGCAAGTGAACTTTGGTTATTATTATTATTATTATTATTATTATAAAGAAGCTTCTGTTACCAAGGCTAAGTTCCTTACGTGTGTACTTGGACAATAAAACCCATTCTGATTCCGATTTTGACTACATCTGAATAGCAAGTAAACAGAAATGTTGGAACCCTTCTAACCAAAATTCCTCTAAACTTACACTTTTGTCCTTTTGTGCAAGTGAACTTTGGTTAGACAATGTGTTCTTAATCTATTAACGTTTAGTGTCAACTAAATACACATTATAGAGTAAAACAATTATAGAGTAAATAAAACATCCCATTGACGTACATTGGACGCACAGCCAAGTCCATAACTTCACTGTGTACTGTCGAATCTAAGGGGCCGTGTCACTCCCTGTTTAATCTTCTGACATGACTGTCGTTGATTGGCTGCATGAATCTATAACACTGGCCTTGTTAAAGTTAGCTGACAGTATATCACTTTATTTCGATCTGTGGTTTTTTTATGACCAGTGGTGGTGCTGTTGTACTCAGTTTAAAATAAAATCCAAAATAATCCCTTTGAGACCAAATAATGCAAAGTCCTCTTTTCAACAGCAAACAAGATAATGTGGATGCCAAAACCTTATATTAGGTCTTTTTTTATCCTTGAAAGGCTTCAAGCTAAGCACTGTTAAAGTCTGGATTTTGATTGGTCAGAAGGCGATTACATTTAGCTAATAGCAATGCAACCAACTGTAGATCTGCATATCACAGGATGTTTTAACAGAATATTCACAGTGACTTGTACAGTGGATAATAGCAGTCTTTATTTTAGTAGTTTTAATAAATAAAACCATATAAGCATTTTTATAAGCATTTTTATATTTTATGTAACATTAATAGAAGGAGTCTGAAGTGTCATTGCTTTAATACAGTCAGTTTAAAATTAAATAAAAAAGAAGAAATGAGAGACTGCTAAGGTTTCTAACTGGTAACATGAATAATAAAAGGAGCTGACCTGCTTCCTAGACATTCCACAACACAATCGATTCTTTCTTCTTTCATTCTTTAATGAAACACTTTACTGATGTCAAGAGATGCCATTCGTTCATAAAGTGTGTAACATCATACGTTTTTATTGTTGATTGTTACCTTATTAAAGCACATTATAGTGGTTTTATCAATGGTGACTTTATATTCTCTTGGGTGATGCCCAACATGTTTTGCTAAATTATTAAAGCCATTAAATGTCTTAAGGTTAAAAGGTCCTCATGTGAAAAATGCCATCATGTGATTGTTAAATAAAAATGCCTAGCACTCCAGATCATTTAGACCCTTGTGCTGATGATGAAGTGTGATGAAGTATGCATATGTATTTTTTAAATAGGTAAAAACTAAAACTTGTAGTTATACAGAGTGCAGACATGTTCTCCTTATTTTGATCTTCTTCATTTTTTTTCCATCCAGTGCCATGTCTAATGTTATTTGTTCAAATAATTAAGCCTAGAATAAACTCTTTATTATAACAGTTGAATTCTTAAATCCTATTGGCCAGAATATGTAAATTAATTGTATATAGCAGTAGCTTTGAGAACAGTGTAGCTCAAAACTGAGATTGTTTATATCGTAACGACTTGCCTATTAATAAGACTTTGATTTTGTTAATAACTTCAGGGGAGAAAAAGTGAGGCTGGTGTGGGAAAGACCGTTTACACATGATTTATTGTAAACGATGACATGAACTAACTTTTTAGTCTAACATAAATATGATTATGAACTGTAAAAATATGGTCATCCTAAAAAAATTACAATGTAAATTAAATATTTACATAAATATAGCTGTAAAAAGAATACCTGCTAAATCATGCCACTCAATCATAAATTATTTTAGTCTTACAGCATTTTATTCTTTGCATAACACAATGTTAATGTTTTAGATATAAAATGAAATTTAAAAGTATCATTCATACATTTATTTTCTGTAAATGCTTTATCCCAGTCAAGGTCACAGTGTATCCAAAACTCATCCTTTGCCAGTAATTCTATGAGATTATGGTGAATTTGTTGAACTGTAATGATTAAGAGCAACATAACAACACGATCATATAAAAACTGCAGAATTAGAAAGATCTTGCAGGAATGTAGGAGTTATAGGTGTTAAAGGAGAACAATGACATTATCTCTGCAGCCTACATTGCAAATGTTGGTATTGTGGTAAATTTTTTTAGAAGTTTGGATCTGAAAACTTATTTATTATTTGGTCCCAGGACTCTCATTTTGCTACTCATGCGAGAAATTGAGCTGCTTTTTTTTTTTTCACAGAGGCACTGCAGTGTTTAGTGTCGAGGAATCCCATCGGACTGTCTCCATGCAGATGACCAGTGATGGCCACGACGGCCGACCCATTAGAAGAGTAAGAGAATGCACATTACTTTTGGATATATTTTACAAAATATATACTCTTATTGTATGTTGTATTGGAACATCTGCCTTTGATACCATGCAGATCAGTTGATGAAGTGGTGAATGAACACATTTTTAACCCCTTCGAAAGGATCATTTTGACATTCTTCCTGGCATCTATTATCATCATGACTGTTCTTGGTAACCTGCTGGTGATGGTGGCTTTGTCAAGGGACAGGCAGCTGAGGTAAGGGTACTTCCTATAAGTGATCAGCCCCTAAAATGGGGAGTGAATCGATTTACACCGATTTGTGGCCTGTCAAACCAACGTGTGATTCATCACAAACGGGATTTGCAAAACAAATCATGGTAGAGATAATGAAGCTCCACAAGTGCATAAAAAGCGTATTCTTGCAAATAAATTAAATTCAAAATCATATTATAGTTATTTATTTATGCCAAAGTCTAATTGCACACGATTTACTTAATGTTGATTTCCATGTGGCTAATTGTTTTAATTAAAATTAATTATTTTGCAATCTGGACATCTGATTTACATAATATGCACTATTAGCATGATGTTAGCACAGTTGCTAGTGTATGCTTTTTTATTACCTGGTTAAATATATACTCAGTTAAAATGTACATGGCTTGTTAGCTGCTTCTGCTGAAAAGACAATGTTGCTATAGCATTCTGCTGTCTGAAATGATTCTTGATGCTAATGTAGCTAACATGTAAAATAATCTCATTGACACCAGTTTTATGGAGCCAGCATGACTTGATTGTCTTTGCTAAGTTGTTCAGTGTCTCAGACAGACTTACTCGAAGAGTTTCTGCACAAAAAATTATGTAGCTCCATATTAATCGATTTATTTGGGTCATAGGAGGCACTGATAGGACTATATTTGATTGAAGTGACTTGTCCCTTTTTACCAATATTAGGAAGAAGAAGACCAACTACTTCATTGTCTCCCTGGCATTCGCAGACCTCCTGGTGGCTCTTTTAGTGATGCCGTTTGCAGCGATAGAGCTCATCACCGGCCACTGGAGTTATGGAGAGACGTTCTGCCTTGTGCGCACCTCGCTGGATGTGCTGCTTACCACAGCATCAATACTGCACCTGTGCTGCATTGCCCTAGACAGGTAGGTCCATCAGACAAGCTAATGAGGTTTTGTTAATTAGCCTGAGAGGTGAAACAAACATTTGACCATTTACTTAATAATTAATATTAATTATTGTGGATTGAATTGCATGGTACTTCCTGTATTACACAGCTGCCTTGTTAGCCATCTGGGCTGCTTGGTCATAACCAAAGGCCTGTTTATCATAATAACAGAGAGCCTCTGTTAGCGCAGGTAATTGAAAATCAATGCTGATAACCCACACAATGGAACAAGCTGATGCATCTGTGTTTATTATTCACTCACATCTGATTGGTGTTTTTTTGACATTAAGTATGTTTGGATGCACTTTCGATTCAGTGTCACGTTTGTTCTCTTTATTAGTGTGCTTTTTAATATAAATGTGTAGTTTGCACTGCAGCACTCTCCGACTGATTACAAATTTGCATAAATTGTTAGCAACTCAATATTTTCTTCTTTAAGTAACTTGCTGCTGAAGTAGTATAAGGGTGCTGCTGTCTGTTTTTGATTTTATTTCAAAAGAAATTAAGAAACAATGATAGATAGATAGATAGATAGATAGATAGATAGATAGATAGATAGATAGAAGTTTATTTTATGATTAAATGCTTTCAGTGTGTAACTCCCAGTTAACAGTCTGCCAATCATATATATATATATGTATATGTACACACATATATATTATATTTTTGTCATTTATTTTGTTAAATATATAAACAATATAGTGAAACATTGCTAATTTCTATCAACAAATTTAGGCCTAAGTAGAAAAAGGTTAGAATAGGTTGCAAGGGTTCAATGATATTTTTGACATATTTCATTCCTATTAACTTCTAGAAACTACTAATTCATTGTTGAGTATGTTTGTTAGTAGAAGTTAATTATTAACTAAGCAGTAATTACTGAGTCTTAAATACTATTCATGGATTTCTACATTTCTCCTTCTCTAGCTAATTATAGATCTAATAATTATACTATCATTAGATCTCAATAAAAAGGCCTATAAAAATCCTTAATTTATTCCAATACTTCAGTGTATAAAATGTAAAAGTTTATAGTATTAGTTATTATTGGCCTCCTCAGAAGAACACAGATTCGGAGCATTTATTCATCCAGTTAAGGTATTAAAGGAAATAATATCCTGTCAAGTACACAGCTATAATGTAGCAATAAGTAAAAATTACTCTCCAATTTACTTATTTTCCTGGTAACACTTTGTTTTAAGAAAAATATCTTAGGCATTTATTCAATTAGTGTTTTTCTTCAACAAACCCCAAAATAGATAAATGGACTACACTGTTTAACCATAACAAGTAGATGCATTATTAGATGTAATGATGTGCAATACATTCATTTGTTTGTAATCTGTAAATTATTCTCAAATTAATTATCTTAGTCCAATAATTATACACTAATGACTTGTTTGCACTAATGGAAAAACCAACAAGCAGTATTCAAGCATTTATTGTTGCGATTTTGTCAAGTCAAGTCAAGTTAATTTGTATAGTGATGTGTATTTATCCCTAATGAGCAAGCCTTTAAAACAGCCTTTAAAAGTCTGAGTGAGAGTGAGAGCTAATATGAACACTGACCGGAATGTAAGATTATGAGTAACGTCCTTTCTACAGTCTTATGCAGTCATTTAAGGTTATGGAACCATGAGCTACTGAGAAATTCATAAAATAGCTCAACATATAAGATCATCAAAGATCCAAAACCAGCTTCTCAATGCCAGAGTGTTTAAACACTGGAGGTCCAATGCCCAAACTACAAACTACATGAGGTGGAATCCAGCTGGCACTGGTACATTTTGTGTTTATTTTTTGATCTAAGATCTGTTTTGTTATACTGTTTGTAAAATAGGTCTACATATGTTACATGTATATAATTATACTAAAGTATATACCGTAATTCCCTGACTATTAAGCACACCCAAATATAAGCCACACCCACTGAATTTTACAAAGATTCTATAAGCCGCAGGTGTCTACATTAAAACTAATGAACTTTACACAGGCTTTAACAAAAGACAGGGTTGTTACACGGCTTGTATCTAAACAGTAGCCTACCTAGAAAGTCATTGTTCACTGTCTTCCTCCTTCCTTTCACAACAATTTATCTCTGGAGTTTTTCTTTTGGCGTCGGCATGCGTTTAAAAATCACCATCGGTGAAGCTTTTCTCCCGATGCCGTGCAGCTCAGAACACAGGTGAACTGTGTTTTTTCATGCCCGGTTGTTTTCAGCAGGACGAATGATTCGCATTTCCTGTTGTCAGTCCGAGTGAGCGGCAGGTCAAACGTCAGAGGAACCTCATCCATATTTATGATGTGGTGCAGCGTCTGATTTAATTTAAAGAGTTTTTTGGGTTCACCTGAACCCGTTCGGCAATTTCATTGGTCTAATGTTATGGGGCTCAGTTTTTTGGCTTAAAGCTTGTAAAACAGGGAAAAATCCATAAATTAGCCGCTTCATTGTTTAAGCCGCAGGGTTCAAAGCGTGGGAAAAAATAGCGGCGTATAGTCCGGAAAATACGCTAAGTCTAAAATATAGGACACATATTGTATAATTGAAGCCAATGTAATTTATACACAAATGATTAGAAATATAAATACGTTTTGATAAGTTATTTGTTGTAACAAGGCTTTAATAAAAACCTAATGTAAAAAATTTCTTTTTACAATTTCTTTTCCCAAAAAGGAATTACTGAGTTTGTGGTAGGATGAAAAAAACAAGCATATTATAATCATCTAGATTTTTGTGCTTGCACTTTCGAGTTGTTTAATTCTATTTCTTCCACAGGTAAAGAAATAGATTTTTTTATATAGCAAAAAAGAAAAAAAAAGAAAGATCATATTTGTAGTCACCTGGTACTGAAGAGATTCTGAAGAGATGGAAAAATCCAATTGCAATAAAAACGTTGATAACTTTTCTGGTTCTTTCCTTCTGTTAAAACTGCATGGCTGTGAGTTGCATTATCAGGAAAAGGGAGGAAACTATGCACCCCAGTTCTGGTAAGGTCAGAGGTCATTTTTCAGGGGCAGACAAATAGAAACACAGGACTAGAATGAAGAATCAAGTCAATTGTTTGGTAATATTAAGAAATAGACGGCCTTAAATGTATTACACACATTTATTACAATCCAGGAAAAACTTTTAAATATCACTCAGAGTTGCTTTAAATGCCTTGCATAATGTATGAATATGCTGGTGAAATGTTATTATACATAATAATAATACACAGCAAAATAGCACATATGGTCACAAAAGCAAAAAAAAGACTTTGCATGAATTCATTTGTATGCCTGAAAAGATGTTTTGTATGTGCAGTGTTTAACATGCATAATATCATTGTTTATGCACTAAAATTATGCAATCCTGCATGACTTTAAGAGAACAGCTGTGGCTCTTATACTGCACCTGGTCCATACGGCAACAACGCTCGTTCTTTCTCCCACTCTCTTTTTCCACATCTCTCTCTCTCTCTCTCTCTCTCTCTCTCTCTCTCTCACACACACAAACACACTCACACACACTCATGTTCACACATGCACATTTTTGCACTCTTGCCTCCGACAGTTTTATTCATCCAATGGTGCCATTCATTCTTCTTCCTCCACCCTACTGAGTGATGAGTCATTTTCTTTTTTTTTGTCTTAAGCCTGTCAAGAAAAAATGCTACAGTATAAAAGTGTTTTGATTTACAAGTTTGGGTGAAATTCATATGAAAAATCGGTACAAGATTTGGTTAATAGGTGTTTTAGGAGGTTATGCAAGACACCTGTTTACTCAATGATGTCTATTAATTACACACTACACATTCACTTATCTAGTTCTTGTTCGGCAGGTACTATGCAATCTGCTGCCAGCCGCTGGTCTACAGGAACAAGATGACGCCTGTGAAAGTGTCCCTGATGCTGGGGGGGTGTTGGGTTATACCCTTGTTCATCTCCTTTCTCCCCATCATGCAGAACTGGAACATCATTGGCATTGAGGAAATTGTAAGTGGATAATCAGTTTTAGCATGTGAGCTTTGCTTGTGGAATTCATTTCACAATACAATGCAATTCTACAAAAGCACCCTGCATGCTTTTACAAAGACTGATACATTTCGTATAATCTGTATAATAAGACCACAAGCTCATTTGGCTAAAAGCTAACTTTTTTCGCTGCTGCAGGGCTGAATTGAGCTTCTCCCCTGTGACCTGAGATTTACATATGCTGTCGATGATGAAGGTTCACTGGAGAGCAACTGGATAGAGTCTAGCCAATTTAAACCAACATTCAGTTCCTATTTTGCTTGTATAACTTATCTAAAAAAAAACAAAAAAAACAAAAAAAAGGCACAAGCAAATCTCTCATATTTAAATATGCATACATACATACAGTTTTAGTTTATTATATCAACTCAACCGTAATCATTAATCAGTTAAAAACTGGAGATTGTATTATGAATTATCTGCAATAACTATTTAAAAAAATTCACTTATATAATTTTAGAATTAGGCAATATGCAAGAAAGAAAACCTTTTAGCAAAATGATAAAAAACCGAAGAGTGTGATTAAACACAGTTACAGTTTCGAAAGTTAATTATTTTCATTATTATTTGAACACCACATCCCAAGTGTTTTGTTCCTCTTTATTTCTTTTTATGACTTTTTTTTTAAGAACATTGCACAACACTTTCAAAAACCCATTTATTGTTACCTTTTTTGTTATGTAATGTCTAAGAAACTATTGATGTTCAATTTCCAGCCTCTTTTCTCATGTAATATTAATAGTAAAAGTACAAATTTAAAAAACACTGCCATGTTGCTAAGAACACATTTTCTGACACACGATAAACTGTAACATTATATCAGTTGTAAGTTGCCTTTCTTATATGAATTTATTAATGTGTTGAAGATTGACTCTAAAGGTTAAGTTACATCTCTATAAGCATTTAGACAAATGATATATGTATATATATATATACAGGTCCTAGACAAACTAGATAGCAAAACCAACCTATAGCTATGAACAGGTTACAGTCAACTGACAGTCCAGTGTTAAAATTATTACATACAGTGGATGAGACAGTGAAAGAAAAAAAAACCCAGCAGAGATCTTCTATAGCTTTTATGACCAAGTGGAGCACAATCAGTTACCCAGTTATTTTCTAACTAAGTATTTAACACAAAAATAGACAAAATTATGATCAATGTGACATTCCCAAGCTCTACTTCTTTGTACCATTTTATTTATTTATTTTTATATATTTTATAAAAACCTGTTGTTTTACACTCCAGATTGAGGAGAGGAAGCTCAGCCACAGTTCAAACAGGACATCCTGCATATTCATGGTGAACCGGCCTTATGCCCTTGTTTGCTCTGCCGTAGCCTTCTATGTGCCTCTGGGGTTGATGATCCTCGCCTATCAGCGAATCTATGTGACGGCTATGGAGCACGCTCGGCAGATCCGGATCTTGCATCGCGCCGGATCCACTCCCATATCCTCTTACTACAGTCACGAACACCCCGGCTCTAGCCGCATGAAGATCGAGACCAAGGCAGCCAAGACTTTGGCAGTCATCATGGGCTGCTTTTGCCTGTGCTGGGCACCATTTTTCATCACTAACGTGTTGGACCCTTTTATCCAGTACAGCGTACCATGGCAGATGTGGACCACATGGCTGTGGCTGGGATACATTAACTCGGGCTTAAACCCATTCCTCTATGCTTTTCTGAACCGGGCTTTTCGACGAGCGTTCCTCATGATTCTGTGCTGCGGGGACATGCGCTATGCCCGGCAGGGAAGCTTTAGCCCAAGTAGACCTTGCTCAGCATCAGTAAACGGAACATCCATTGCACTCAGGTACAGTAATTCCTTCTTTCAGCATTCTGTTCTTCATAAAATGAAAGCTTACCTAGTATATGAAAGCTTTATCTTTTATGTGTCTTTGGAGCCATCTCTGTGGGTCAAGTGCAGACAGACTGTATGTTTTTGTTATGCATAGACATTATTTTTCTACTGATGCTCATTTCAGCTTTGCCTATGGCGCTGCAGACAGAATGAATGCCCTTTGATCTCAGCCTTCTTCCACTGGATTTCAATTTCTATGATCATCTAACTTATGAAAAACACCTAGTTTGACAGCAGCATCAATGCAGCATTGCACAGCATAGCAATATTAATAAATAACAAAATAAATAAGAACAATTATAGTGTTATGTTGAAAAAGATAAATACTTCAGATACAGCAGATAGAATATAAAGAAAAACTCTGGTCCATCACTTTAACAGAATATAAATCTTATGTACAGGTTGTACGTATTTCTGTTTATTATTCACATATATAGGACAAATGTCACATTAAGAGATGAACAGGATACACATGCTCACATTGTGACATTTCTGACGCACTTTAAATTGGTGATATCAGACACCAACGCTGGGGTGAGGGGGTCTCGTGTGCATTCATTGTTTAGGGTTGTGGGGTTGAGGTCAGGGGTGCAGGCCACTTGACTTCTACCACTCTAACCTTGGCAAAGATTCATGGAGCTTACTTTGTGCACAGGGGCATTGTCATGCTGGAACATGTTTGTGCCTCTTAGGTCCAATTAAATTGAATTGTAAAGCTCCAACATGCAAAAACATTCCAAATAATTGTCTGCTTTTACCTTTGTAGCAACAAAAAAACAAATATTGGTGTAATGGGCAGAAGCCCACAAAACACTGACATATATTCTAAGGCTTCTACAATAATATACTGTAAAACCTGGGTTAAAATAGTAACAAAAATGCATCATAGCAACAATAATAAATTTGTGATTTCTGAATGTGTAATTTTGTTTCAAATTGAAAATCAAACTACAGGATACAACATACAAAATACACTATATACTGTATATACACAGCCTTTTTCATAACTCTTTAAACTGTGCATATTATGTATGCTGACAGGTTAAACTGCTCGCCCATTTTTTTCTTGTTTCTTTAATTTTGACCTGTTTGGTTTAGCTAGGTTAAAAGGTTTTAGCATGTAGATTGTCAGCTATGCTTTATTTCCACTAAAATGATTATCATTTTAATACATGCAAAGTTAATACAGAAAACGTATGCTCAATAGCAGCCATTTCTCAGAGTGAGGGGGAAAAAAGAGATTATTGCCTGGAATTGTGCAGTGAGAGAGGTGGAAAGTGCATGCATTTTTTTTAGTTCGCCAGTGTCGTGTTGTTTTGTAGTCGCCTCTGTAGTGGCTTTGGAGAAGAGGATTTTTGCAATGTGTGACTGGTGGGTGTGACTGTGGCATCGCTAGAAGACTTTATGTGCTGTGTATAAAATCGTGCAGACTTTTTAAACTGCTCATTTTCTCTTTTACATGCACGTTTATTTTACTTCGGAACAAAAATTTTCCCTTTCAAACAAATTAATCTCTTGATTAACGCTGAAAACTTTCATTCTGCTGTGATTAGACAGATTACAGCAGCTGGGCCACCCTTCTGTGATTTGGGTAGCTTTATGTGCCTTTCCTCTTTATGGATTGTTTTCGGACAATTATTGGTTGCGGGTGCTTTTCTACATTTTATTGTTATTGCAGTTGTCTGCAGCGTTTGTGTTATTCTAATTTTGTTTTGAATTTAAATTGTTTGCTGTATTGTGGTATTTAAAACCTATAGTGCAAATCTAGAAGAGCCTAATTTTAAAAGAGTTTTACATCTTTTTTATATTTATTATATATATACAATATCATATGTGTAACAAAGAAGATGGGTTTTTATAATATATTTAATTACTCAGCCTACCATAGAAGCTGACTATAAGACTACTTGTGATCAATTTAGGTGGCAAAATTAATCTGTGTTTGTTTCATTGTTGCTATACAAGGTGCACTTTGTAGGTGTAAAATCACTGACTGTAGACCATCTGTTGCTCTGTATAATCTGTCAACGCCCCTTTAATGGAAAGAGACCACCACTGAGAAGAAATGACTTGGGTTGTGGTTTACACTCTGTATAACAAAGCAAGGTGACCTACAGAGTGTTTAAAATCCCATCAACAATAACATATCTGATCCATCAACAATAACACATAGTGGGATTGAATCAGATTTGTTATTGCTGAAGGGATTTTGAACACCATGCACACTTATTTCACTTTATTGCACACTTGTTGGCTAAATATTTTTACATCAGCATTGCTTTTGAATGTATAATGGAGCATTAAATACCTGAACACCCCATGTAAATATGAAATACATATAACATTTCTTTTACCCAAAAGTAGTCACTCAGCCCTGATGTATTTATTTTTTTAATTAGTAAGCATATTTTATAGCCTCCAGTTTAGCATTAAAATAAATAGCAATAGTAGATCACTGAGCCAAAATTGTGAAAGTACTAGAGTATGTTTATGGTAAATGTACCAATTTATTCATTTCTGTATATATATTTTATCATATATTTTATCACTAATAAATTATTTTTAGAAGTGGTGAACTGTGCATATTAGAACCAAGTCCACCCCTTAATACCACAGCTATAGAAACCATAAATATTATCACAGCTATAGAAACTATCAGTATTATACCAAGAATCAGTATAACGGAGAGCTGCATTAAAGACAGGTATCTTATGCAGTGAGAATGAATGCCATAACTAAAGCAAGAAACCTAATTAATACGATTTAACAAGTCTTCTTTCACTGCAGCCACAAGTGCACAACATACATCATCTCTAGCAGAAGCTTTAGTATTAACATTAGCATCTTTGTGCATGTTTCGTGTGCATTACAGTTTTCCTGGGAATTTTCAAATGAGGCAAATTGTGTGTTTTTGTGCAAATTCAGCAGAAAAGCAAATGCAAAAAATAGAAATAGTTTTTGAACTGTTTTTAACTTCCCAGCTTTTCTCAAAACGTTCTTGTAAGTATAATCTGTGACCAAATCAATTTCTTCTCCTCTGGCACCTAGTGGCATGGGGCACAGTTATGTGTCAGCAGCTGAGTAAATAAATTCTTTCAGATACAATTCAAGAGCTTCAGTGAAACATTAGAATGGAAGAGAATGTGATCTTACTGATTTTAAATATGACATGAACATTTCAGAAACTGCTAATCTCCTGTGATTTTCATGGTCAACAGTACCAGGATTTGTAATGCTCCAACACACAAAGACCTCAGAACAAAATATTCAGTGATCTTGGTGAGAGTGGGCAGAGGTTCGACTTCAGTGTTCAGATTAAGATTGGAAAACCATCACCTGGTTTTAAATTTTGTTTGACACAGTTCCATTAATATTCACACCATGTACTGTGTAACACCAGAGAGAAGCGCGCTGTGATGACTCTCTGTCTCACTGGCTTCATTATCAGTGTGGTGATTGGAGGTGCTGCAGAGGAGGTACAGAAAAAAAAATCACATTCACATTCTGTATCCTCATTTGGCCATTAACCCCATTGCTGCCAGTCCTCCAACACCCACCTGTACTGTCAATCACTGTATTTTATATTCCTATGGAGAAAAATCTATATTATTTTTTTTAAAGACTACTGAAGTTTGCGTGGTGAAGCAATGCCTGGGCTTTATTCAGGTGCATGTGATTGGTGGTGCACTATTAGCCTGGCAAAGGTTTACTCCTGCAAGGGGAACTTTGGACGTGGGGGTAGTGTGAAAGCCAGATACAACCAGCATTACTGCTTAGTCTAAGCCGAAGCCTGTGCATGTTGTTACTGCCAAGAAAGATTTATGAAGGATCTGAGCCAAAAATTGTTGTTCATTATTTTTTTTCCTTCAGCATGATATTGGGCAGCTTAACAAGTTATTAATGCTGTAACATGAACATGATTTCCCTATAACAGCACCTGATTTTTATTCTTCTTATACCACAGCAATTTGTATAACAATTCTGTATTTATACACTATAACACTATATACTAATCTATATTTATTTATTTATAGCTATGGTTAATGTCAAACAAAACAACTGTGAATTAATTTAGTTTCTTTTATCACTCAAGTTTAAATACTACAGTGCTGGTGAATTATTGACTCTAATTCTAACTAGCTAAAAAGGTGGCTATTCCAAAATCTTATATAAATACATTAATTTTATAATAATATTACATTGATACAAATGTATCCAACATTTATCCCCATGTTGCTATAACAACTTCCATTCTTTTGTTTTCCACTAGGTTAAGAGTGTGTCTAGAGGGATTTGCTCATTTAGACACAAGAGCATAAGAGGTTTCTCATTAATGCTTGGGCTGTAGTCTGAATTCCTATTTATTACAAATGTTTTTGAAGTGGTTGAGTTCATGGCACTGTACAGGCCACTCGACTTCTTCCACCCCAACTTTGGCAAACCATGCTCTCATTTGGTTTGTAAGGGCATGTGCATGCTGTAATATTTTTGGGCTTTTTTCTGTTTTTTTTTTCAATTTGTAAAGTTGGAACACTGTACAAATTGAGAATAAAAAATTAATGCAATAATTTACAAATCTCATAAACTTATATATTCACAATAGAATATAGATAACATATTAAATGTTGAAAGGGAGACATTTTTAAATGTCATGCCAAATATTGGCTCATTTTGGATTTCATGAGAGCTACACATTCCAAAAGATTTGGGACAGGTAGCAAACTCCAGAGGCCGGAAAAGTTAAATGTACATATAAGGAACAGCTGAAGGACCAATTTGCAACTTATTAGGTGATTGGGTATAAAAAAAACCCTCTCAGAGTGGCAGTGTCTCTCAGAAAGAGACACTCATTTAAGATGGACTGTGGCAAAGTGGAAAACTGTTCTGTGATCAGACGAATCAAAATTTGAAGTTCTTTTTGAAAAACTGGGACGCCATGTCTTCCAGACTAAAGAGGATAAGGACAACCCAAGTTGTTATCAGCGCTCAGTTCAGAAACCTGCATCTCTGATGGTATGGGGTTGGATGAGTGCGTGTGGCATGGGCAGCTTACACATCTGGAAAAGCAGAAATCAATGCTAAAAGGTATATCCAAGTTCTAGAACCACGTATGTTCCCATCCAGACGTCGTCTCTTTCAAAGAAGACCTTGCATTTTCCAACATGACAGTGCCATGGCTGCGTAGAAGAAGGATGTGGGTCCTGAAATGGCCAGCCTGCAGTCCAGATCTTTCACCCATAGTTAACATTTGGCGCATCATAAAAGAGGAAGATGTGACATAGAATACCTCAGACAGTTAAGCAACTAGAAGCCTGTATTAGACAAGAGTGGGACAACAATCCTATTCCTAAACTTGAGCAACTTGTCTCCCCAGTCCCCAGACGTTTGCAGACTGTTATAAAAAGAAGACGGGATGCCACAAAGTGGTAAACATGGCCTTGTCCCAACTTTTTTGAGATGTGTTGATGCCATGAAATTTAAAATCAACTTATTTTTCCTTTAAAATGATGCATTTTTCTCAGTTTAAACATTTGATATGTCATCTATATTGTATTTTGAATAAAATACTAAAGTTCTAAACTTCCACATCATTGCATTCTGTTTTTATTCACAATTGGTACAGAGTCCTATCTTTTTTGAAATCAGATTTTTATAAAAACCAAACTAGACAATTGTACCCACATATGGGTATTATAGTTCACAAGAAGTTTCCTGTATGTAGTTTACTGTAACTTAAAAACAAAAAATTCTTTAGGACAGAGTATTTTACATTTTAAGGTAGCATGGCAATAAAAATAAAAATTAATAATTTAAATTAAAAAAAGAAAGATTGTTAGAGCAAGTGTTTATCGTTGCTCATTTAATAGTAAAATATTATTGTAAGTTCTTGATAAAATCAAAAAAAGTATTTTAAAAAATTGCTGTAGTAAAGGAAATACACTTCAGGATATGCTCTTGCAGATCCTTTTTTTTTTTTTTTTGCTGGTAATTGTAACTCAGTTTCAATTAATAATTTAAATTAAAAAAAGAAAGATTGTTAGAGCAAGTGTTTATCGTTGCTAATTTAATAGTAAAATATTATTGTAAGTTTTTGATAAAATCAAAAAAAGTATTTTAAAAAATTGCTGTAGTAAAGGAAATACACTTCAGGATATGCTTTTGCAGATCCTTTTTTTTTTTTTTTTTTTTTGCTGGTAATTGTAACTCAGTTTCGCTTATTATCTTCCAGGAATAGCACACGCCACTGTGTTCTCTTAACATGTGGTGTGGTACATTTTCATACCGTAACTCCTCAGCTTAGATAAATACAAGTAAATGAGTTACGCAGAGCAGGTAGGTCTGTGCATGACACTCATCAACTTCATGTATGGCACCTGAAACAGGGCACAGCGCTAAAGTGTTTTATGACACTGTTTGAGATTAGGGATGTTGTTGTTACGGCTCGTCATAAAGATGTCCTCATGCGTTTCGTCTGGTTAATGGTTCACCCGTGGGAGGGTCGTGATTATCACACTGCACACTTGCTTGGCAGCTGCACAGTCTTAAACATGGATGCTGAACAGGATGTGACCTCAAGCTGTCTTTTTATATATACCACACACACACACACACACACACACACACACACACACACACACACTATATATATATATATATATATATAAAATATATATAAAAATTTCATCATTTACTGCTGTTGTTATTTGCTGCTTTTAGATTTAGTGTTTTTTTTGCACAGTTTTAATTTAATCCATCACTACGTTGTGAGCTAATTGATTGCGCATCCTGATGCTTGTGCGTCACGCCAGAACAGATCTAGTCAAGTCAAGAAGCTTTTACTGTCATTTCAACCATATATAGCTGATGCAGTACACAGTTAAATGAGACAATGTTTCTCCAGAACCCTGGTGCTACATAAAACAACATAGAGCAACATCACACAACATAGAGCTACATAACAGAACACAGAGATAAGGACTAAAGTAAAGTAGTTGTCCTAGCTACATAAAGGGCATCATATACAACCTAGTACAAACAGTGCAGAGAAAAGACAGTGCAAACAAACAACAAAAGACAGTGTAGGACAGATACAATAAACACAAAATAACGCCATCAGAAACAAAATATTGTAGCCAGATTAAGTGTGACTTTCCTGAAGTTAGCAAACAAACAGTTTACACAATAGCACTTCAATAAACTATATCATTTTCATATGATGGTTTCATCCTCATGCTATCTCGGGGAGTTTTTCCTTGCCACAGTTGCCCCCGGCAGAGACAAACTTTGAGAGCTACTTTGAGCTCATCATTGTTAAAATCACTATACAAATAAAAATGAATTGAATTGAATTGAATGATGAGCATATACAGTTTTTGCTCACCGTGCTGATGTTTCACCTTCATCTGTGACACCAGTGCGTTTTCTTTTAATGTGCTTGTGCATCACTAAGGTACTTCCATGCTACACAAGCTCAGCTTTACATAAATCACAGGGTAAAGTCTTCTTTGTTGCGTTTAATTAAAATGCTTCCATTCTCAGATGATTGTGGCGCACACTTTTTCCTGCTGCCGGCTGACCTGTACTTTCTGCCATACACACACACACACACACACACACACACACACACACACACACACACACACACACACACACACACACACACTCTCCTTTGTTTTAATATTCTGGTGTCACTGCGATTAGCCATGTTTCAGGTGTTCTTGGCCTTTTGTACTTTTTGGTTTTGTTTTGTTTTCTCGTTCTTGTTCATATTATATCCTTATATTGTTGTTTGCGAACTGACCTTAGCCTGGATTACAATTTGAAATCTGCTTGCTGTTTTGGATTTGTTTGCCTGTATTATAATTAATGTTTTTACCCTGCACTTGCATCTGCTTCATGCATTCATTACATGAAACAGTGTAATTTAATCAAAAGCTGAGCTGTTTGTTAGCGTTCATTAATTTATCTGTCAAACTTGAAGTGCTGTTTGATGTTGCTTTAATTAATTAAATAAAACAGTCATTTTGTTTGTATGCCCAAACAGCGCATACATGTTTTCTGTGACCTTTATGATTAGGGTTTGTGCTTAAATTTTTGTAATGTGCAATGTGACTTCTTTTTTTGTACAAAATTACAACTTGTCTAGTTTTTTTCAATTTTTATAATAAGATAAGGAATTTCTTTAAGTACTGTGTTTGTTGCTGGGCACTTTTACATTGAAGTGGGTTTAAACAGGAGCTCAGGGTTGATGCATCCTGTCAATTTTATAGCACATTTTTACAAGCCTTCACTGCAGTTTGATGCAGTTAGTTCTCAGATTAAACCCAGTCTCGGCTATGTTTTAGCAACCTTTAATACAAACATTGTTCTACACAAGTAAAAACTACAGGCAGTGCCAGTTACTTGAAAAAACTCTGCATAGCATATTTCAGCATTCAGATATGAATGGCATTATAAAGATATGGTCTCTCTGTAAACTGTTTAACGCATGGCTTGTAGACTAATATATTCCGGAATGATAGATCCTCATGCAGTATCGTGCTATTTCTGGTTTCTTGTTCTCCCTAAAACATCATAAAAGTACTTTATGTCACCAGTAAATCACAAGAAGATATTTTCCAAATAAAAATCCTTTTCATGGTTGAAAAAGGCCTGCGCGTTAGCATGGATTTATGATTTGACCAGCTTTGTTTTCTTTTCTCACCATCAGTCAGCTGGTTTGAATATTCACCTTTTATGGGTTAGTGATGTTAGTGTGAATTAATTTCATGTATCCAATATGGTGGATGTAAGAATTGTATGCAGTACCCAACCTTGAGTCAATACTACTCTTTCTATTTTTTAGTTTTTTTTAAAAAAAGGTCTGGGTGCAATGGGTGTAAAATGTGTCCTAAGCAACTAAGATTGTTGTGGGGGGAGGTGGGTAAGAACATTTGTGTGAAAGTCACAGCATGCTATTACGACTCTTTCTCTCTCAGATAGGCTGGAATGATAGATAATAGTTCAGACCTAATAGCTGTGATGTGAAAATAAACATGTAAGTGAGCTTGTGGTGTCCATGACATACCACTCTGGGTAGAACACCAAAATGATCCTGTGGTCATATGAGCCTGGTGTTTTCTATCACTATCAATACAGCTGTACAAAGCATGAAGATATAATTGCATAAAAACGTTATGTCGTCAAATTATCAAGTTTTATTGCTGTTCTGTTTTGTCTATGAAGCCCGACTTCAGGGAAACCAGATGAAAGCAATATCGCTAATCTCAGCTAGAAACGAATGTTTGAAAGGTATCCTTCGAAATTCATGGCTAAAGTTATTGTTTCCATTTTTGGCCAGAACTAGGACAGATCTAATCTCTGGAGCAATACATATCCTGCCTTTACCAGGTTAATGCTATGTCAAATAAATTCCACTCATAATAATAATTTATAGCGTTTCTGAGTAAAAATTGTATTTGTGGTTGTTTTGACAGCACGTGTTTAGCACCTTCAGGGGAAAAAAACACTCAGTTGGCTTAAATCACACAGAAACTTTACATGCCCTATTTAATTCCTGTCCTTTTTTTTGTTCTTGTTTTATTTTTTGGGCTTGTCTATTTATTCAAACTGGCAGTATTATGGAAACTGTCGTAAAAACACAGACGGAAACGGATTGTTCCATTCAAACATTTCAAGCCTTGTCTGCACAGTGTAATTTCAGTTATATTTAGAAATCACTTTTAACAAAAGATAATTTCACAAAGCAGCTTTGAAAAAATATAGATACAAAATTGTAATCATTTTTTGGAAAGTTTCTAATAAGCAAGCCAAAGGCAATGAAAAACTCCTTTTGCATTTAAACTTGTTTTCTGAATGACAGCCTAGACCACCAGGGGACTGACAGCAGACGATGTAATTAATAAATATTTTCCCGTTTAGAGTGAAAAAGAGATAATTGTATTAACTGGAATTTGAGTGTGAGCATCATTAAAGTTTCAAATTTAAGTCTATCATATTGTATTATGACTTGAGCGTAAACTGTTCACACAGATTATTAGGTTTGATCCTGTAATGGTTCTAGAAGATAAGGCTGGACATAAGGTTACAAGCCACTCTACCATTAACAAACCTGAGTGAATGTGTGACCTTAGAAAAGCATATTAGCCTTTGTAGCATTCATTATTCAGAGTACCAACAAAGAGCCTGCACCTTCTGACACAACCACACATAATAGACACAAATTTTGCTGAAGCAATAATAATAATAATATAATAAAATATTATTAATAATAATAATAATAAACTTTGTTTTGGGTGTTTTTTTATCTTTTGCTATTATTAAAGGACTCTTTATTTTGGACTAACTGATCTAAATGTTTATGCACATCTAACCTGGAGGTTAAAAAAAATTAAAGCATGTACTAGTTTTTCAATATTTTATATATATATTGACAGCTAACTTAAATGCATGATGTAGCCCATTACAGCCTTGTGCAGGTCTACAAATTTGTCCCTGTGGTCCTTTGACAGCCCATGGTGGTGGAGACGTTTAAATGGAAGAGGTTGATTCTGTGACAGGTGTTTTTATACACATAAGTTGATATTAGGAGTACTTTCCTAAAGGGACACGACTAATTTGGGTCTGTGGGATTTAGAATTCTTGCTGGTTGGTACGGGATTCAATATTAATTTCAGTTGATCAAATACAAATTAAGTTATAACCTTTCTTTAATGTTTTATTCTTTTAGATTTCTCTCAGATATTCTGTCTCTCTCTGTAAAATAAACCTACCATAAAAATTTTAGACTGTTCATTTCTTTGTAAGGGGGTACATTTACAAACCAGCAAAGGATCAAATAATTATTTCCCCCACTGCAGCCTATATATTTATTTATTTGTTGTACATGCTGTACATATATTTACATATTTATCTGCACTAGATAGATGGATAGATTTATCTATCAAACCATCTATCTATTAAATCTAAATTATGATGCTAGATGACTGCATCTCTTGTGAGCTGTTCCCGGTCTGCAGTGGATCGGTTAAAAGTGGACCAAGGAAGGATCATTGGTAAACCAGCGGCAGGGTCATTGGGGGCCAAGGCTCACTGATGCACGTGGGGGGTAAAGACTGGCCGGTGTGGTCTTATCCAACAGACGAGCAACTGTAGGTCAAATTATGAAGATGTTAATGATCGTCCAGTCAGGACGGTTTTGGCAGCAAAATAGGGACAACACAATATTAGGCTGGTGGTCATAATGTTATGACTAATTGTTGTAAAACCTTTTTATTCCTGAAACTTAGTAAGTTAGTAAGTGAGCTAACCATATAAAACAAGTAACTTGTCCAATTCGGAAACTATTAAAGTTCTAATATTTAATGGCTATAATTTCCACTTTGAACAATAAAAGGAAAAAGATAAAACACGGACACACATTGAGAACAGCTGCTTGAGTATAATGAGTGTAAAACATTCAAATAGATGTCCTAGACAGGGGTGCTTTGTGATCTGTATCCATCTATCTGTCAGTTATATCATCACAGTCTTCATAGTGTCTGGATACATATAGATGTAAAAGAACAACACTGCCAAAATTGTCACATATGATTACTAGAATATTTTGGCAAATCTGAGAAACTGAAAAGCATGCCAGCATTTCTATTTGCTATTTTGTCACTACACTGACAATAACTTATTTTGATGCCCTTATCTGTACAACATTTGCATAGCATGCACCACAAAATGAGCAAGAAACGTGGGAACTTCTGTACTGAAATGAATCTCATATCCTCAGGGATTGGCTTTTATTTGCCAAAGATGTTCGAGATGTTTTTACACGTTCAAACTATTTGGCCGAGGTCTGATTTGATCGGCATATCAAAAACGAGATTTGCAAAGATTTGTTTTCGCTTGATACATGAGGCCCTGCTTGTTTTTTGACCACCCATATTCTGAGGTTCTTCTTTAGCGGTGGACACCCCCAAGTCTAGGCCTGGGGAACTGACAAGTACAAGCCCTGGAGCTTATATACAGTACATATTAAAGACCTTATATAGCCAATGACGTCATTCTGTACATAGCGACGTGTGCTTTCTTTCTTGCTATGGTGTGAAATAAATATTTGTCTAGAGGGCTGTAAACATTCTTGCTAACATTGAAAAGGAGTATGAAGTAATGCCAACATGTTCTCCTGCAACATCCAAGTCACGTGAATTTGTGAAATTGTTTTATGACCATAACATTTTTGGAGAGAGCAAGTGACGTTCACTTGTGCATGCTAGTCAAATGTTATTAGATATATAAGCTAGCTAGCATATATATATATATTTATATACATATCAATTAGCAGCCTATAATTTTTAAGTAAACCTCTCAAACCTTTTAAAGACAGTAGCAACAGAATAAAATTTTCCATTAATAGACAATTCATAAGCTACTTTTTAGGGTCTCTATAATTTAGTTGCTGAATTTGTAAATTCTTTTTTTTTTGGTTGCTTGCTCAGTTTTTAGTTGCAATTGTTCTAATGTTTCCTTTAGTTTTATCCTCAGTCTGTCTGTTTACACATCGACCCACAATGGAATACTGAGTTTTATTAATGGCTGCTTTCACATGTTTTTTTTTTTCCCTCATAAAAAGTGCTTGCTGGAGCTTAGAAGAGCACCATGCTAAAATTAATCGTATTTATCTTTATACTCTAGACTTACATCACTACACTGAGAAACACTTCTGTCTAGAAAATATGTAAATAAATGAGACATTGGAGATAGTGGGCTTTATTCAGTTGCTGGATCAAGGAGTTCAGTGAAAACAGTGGCTTTACCATTAACAGTATTGTGAAGCCAACATTGTATCCACATTGAAGATTATCAATTCAGCTATAATTCAATTTATTGATAGCATTGATTTTTCAGAAATGAGCACCTGGGCTCTAAGAAGTCCTCTGTATAATCTGTTGTGTAATCAGTTGAATTCCCAGGAAAAAACTCATCAGGTTTATCTTTTTTTTTTTGTGCTCTGCAGAGTGTGTGCCCTTTACATTGTGCTATATAGAGCCATCTCATCATAGAACAGAACAATATGAAGGTCAGTGTGGAGCGTGTCAACCTGAACAGTCATTATATTCATGCATGAGTGCCTTATTAGAGGTGGTAGAGACTGGTTCTTACTGGCTGTTCCTCTTTACAGGCGTATACCCTTTACAGGCAAGTTGCCTACCCTTTTAGTCTGAGTGCTGGTGTTAATGCTGGCTATGATAGAAAGGTGCCAAAACACACAATGCTTTGAAGCTTGCTGCATAAGGGGCTAATCCATGTCCACTGTCAAAAGTGTTTACAGTGGACAGATGAGCAGAAATAATAGACCATGAAGCACTAAAATGAATGTACAATTTTAATTGTATTAAACCTTGTCTATTTTCCATGTGATTATTTATAATCGATAAAGTAATATTTTTATTTCCCTCACAAAGATGTTATTGGGCATTCTTTGAGCATCACCATAAATACACAGCAGCTGTGTTGAAGTGAAAAACACATGTTGTTTACCATGAAAATGACCTATAGGGCAGATGAATGGTGTCGTTTGTGTCAGTTATATACAAACTAAAGCGGCCAACACACACTAACTGCGGCTCTTAAGCTTAATGGCTTTAAAAGCATGGGGATGTACTTATGTTGGCAGCTGGTTAATTCTGTATCTCTGTCGTTGAGGTGTACCTGTGGGGAGGTTAATTGATCCGAGGCCACTCAGTAGTGAAGGATGTGGACTTAGTAGTGCATTGAAGTTCTGCTCTAAAGCGATTACGTGTCTCCAGCTTCTTAAGATGGTTTTTTTTTTTTAGATGATATAGCATATGGTAGACTGTTTTAATTTTAATCGATATCCTATTTGGCTCAAGTGTAGAGATAAATATACTTTACTACTTTTATTATTTGAGCCCAAACTAGATCATAGCCTTTTTGAACTTTTACCAGGTATTTATGTGCTTTTATAGTATTAATGCTATAGATTTTTCCCCATTACACAAATAACAAAAACATACAACCAACATAGAAGATACATAGACACTGGCAAAAGAGGACAAGCATAAAAGAGGAAACAGCAACACTTTCATGATTTAATATTGGTATAAAATTATATATTCAATTGCAGTGTTTAAGGAAAATTCACTTTTGGGATTTGGAATAGGAGAAGCTGAAAGACCCTTTTGATGTTAGCATACCTTCTGTCAGAAGGTGTTTATATAGTAATACAAACTATACAGATTTATACAGCAACTCACATGGAATAACACAGTGGATAATCTACATAATCTAAAACTAATATTTAATAAATGGAAATTATTTTCATTTCTAAAAATTGCTGTGTTGTATTATTATTATTATTATTAGAATTAGAATTGTTTTAAAGTGGAGTGTCCGTGTTTATATATTGCCTAGTAAGCTTAGCTAGATTCTGTCACATACAAAGCACAGTCACTAGCCTGCACCTTTACATGTCATCAACTAATTGTTTAGAGTTGGAACTAAAAAAAGTTTTTTTATTGTGATTCCTTTCATATTAGGTTTGTACTGTGGTATGGTTTTTCATTGAACATATAATTAAAGCACAAATTATTTAAACCATGCACTGTATATCAGTGCGCACTGTTGTTTATATTATCTATGGATGTGTCAGTTCAGGACCTGCCTTTCGGTAAATGCATCTCAAAACACAGAGCGCCGTGAGAATCTGTTTGGACATATGGGGAGTATTACTGAACATGATGAACATAATGTACCTCATAAAAGAGCAAACAGAGCCATGCTGGATCACTGATCTTATCTAACAAAGTCTTATTATAGTAAAGGTTCATGTGAACGGCCCAAAATGCTTTCCTGAAATACTCACTGACCTGAGGGCAACTTCAACATTTTTCATTTCTACGTGACAGCTTAAGTACTAATCTATAACCTCTACAATTTCCCACTGCTCTTTGTGGTACTATTTACAATTTTTATTGATATTTAAAATATACTATTAATATAGAATGAGTTCTATGTTACAGAATGTACCTCCTGCAGTGACTGTTCAATTACGAGCCAACAGCCCTCTCGTTTGTCGTTTAAGATTTGTTCTGTTCAGAAGGATAAGCTGTGTTCTTCAAGAAACAGCCAAAGTCAAAAGTTTTATTTGATTAATTTTAGTTATGTCTAACAGGTGTTGGGAATCCAGTGGACAAAGCTTTGCATGCCATTTGGTCTCCAGTTATAAATGCATTCTGCTTAGAGCTTAGAGCTGTTTTATAAAAACTATGATTCATATTCGTTGGAGCTTTAGAAGTTATCATCCGGGATTGATTACAGTTTTATATTAGACAGCAAAAACATTTAAATTTGAGTTCTGAACAGTTCTGCAACCTGCAATTTTAAGTCAGGAAACATTTTCCTTGGAAACCATTCAAACTCTTTTTTTCATCATTTAATCATTTTGGAGAGGAAAAGAATGTTGATACAGACCTCACATATTTTACTTTGGCAAGAAAAGGAACTTCTAAAAGGCCTCTTGGATAGTATACATGCTGTGAACCAAGTGAGCCTGTCATATTGCTATGTGTTCACTCTGGGTGTTACAGTGACAGTTTGAAGCAGACGTTTGAGGCAAATGCAGATGGACAGGTCAGGAATGGGTGAGGTGTGGGATAAAGAGAGGAGCAGGGAACTTACAGATGATAAATGTTTGACATAATTAATTGGCTTCCGTAGTAGACAGGCTGAAAATCACCTCTATGATTTTCAATCCTTTCAACCTTCAATCTGAATGAAAGCACAGAAGAAAGAAAGACCCCTGTTTTCATATACTAGAAATGTGTAGTTAATTGTTTTATGTAAAAAATAAAGGAGGGCTAAATGGACATATTTTTCCTAATCATACTGCTGTGTCTAATCACTTGTGTTACTTTTTTGCCCATATTCTGGTCATACCTGATTGACGATGTTTGTATTATCAGGTTCTTTCTGTTATTCAGCCTGTCCAACCATGTTCCAGACTAAGGAATAACATTTAAGTCCACCATAAAGCTTTTACTACATTGGAACTCCAAAGCTAAGCATCAGGTATTAACTACTGCTGGGGGAAATGAAAAATATGCAGGTCATTTCCTGTCTGAAGTAATCATACAAATCGCAGTTTTATGAAGTTTGTAAAATTTGTAACAACTCTCCATTTATAGGATTACACACGCCATCATTTACACTAGTAAGATATTCCAGTCAAAACCTTTGAGCGAAAATTGTGATCATGTGCTTTGTTAGTACATCTGTATTTTTGGAATAAAAGTTACAATAACAGTTGCATTTATTACTGATTTAGAAATCTAATTATAGATTTGCAATTCATTTGTGTATGATTACATTTGACAAGAAAATAACTTGGGGTCAACGCAATGACGCAAAGATTGCTTTCAGATGGAGTTGGGAAATTGAGGTGCTATGTGAAAGCCAATTTGATTTTGTGCAAAAAAAAAAAAAAAAAAAAAAAAAAGGTCTGTGTGTAATAACCTACATTATACATCAGTTAATGATGACATTAAAACTACCTGCCTAATATTGTGCAGTCTGCCTTGTGCTACACAAAAACAGATCTGACCTGTTAAAGCATGGACTTCACAAGACCTCTGAAGGTGTATTGTGATATCAGGCACCAAGTATAGCAGCAGATCCTTTTAATCCTGTAAATTGTGATGTGGGGCCTCTATAGTTGGTTTGTTTAGCATGATCGGATTAAGAATTTGGTGGCAAACTGAACTCTTTATCATGTTTCTTACAGCATTCCTGAACATTGTGGAACATAATTTAACTTAAAATTAACTACCTTAAAATCAAACAAAAAACAACAAAAAATAGTTTTCTTCAATTTTTGTAAAAAAATGTAAGCTAGAAACTGAAAAAAAGATAATTTACCACAAACCTAGGTTCGGTCAATATGCCATTTAGTCTGTCAATCAAGTCAATCATTTGGATTTTTTCTTTACTGAATTCTTTAAGTTGCAGAATGTTCTTGTTCTAGCTCATGCATAGGAATGAAGTGATTATCAGTTTCTTTGTTGCTGGATAGTGTGAGCAGTGGCTTATATTCCATGGAATATAACACAAAGTATTATAGTCTCCTTTATGGCTACTTTAAAGTCAACTTCATATGTACTTCATCCAACTTCATCTGTATTTAATTCAAGAAAAGGAAGTTTCCTCTCCAAAAGAATTCCTGTCCATTTAGCTTTCCTTAACATGTTGGATAAATCTGAAGACGCCCAAATCACAGGTGATTCCGCTTACTGGATGAAATCAGTCGTCCCATATTTCTGCTTTCTGAATGATGGAAAGAACCACCACCTTGAGAAACAGTTATATGTGATTTAGACTGTATATTGTAGCAGTGATGCATTTTCTAGACAAATTTGATCAAATATTTGATTAAGTTCATTTTATAGAAATGCAGGACGAAGGCAATATGATGTTATATGGATATCATGATACACTGTTACAATACACCTTTTAGAGATCATACTATATATTTGTATTTTTAATTGCTATTTAATTACATTTACACATTTCAGCAGCAGCTGACAAAGTTTTTTTTTATAATTTTGAAGATTCAAAATAGTAAAATGTGGATTTTAAATATGAGAAAATGCTTTTTTTTTATGTTTTTAAATACTTTAAAACAGTATCATTAAAATTTAGCTTTTAAAAGATGTATTTTTTTTACACAAGTATTTATTTTCAGCTTGTTAGCAACCGTATATGGTGTATATAGTGATGCAATCAATGATACTATATACTACTATATATTGTGATGATACTATACACTGTATGAATGGCTTCATACTGTATATTGTTTTATGGCATATCATTTATGTCTGCTGGAAGGAAGTGTATATTCAGAGAACTGTTCTTTAAGCTCTACGTCATAAAGCTTTTTATTTCCTGCACAAGGATAAACTGTGTTTAATGCTTTTGGGTCTGACTTATGTATTATCTTGAAATGATCTGTCATTCTGTCTTTGCAGGTTATATTACACATAAAATGCACTGTAATGAATTTCTCCTCCATAAAATATAATGAATGAGCTTGTTTAGAAGGTTCTGTTCTTATTTTCCTAGACTTTTCCTGCATTCAAGTAACTGTTCCTGCTTTAAAGCAACCTTTATTTTTTCTGTCAGTCAAACTGAGGAACTGTGTCATTTGAACATATTTACCTAAAGTATATACTAAGAATGTATAGAATATATGAAGCATCTCAGCAGCATCACTACAGTTTTGAAGATAGAAAGCTTAAGCTTGTTTTCCTTACATTTTCTTTGTGCCAGAAAAGTTTCAGCCAATATGAAAAATCGAAATTCATTTTAATTTAAATGTCACATTTTAGGCCCCCATGGGTCAAAAGAACCCATGTTGAGGTACCTGAGATATTAAATCATGTTGGCCCAGGCAAACAGGAAACATTCTGAGGAATGATGGAAAGTCTTTACTTTAACTTTTAAAGTTTACTGGGCATGTGGACTGATAATACTTATTTGTACACTTAACCCTAAAAACGATTTATACCTGAAATATTAGTGATGCGTTTGGCTTTTTTTTTGTTTTTGTTATTATTTGAAGCTATATTTTTGTTGCTGTGAGAAAAAAAATCTAAAGTAAAAGATGAGTTAGGTCAAAAGAACAAGCTTTTTTCTCATGTGATATTCAACGTCAAATTTAACGAGATATCCAGTGTAGATTATTTGGCACATTGGTGTGAACACAACCAAGTCCCAGAATGCAATATTCCTAATATATGCAATATGACTCAGTTTAGATGAGAGATTCAAGTTGGTTAGTAAGCAATTTACCAGATACCTCTATACAAAACTTTAATTACACAAATATTATTAGCACTTGTAAAATTTTTATAGAATATTCACATGAATTCGAACATTTAGTTGCATTTTGTATGTCTTCATTTTTGCTTTAATGACAGTTTGCACACGAGCTGGAATGGACTCAAGATATTTGCATGTTCTTAAATGAAAAGGAAGGATGAGACTTTTTCTCATACGTGACTAATTATTTTACATTTGAAGACGCACCAACAACTACTACATATTTAATATTTCTAGCATTTCTGTTCTATGTTTGAATAATTTAAAAGATAAAAAACTTTTCCTAATTATACATTAAAGGAATTACAATGGAATTTGGTATCAGACTTTTGCACCCTACTAATTGTAAAGCCCAGTTCTTGGTCAGAATAAACATTGATGGTAAAATAATTCAGCTTTCCGTTTATATTTCATGTACTCATCAGGAGCACTTATATCGAGGTGCCATCTCCAGTTCTGCCGGAGCTCCTGGCACACAGATTTAATGGGCAGGCCCATAATAATAGGTATTTCTCAATGATTCTGTGCATCTTGTGGCAAAATTGGTTGTCCATTTGTTTGTAATGCTTCAGGGAACCTTAAATGAAGATTTCTCAGTCACAGTGCAGTAGATTTTCATTCTTCAGCTTTAAACTTAACCAATAGTAACTGAGAAATCGCATTCCATCAAACGGTCCCCTTTGTTTATCTGTGTACTGTCATGCCATGTGAAGTTCGATAATGAAAGGAGTGGACTGCACATTTTTATAAATGTAAAATTCTGTGGTGTGAATACAGTATCTATGCATGATTTCACTTTTTGTATGTTGATTTGCAATAGGGTATTTTCTGCAGATTGAAGACCAATACAATTTTAATATATTAGCCAAATAGCTAGCATAATCTAGTCAGATGAAGGCTAACACATTTTACTTACATAAATAACACATTTTAACATCATTGTTTAACCGTAACCAACAAGCTGAGCTGACCTAACAGACAGAATTTCATGGAGAAATTTACTTTTCATTAGTTTTACTAATATTGCTAGCTATCTGACAATACTTAGTTATAGTTTAATTATAATATTTAAAACGTTCGCTAGACAGCAAGCTAACATGAGCTTACCTGACAGGACACTTGAGTAGACATACAGTGCATCTGGAAACTATTCACAGTGCTTTCATTTTTCCACATTTTGCTTTGTTACAGCCTTATTCCAAATTTGAATAAATTTATTATTTTCCTTAAAATTCTGCAAACAATCATCATCTTTCTTTCGGCTTCTCCAGTTAGGGGTCAATGATAACATGAAATAAATATGTTTGAAATCTTCAAAGATTTATAAAAAAAAAATAAAATAAATGACATAAGACCTGATTTTTTACAGCCTTTGCTCAAAACTTTGAAGCACTTTGGGCACTAATTACAGCCTTGTGTATTTTTGAGTATGATGCTACAAGCTTGGCACACCTCTTTTTGGGCAGTTTCTACCCATTCCTCTTTACAGAACCTCTCAAGCTCCATTAGGGTGGATGGGGAGAGTCGATTCCAGAGATGTTCATTTTCACATTAAGGATATTCACAGTTGTCCAGTAGTCACTCCTTTATCTTGGTTATTGTCCTGTTGGAAGATGAACCGTCACCCCAGTGTGAGGTCCAGAGCACTCTAGAGCAGGTTTTCATCAAGGATGTCTTCAAGAATGTCTCTGTACATTGCTGCATTTATCTTTCTCTCGAAGTTTCCCAGTTCCCGCCCCTGAAAAACATCCCCACAGCATGATGCCACCTCCACCATGCTTCACTGTAGGGATGCTATGAATACTAAAGGCTATGTTTATTTTTTCCATTTTTATTTGTAGTAAATTTGCAAAGATTTCAAGCAAACTTCTTTCATGTTGTCATTATAGGGTATTGCTTTTGGATTATTTAGGATAATAATGAATTCAATCAATTTTTGAATAAGGCTGTAACATAAAACGTAGAAAAATGAAGCGCTGTGAATATTTTCTGGATGCAGTGTATTCAATACTGCTTATGCGAGCAACCTGTCATCGATGTTGACAGGGTTGCTGTGGCATTTTTTTTATAATTATTTGTAAATGTCGTTTATTGCTAACATAGGCCAGCAGTATAACATGCGAATGTGAAAAGATTTTCAAGGAAATTATAAAGACAAATTCTTAAATGTTCATAATACAGTATATACTCTTCATGCTAGCGAGCTTATCATTATAAGTTAACTTTGTGGAATTTTCAAGGGAATTCCAGAGAAAAAGCTCTATTTCTAAATGTTTGTAATGCTCAGTACAATCAAACACATAATGGCCTATCTGATTTGATTTTTTAAATTGTCATATTTTTGAATATTTATATTATATACCACTAATGTCACCACTATGAATATAGCTTAAAACTTCTCTCAGAAAAAAAGGTTCAAAAGTTCTGTTTTTAATCCTGTGAGTTTAGCTCATGTTAGTTAACTGTCTTGTTCAAATGCATTATAAACCTATTTTTGAGGACTAAAAATGTCTTAGTTCATATTAATGGGCTACAATCTGCAGACAGACCTTTGGCGTTTGTAATCATTGCATAAGTGTCATTTGCATTATTTCTTATTAATTGTGTATGCTAATGGAATACACACAAACATGTTAATGCCTGTAACACGAGTGCTAACAGCAGTGTTGTTCCTCCACAGGTTGTCATTTCTTCCGAACAGTAACTACAGTGACAACAGCAAGCGAATCCTTTCGAGTGAACAGGAATCTCAGGATTCTGCTGGTGTTTTCTAAAAAAAAAAAGACAGCACAAAACTACAGATGGCAGCAACCTGTTACTACAAACCAGCATCAGCTCTTAGGTGGAAGACATGGCTTCTTCAAATATGCCTAAGATTCTCCAATGCTTAAATACAGATTGATTTTTGACTTTTTGCGCCTAACCTGGCGTTGAATCACTCGTTGTTTTGCTCAGGTCATGGTAAAGGGTAAGCCAAGCACAACAGCACATAAGAAAGGAGAGATAATTAGCCGTAAGTCTAATTACATGAAGAAAAAAGGACAAATGCAGACACACAAAAAAAAAATAGCTGACCTCTTCTTGGAACTGACACTGTCAGGCTGTGATTGTTGAAAAATAATTACAAGCAAATTCCGTATTTCCCATTATCTAGGTGAGCTTTGTGGCTTGCTCTTAGACTATTTAAAGATAAATGTACACAATTTTCCTCATACCCCAAACACAAACCGTTTAAGAGTGTGAGATTTTGCACCGGATCTAAAAGTATATCACACACAAAATGTCTTGATCAGTGCCTCAAGCAGACATTACATAGTTTCTGACATTGTAGGAACGCAAAACATTTATACATTGCTAACTTAACGTAAATGAGCTTCCTCCAGCTACACAAAGCTGCTTTCACATTCAACATTGTTTAAAAACTGCTGCTTAAACATTGTGCACACTGTAAGCATGACAACACTTTTTTATACATGCCTAGTATGAACATTTGAGAAAACACACCAAGTGTGAATGCAGCGTTAATCTTATAGCTCGGGTGCAAAATTATCATTAAGACACCAAATATGTTAAATCCAAATTTGAGTAAGGGGAACATCATGTACATTTAAATTGTTTCTGAACTGTTCTTTAAAAGCTCAGATTTTCTGATCAACATGCTGAGTATCAGCTTGTGTTAGATCCACATTTTCTCCTTGGATAGATTGCTCTATTTATTTTCATGTACAGTTGTGGCTTCAGGAATAAGAAGCAATGACTTGTCACTGTGTGACATTTCTTATTGTACCTTCTTGTATTGTCTAATATGTGTTTAAATATGGTTTTAAATGTGCCTGTGGGACAGAAGTGTAGAAGTTTTGTTAAAAAAAAGAAAAGAAAAGAAGAAAAAAAAAGGAAATTCTTGTGTTCGGTATTGTCTGTTCAAAAACATTCGAGTTTCAGCACAGATTTTTGACACAAAATGAATGCTTGATACATTACCATTAATACACCATTTACTTTTACTTTTACGTAATCTGAACAGCTGTAAGAAAGTTCAGGAGACGGCTAAAATATCAAATGGTTAATTACTTAAAACGTTTTATGATGCCCTAAAAGCACAAAAGTACCCAAATCATTATGCCATTGTGTCTGAGTCAGTTACACATTAAGAGAAAGTGCAACCAAGAAAAATTAACTACATGACAATGAGATGAGATGACTGCACTCAAAAAAAAAAAAAAAAGAAAAAGGGGAAAAAAAAAACACCTTTGTAAATAAAAAATACAAAAAAAAAGAAAAAGGGGAAAAAAAAAACACCTTTGTAAATGAAAAATACCAGTTCATCTACCATCAGAAGCCTTAAAACATTCTAAAATTTCTCAGCTTTTTGTTTCAGACTGGACAATCTTTCCATAAACTTTATAAGTCTGCTTCGAGAACAGCATATTAATGATTACATAATTTTTGTAGTAGCAGTTAGAGAAAATTACTTGAATCAGTGGAAAAAAAAAATTTAACCAACAACTTTTCCACCATGCTGTGCACTAGAGAGGAAGCGGGAGGTGGTATTGGCTCTGAGAATTTAGTATCTTTGGGTTGTGGAAATTATGTTCTGCTAAATAAATGTAAAACCTTACATTTGGGGGAAATACAGTGAGGAAAATAAGTATTTGAACACCCTGCCATTCTGCAAGTTCTCCCACTTAGAAATCATAGAGGTCTGAAATTGTCATCGTAGGTGCATGTCCACTGTGAGAGACATAATCAAAAAAAAAAAAGAAAAATCCAGAAATCACAATATATGATTTTTTAACTATTTATTTCTATGATACAGCTGCAAATAAATATTTGAACACCTGAGAAAGTCAATGTTAATATTTGGAACAGTAGCCTTTGTTTGCAATTACAGAGGTCAAACGTTTCCTGTAGTTTTTCACCAGGTTTGCACACACTGCAGGAGGGATTTTGTCTCACTCCTACACACACATCTTCTCTAGATCAGTCAGGGTTCTGGCCTGTCGCTGAGAAACACGGAGTTTGAGCTCCCTCCAAAGTTTCTCTATTGGGTTTAGGTCTGGAGACTGGTTAGGCCATGCCAGAACCTTAATATGCTTCTTACAGAGCCACTTCTTAGTTATCCTGGCTGTGTGCTTCGGGTCATTGTCATGTTGGAAGACCCAGCATCGACCCATCTTCAATGCTCTAACTGAGGGAAGGAGGTTGTTCCCCAAAATCTCGCAATACATGGCCCCGGTCATCCTCTCCTTAATACAGTGCAGTCACCCTGTCCCATGTGCAGAAAAACACCCCCAAAGCATGATGCTACCACCCCCATGCTTCACAGTAGGGATGGTGTTCTTGGGATGGTACTCATCATTCTTCTTCCTCCAAACACATTTAGAGGAATTATGACCCAAAAGTTCTATTTTGGTCTCATCTGACCACATGACTTTCCCCACATGAATCCTCTGGATCATCCAAATGGTCATTGGCAAACTTAAGATGTGCCTGGACATGTGCTGGTTTAAGCAGGGGAATCTTCCGGGCCATGCATGATTTCAAACCATGACTTCTTAGGGTAATACCAACAGTAACCTTGGAAACGGTGGTCCCAGCTCTTTTCAGGTCATTGACCAGCTCCTCCCGTGTAGTTCTGGGCTGATTTCTCACCTTCCTTAGGATTATTGAGACCCCACGAGGTGAGATCTTGCATGGAGCCCCAGTCCGAGGGAGATTGACAGTCATGTTTAGCTTCTTCCATTTTCTAATGATTGCTCCAACAGTGGACCTTTTTTCACCAAGCTGCTTGGCAATTTCCCCGTAGCCCTTTCCAGCCTTGTGGAGGTGTACAATTTTGTCTCGTGTCTTTGGACAGCTCTTTGGTCTTGGCCATATTAGTAGTTGGATTCTTACTGATTGTATGGGGTGGACAGGTGTCTTTATGCAGCTAACGACCTCAAACAGGTGCATCTAATTTAGAATAATAAATGTAGTGGACATTTTGTGGTGGACATTTTAAAGGCAGACTAACAGGTCTTTGAGGGTCAGAATTCTAGCTGATAGACAGGTGTTCAAATACTTATTTGATTAATTCAGACCCCTCCATGATTTCTAAGTGGGAGAACTTGCAAAATAGCAGGGTGTTCAAATACTTATTTTCCTCCCTGTAAGTAATTTTTTATGCACTAGCAACAGCTTTCACATCAACTTTTATTTTGCTTTTGTGTCCCTTTATTGGTTTTAACTGTGGGCTAAATATCCTGCATTACATTTTACTATATCCTAATGTAGATACAGATCACACAGAACATTTTATACTTAAGACAATATAGTTAAGACACAAATTTAGATATTTATTTGGTTTTGATGAGAACAAAATGCACAGTGGTAACAGATATATAGGTGTACTTTTAAGGTGCTCAGCTTAAAAGCATGTAAAATATATGTAATACAGTACATTACAGGTTCCTATAAAAGAATATACAAACTCAATAAAGCAGATGGAAATGATTAAATTACAGGAAAAACACAGCTAAAAAGGCTAATTGCATAAAAATAAGGCTACAAAATGTAAACAAAAACATACATGAAAAAATGCCTTGAATTAATAACAGTAGCTGCATGTGAATATTTGACCTAAAAATGAAAGGACACGCATTTTAAAGGTGATTTACAGCACATCTTTTACAGTGGAGTTCAGAACAGCATCTTGATTGGCCTTTCTGGATAACTCATTCTGTAGGAAGAAAAATGAAGGAATTGTGTAATAACATCAAAACTGCACAGGAGATTTTTATATTTATATATATATATACACACACACACACACACATACATATATACATACATATACACACACACACACACACACACGATTCTTTAATTAATAACAATTAATCGAGACAAATTATTTGCCTAGATGCTTCATTTAGTCCATTTAACTACACACAGAGCACTGTGTTTCCCACGGACCATTATTGCACACAACCCGCTAAACCCTGGAGAGCCCTAAACAGGTAACACAGAAGACGCTGCAGAAAAAAAGGAGGAACGGAGAGTAAACAGCAAGGGGCGAGGAGAAGACAAAAAATTAATAAAAGGCATACATTTTCCAAAGTTTGGGGTCATTTCAAACTAAAACAAAGAAAGCACTTACAGAGCGGTTAAAGTTTTAAAGGGATATGAAATTGACTTTTATATTTTTATTTATATACAGTGCGTTCAACAAGTCACTCTGCAGTGGCCGTGTAGAGCAGGAAGTGGAGCACGTTTTTAAAGCTGGCGATAATAGTGAATAATTAAAAGGGTAGGAATAATAATGATGTAATCATTTGATGTAATATGGCAGTCAAATGCACTACATTTTAGAAAAAGGAAACAAATTACTTGTTCATTTTAGGAGACCTGTTTTATTTCCTCTTCTTTATTTGGTATTGCTCTAATAAAGAACAATTACTTTTTATCTGATTACTCGATTACCGTATTTTTTGGACTATAAGCTGCTACTTTTTTCCCCACACTTTGAACCCTGCGGCTTAAACAACGAAGCGGCCAATTTATGGATTTTTCTGGATGTTTCCCGGTTTCACCATCTTCAAGCCAAAAAACTGAGCGACATAACATTAGACCAATGAAATTTCCGAATGGAAACGAAAAAAACGCACTTCACCCGTGTTCTGAGGTGCACGGCATCGGGAGAAAAAACTTCCACCGGTGGTAATTTTTAAATGCACGACGATGCCAAAAGATAAACTCCCGAAAGAAATAGTTGTAAAAGGAAGGAGGAAGACCGTGAACAATGACTTTCTTGGTAGGCTACTGTTCAGATACAAGCCGTTGTAGCACGTTTGAGTCTGGCTCATGGCAGAGCTCGCTAACTCCAGTTGCAACAGAAATCATATAAGCACAGACAGGTTTCCAAAACTCTTGCCTTTTTTTTTGGCAACAGCGTTACGGGTTAGTCAAAGAAACTTAGAAATGAGCATCAGAAAATAATAAGGACATATTCCTTGGTCTTGCACACATGCAGTAATATTGGAAAATGCGGCGGCAGGCTATTCCCAAAAGGCTGCTCTGCTCTTAAAGGAGCCACAACATATTTCACCCGTTACACTGTGTAACAGGCACTGTCTTCTGTAAAGTTCATTAGTTTCAGTGTAGACGGCTTATAGACAGGTGCGGCTTATGTTTAAAAAAATAAAATAAAATGTTAAATTCAGTGGGTGCGCTTAATAGTCCGGCAAATACGGTAATCGCTGGAAGAGTGAGCGAGAGAGAGAAAGTGAGAAAGAGAGGGCTATATATTAACTGTGTACCACTGTGTATGTACTTGCATATTGCAGTAAATATTTTTATGAAGACACACTTCATGCTTTCACACTTTGTGTTTTCCTTTTAAATTGAAAAACTCAAGGATTTGTTCTCTGCCTGAATGTTTACTGTTAAATTCCTTTTTAAAGGCCACTTCCTAAGATGTGACTGTTGAAAAGGGAGAAAGCTTCTGACCCCTTCAAAACGTCTGGGTAGCAAACCTATATAAAGTGAAACAATCAAGTCACCTACCCCTACTGGCAAAACATGTGATGTCATAGCTCTTTTCTGACCCTGTGCTTTCGTCTGAAGTGTAATAAAAGGGTCATTTGATACTCACTGTAAAGTCAGAGTAGGTGATTGGGTTGAACTTCTTATCACTGTTAAACTCCTGCAGCGGTGTCCGAGGGGCTGCACTTGCCTCAAAAGGTTTAACTCTCTGCCGAAGGAACAAAAAAAAAAAAAAAAAAAAAAAAAAAAAAAAAAAAAAAAAAAAAACAAACGAATGAAAACAAATAAATGACCAGTAAAAAAAAATAAAATAAATGTGGGTGCTTAAATGCAGAAAAGAATTCAAACATTTACAATAAACCTGACCAATTATAAACCTCTTTAGTTTAGGCAACTGCGCCCTCTAGTGAGAGAATATTTATCAAAGGAAAAGCAACCCAGAATATGATTACATATTAGCATTTATAATTATAGTTATATGCAGGATAGATTTTAGAACAAATTTAGTTTAGTCCAATTTCAATTTAGTTATTGGTTTCCTAAATTACCTACAAGGTACATCCAAATACATCCTGATAGGATGCATGTGGATTTTACTCTTTATCTCTACCTCAAGACAGTGACCCCTTAGTCTACTAGTCTATCCAGCTCATTTTACCTTATCATCTGTACATTTAACCTCCAAGCCAACTGCAACGCCATCAAAATAATCATGTCATCTCAAAGTTGCAATCTGGAACTTGGACGTAGTTGAAACTGCAAACGTTACACTCAATGCTAGATTTTTCATAAATATTACGTTTACTGCTAGGAATCATAAGATAGAAGAAACTTGTGTACACAGACACGATGAGCTTGACTATGCTGTTTGATTCTGTCTACACTACCTGGCACTGGAACATACATTTATTGTTTAATTCAGGTGATTTGTACTAAAAGAATCTCGAACTATCTAGAGAATACCAGTGCCAATTGGATCCCACTTCTTGGGAAGTTTGGACACTGGACCTCCTTAATTGTTTAAAGTCTCTGGCATGGAGAAGCTGGTAACCACAAATGATTGTAAAAGACTGTAGAAAGAACATCCAAACAACACCCAAATGAGGATGGATCCTCTCAAGTTTTCTTCCTCATAACATCTAAGGGAGTTTTTCCTTGCCACAGTCGCCATGGCTACGGGATAAATAGACAGCATTCACATTAACTGTGAATTTCTGGAAAGCTGCTTTGAAACGATGTCTGTTGTGAAAAGCACTAAAGAAAAGAACGTGACTTGACTAAATCCAAAGGAAATGTTGTAATCTGCTTTGATTTTAATTTGTAAAATACACTACATAGCCAATGGTTTGTGCACTCCTGGCATATCACAGCCATATGAGCTTGCTTAACACCCCATTCCAGAAATGGGCCCCTTCTGCTTTAATAATAACCTCAAATCCCCTGCGAAGGATTTCCACTAGATTAAAGCATGGCTGTGGGGTTTCAGCTACAAGTGCATTAGTGAGGTCAGACATTGATGTTAAGTGAGGAGGCCTGGGGGTCAGTCCACATTCCAGTTCATTCCAAAGGTGTTTAGTGGGTTTTAGGTCAGATTTATGTGCAGACCACACGAGTTATAGCTTGTCTTATGCACATGTTTAAGTTCCAGTCAAGAGGAAAAACATACTAAACAATTGTGATTTACCTTTGTGGCAACAGTTAAGTCTATATGTGATAGCAATGATCCGATGTCCACACATTGTACAGGAGGAAATAGTATGACATGGTATCAGATGCAGGTTTCTGAGCAGCATTTATGAGAAAACAAGAATGACATTGGCCCTTGATGTCAGAGCGACAGGCAACCCCTATCCTCTCTGAATAGTAATGAATACAGTACCAACCAACAAATTAGCACCATGAAGGCTAAACATCATGAATATTCCAATCCAACATATGGAATGCAATCTGGAAGATATGACTGAGCATGCACCATTACCCTGGCTGAGAGTGGAGGCTTGCCGGGTACACAAAGAAACGTGCTGGACACACTGCTGGCGCTGGTGCTCATTGTGGTGGTGCGCATCGAAGGCTGATTAGGGATCTAACAGGAAGTAAGAAGTAACAGTTTAAGGAACAGCTTCGAACAAAAGCAAGTGTTATGCTCAGTCTGTGAGTCGGTAGCACCTTCCGTATCTTGCTTGGGGTCACACTGCTGTTGGCTGCTCCATGAGGTCTCTTATTTGGGGTTTTTAACAGAGTGGCATCTGCTTTCTTGGACATCTACAATTTAGAGAAGGTTTAATTACCATTTTAGTAGTTATTACATGAGTTGCCAAATCACTATGAACTATTAAATCACTCACACGATCATTCTTCTCCTTGTCTTTCTGTGAGCGATGCTCTTCCCACTGTTTAAAGATGTACTCCATCACCCGCTGTCCTCTCATCAAAAACGGCGAGCCTTGGTTCTTTTCCCAAGCCTCCACACGACATTTTAGATCTTCCTCTATCTTTTATGTTAAAAAAAAAAAAAAAACACATCTCATTAAGGCAGCAAGCTTTTATTTAACTTAATATATCTTAAGCATCTTCTGGTGTACTGTTTATCCCCTTTGTGTTGCAAATCCTGTACCTGGTTCCTGGGCAGAAAAACTTTGCACAAATAAATGACTTGTAAGGTGTCAGCATGAAGCATTTGTTAATGATAGACTGCAGTAATTAATTATGATCATTTTTTATCAGCACAGAAAAATAAATATTTTGTGTTTAATTAGCACCAATCAGACAGAAACAGAAAGGAAGACAAAAAGACATGGTGGTGGAATGAGGAAGTGCAGGATAGCATAAGAAGAAAAAGGTTGGCAAAACAGGATTGGGATTGGCAGAGAGATAAGTAAAGTACGTATATGTGACAGCAGGTATGCGAGTTGGACACTATGGAATTAGAAAAGGATTTATACCGATTGGCAAGGCAGAGGGATCGAGCTGGGAAGGATGTAAGTTGGAGCAATAAAGGAAGAAGGAAATGTATTGATTAGTGAGGAGGGTGTATTGAGAAGATGGCAGGAATATTTTGAGAAGCTGATGAATGAGGGAGAAGGTAGGATGAGGTGGGGATGGTGAAGCAGGAAGTGGATAGGATTACTAAGGAGGAACTAAGAGCAGCGATTAAGAGGATGAAAAGTGGAAAGTCAGTTGGATCAGATGACACACCGGTAGACGTGTGAAGATGATTAGGAGAGACACAGTGTCTGTCTACCACAGAACAACCTTCATGATCCAAACCAATCTGGTTTCAAAGCGACACATTCCACAGAAACCCCACTTTTGGCTGTTTCTGAGAAACTGCATGCTGCTTAATCAGCTAAGCTGTCATCTGTACTTATCTTCCTGGACCTTTTAGCAGCATTTGACACAGACAACCACAAGACACTCTTGTCTACCCTCAGGAATCTCAGTATCCACAAAACAGCATGGGAATGGTTTGCGTTCTACCTGGAAGGTCACTCATACCAGGTAACAAAGGGAATCCACATCTGAATCGTGCAGACTCACCATTAGTGTCCCACAAAGGTCGGTTCTTGTTCCCCCTCCTTTTCTCCCACTATACCCACTACACTGGTGACGTTATATCCTCACATGGGTTTTCTTACCACTGCTAGGCAGATGACACAATGTTTTTCATACTCATGTTTTCCCTCTGTTACCACAGCTTCCGCTTGGATCTCGGCATGCTCGACAGACATATCTTCATGGACATGTGCTCATCAATTGAAACTCAACCCCAGCATAATAGAACTCCTGACCAACCTCTTCCTGAAAACACTTCAATTAGCACTTTGCAAGTTTACTTTGTAGAAATCAAGACATATTTATATTAGGTTTGTAATCTAGCGTACCAGTGTAGATTTTATTTCATTGATAGAGACTCAAAGCACTTTTGTATATCGCTCTGGATAAGGGCGTCTGCTAAATGCAAATCTGTGAGCAACAGTATGGTTTAATGCCGAGGAAAAGCACTACAGATACAATATTTGCTTCAAGAATGTTCATGGAGAAGTATAGAGAAGGTCAGAAGGAGTTGCATTGTGCGTTTGTGGATTTAGAGAAAGTGTACGACAGGGTGCCGAGAGAGGAGTTGTGGTATTGTATGAGGAAGTCACGTGTGCCAGAAGTATGCAAGGGTGGTGCAGGACATGTATGAGGACAGGGTGACAGCAGTGAAATGTGCAGTAGGAACAACAGACTGGTTCATGGTAAAGGTTGGACTGCATCATGGATCAGCTCTGAGCCCTATCCTGTTTGCAGTGGTGATGGACAGATTAATGGAAGAGGTCAGACAGGAGTCTTAGTGGACTATGATGTTTGTGGATGATATTGTGATTTGTGGTGAGAGCAGGAAGCAGTGGGGATGGAGTATTTGAATACCCTGCTATTTTGCAAGTTCTCCCACTTAGAAATCATTGAGGGGTCTGAAATTGTCATCGTAGGTGCATGTCCACTGTGAGAGACATAATCTCTTCTTCTTCTTCTTTCGGCTGCTCCCATTAGGGGTCGCCAGAGCGGATCATCCGTCTCCATACCACCCTGTCCTCTACATCCGCCTCTTTCACACCAACTACCTGCATGTCTTCCCTCACCATATCCATGAACCTCCTCCTTGGCCTTCCTCTTTTCCTCCTACCTGGTGGCTCCATCCTCAGCATTCTTCTTCCAATATAATTCATGTCCCTCCTCTGCACATGTCCAAATCATCTTAATCTTGCCTTCCTCACCTTGTCACCAAAACATCCTACATGCGCTGTCCCTCTAATAAACTCATTTCTAATCTTGTCCATCCTCATCACTCCCAACGAAAACTTCAACACCTTCAGCTCTGCTACCTCCAGCTCCACCTCCTGTCTTTTACTCAATGCCACTGTCACTATAACATACAACATTGCAGGTCTCACCACAGTCCTATAAACTTTCCCTTTCACTCCTGCAGATACCCTACTATCACAAATCACTTCTGTTACTCTTCTCCACCCTGCCTGCACTCTATTCTTTACTTCCCTAACACACACTCCATTACTTTGCACTGTTTACCCAAGGTACCTGAACTCCTCCACCTTCCCCACCTCTTTTCCCTGCAACCGCATCACTCCACTGCCCTCTCCCTCTCATTAACACACATGTACTCTGTCTTACTCCCACTGACTTTCATTCCCCTTCTCTCCAGCGCATATCTCCACCTCTCCAGGCTCTTCTCAACCTGCTCCCTACTCTCACCACAAATCACAATATCATCTGCAAACATCATAGTCCAGGGAGACTCCTGTCTGACCTCGTCCGTCAACCTGTCCATCACCACTGCAAACAAGAAAGGGCTCCGGCCCGATCCTTGATGCAGTCCAACCTCCACCTTAAACCAGTCTGTCGTTTCTACTGCACACTTCACTGCCGTCACACTGTCCTCATACATGTCCTGCACCACCCTCACATATTTCTCTGACACACCTGACTTCCTCATACAATACCACAACTCCTCTCTTGACACCCTGTCAAATGCTTTCTCTAAATCCACAAACACACAATGCAATTCCTTCTGTCCTTCTCTATACTTCTCCCTTAACATCCTCAAAGCAAATAACGCGTCTGTGGTGCTCTTCCTCGGCATGAAACAATACTGTTGCTCACAGATGGTCACCTTTTCTCTCAGCCTGGCTTCCACTACTCTTTCCCCTAACTTCATGGTGTGACTGATCAACTTAACTCCCCTGTAGTTGCTGCAGGTCTGCACATCTCCCTTATGCTTAAAGATCGGAACCAGCACACTCCTTCTCCATTCCTCAGGCATCTTCTCACCTTCCAAAATCCTGTTAAACAATCTCGTTAAAAACTCCACTGCAATCTCTCCTAAACATCTCCACGCTTCTACCAGTATGTCATCTGGTCCAACCGACTTTCCATTCTTTATCCTCTTAATCGCTGCTCTCGCTTCTTCTTTACTAATCCTATCTATATTCTGCTTCACCAACTCCACATCATCCAACCTTCTCTCTCTCATTTTCCTCATTCATCAGCTGCTCAAAATACTCCCTCCACCTTCTCAACACACTCTCCTCACTAGTCAACACATTTCAATCTCCATTCCTTATTGCTCTAACTTGCAGCACATCCTTCCGAGCTCGGTCCCTCTCCCTGGCCAATCGGTATAAATCCTTTTCTCCTTCCTTAGTGTCCAACCTCTCATACAGCTTCTCATATGCCTTTTCCTTGGCTTTCGCCACATCCCTTTTTACCTGCTGCCGCATCTCCTTGTACTCCTGCCTACTTTTCTCATCACTCTGTCTATCCCACTTCTTTTTTGCCAACCTCTTTCTCCTTATGCTCTCCTGCACTTCCTCATTCCACCACAATGTCTCCTTGTCTTGCGTTCTATTTCCAGATGTCACACCAAGTACTTTTCTAGCTGCCTCCCTCATCACTCCTGCAGTAGTTGCCCAATCATCCATCACCTCTTCAGGACCACTGAGCCCCTGTCTGACCTCTTCCCTGAACCTCACACTACACTCTTCCTCCTTCAGTTTCCACCATCTTATTCTTCTTTTAGTCCTCACTCTCATCCTCTTCTTCTTTACCTCCAAAACCATCCTACAGACCACAATCCGATGCTGTCTAGCTACACTGTCCCCTGCCAACACCTTACAGTCTCCAATCTCCTTCAGGTTGCATCTCCTGCATAGCACATAGTCCACCTGTGTGCACTTTCCTCCACTCCTATACGTCACCCTATGATCCTCCTTCTTAAAATACGTGTTTACCACTGCTATTTCCATCCTTTTAGCAAAATCTACCACCATCTGCCCTTCCGCATTCCTCTGCTTAAAACCATACCTACCCATCACCTCCTCATCACCTCTGTTCCCTTCACCTACATGTCCATTAAAGTCTGCCAAAATCACCAACCGTTCTTTCCTAGGTACACCATCTACCACTTCATCTAATTCACTCCAGAGTCTTTCCTTCTCCTCCATCTCACAGCCAACTTGTGAAGCATAGGCACTGATGACATTTATCATCATCCCTTCAACTTCCACCTTCACGATCATCACCCTATCAGAAACTCTCTTCACCTCCACTACACTCTTACTGTACTCTTCCTTCAGAATTACCCCTACACCATTTCTCTTTCCATCCACACCATGATAAAACAGTTTAAATCCACCTCCAATGTTCCTGGTCTTACTTCCTTTCCACTTGGTCTCCTGAACACACAGCATATCTACCTTTCTCCTCTCAATTATATCAGCTACCTTTCTCCCTTTACCCGTCATAGTACCAACATTTAAAGTACCAACCCGAACCTCCACTCTCCTACACTGCTCCTTTCCCTGCCGTCTCTGTAGATGTCTTCCTCCTCTCCTTCTCCCCCTTTGGCCAACAGTAGCCAATTTCCACCGGTACCCTGTCGGCTAACAATACCTGTGGCGGTCGTTGTTAACCCGGGCCTCGACCGATCCAGTATAAAATTCTCATTTGTGTTTCGCATATTTGATTTGGCACATGTTTTACGCTGGATGCCCTTCCTAACGCAACCCTCCCCATTTACCCAGGCTTGGGACCAGCACTAAGAGTGCACTGGCTTAATGGCTGGGTTTGAGAGACATAATCAAAAAAAAATTTTTTTATCCAGAAATCACAATATATGATTTTTAAACTATTTATTTGTATGATACAGCTGCAAATAAGTATTTGAACACCTGTCTATCAGCTAGAATTCTGCCCCTCAAAGACCTGTTAGTCTGCCTTTAAAATGTCCACCTCCACTACATTTACTCATCATTCTTCTTCCTCCAAACACGTTTAGTGAAATTATGACTCTGCCTTTAAAATGTCCACCTCCACTACATTTATTATCCTAAATTATATGCACCTGTTTGAGGTTGTTAGCTGCATAAAGACACCTGTCCACCCCATACAATCAGTAAGAATCCAACTACTAACATGGCCAAGACCAAAGAGCTGTCCAAAGACACTAGAGACAAAATTGTACACCTCCACAAGGCTGGAAAGGGCTACGGGGAAATTGCCAAGCAGCTTGGTGAAAAAAGGTCCTGGTTTGAAATCATGCATGGCACGGAAGGTTCCCCTGCTTAAACCAGCACATGTCCAGGCACATCTTAAGTTTGCCAATGACCATTTTGATGATCCAGAGGAGTCATGGGAGAAAGTCATGTGGTCAGATGAGACCAAAATATAACTTTTGGGTCATAATTTCACTAAACGTGTTTGGAGGAAGAAGAATGATGAGTACCATCCCAAGAACACCATCCCTACTGTGAAGTATGGGGGTGGTAGCATCATGCTTTGTTTTTCTGCACATGGGACAGGGCGACTGCACTGTATTAAGGAGAGGATGACCGGGGTCATGTATTGTGAGATTTTGGGGAGCAACCTCCTTCCCTCAGTTAGAGCATTGAAGATGGGTCGAGGCTGGGTCTTCCAACATGACAATGACCCGAAGCACACAGCCAGGATAACCAAGGAGTGGCTCTGTAAGAAGCATATCAAGGTTCTGGCATGGCCTAGCCAGTCTCCAGACCTAAACCCAATAGAGAATCTTTAGAGGGAGCTCAAACTTAGTGTTTTTCAGCGACAGGTCAGAAACCTGACTGATCTAGAGAAGATCTGTGTGGAGGAGTGGGCCAAAATCCCTCCTGCAGTGTGTGCAAACCTGGTGAAAAACTACAGGAAACGTTTGACCTCTGTAATTGCAAACAAAGGCTACTGTACCAAATATTAACATTGACTTTCTCAGTTGTTCAAATACTTATTTGCAGCTGAATCATACAAATAAATAGTAAAAAAAAATAAAAAAATAAAAATAAAATAAAATAAAAAAATAATACATTGTGATTTCTGGAATTTTATTTTTAGATTATGTCTCTCACTGTGGACATGCACCTACGATGACAATTTCAGACCCCTCCATGATTTCTAAGTGGGAGAACTTGCAAAATAGCAGGGTGTTCAAATACTTCCTCACTCTGTGTGTGCGTGTGCATGCAGTGATGTTTCTTCTGTACCTTAGGAAGCAGCTTCTGCACTTTAGCTCTGTCCTTGCTTTCCTTCAGTAAAGCGCCTCCTCTATTGGCAAAGCGATTCGGATCTGCTGCTTTTCTCTGGATAAAAACAGTTAATTTGTCACAATCCTTTAACTGAGCAGCAACATTGTTTAAATATCATGCCAAGATTGAGGCATCAAATGGTATATTCTGAAAGTGTGCACCTCAAAATCCTGGAAGAGAGCCCAGTTCCTCTCCCATTTCTCAATGTTCTCCAGCAAAGATTGTGCCTTCTCATAAAACTCCTTCAGCTTCAAGAGCTCACAGTCATGCAGGCTAAGTAGTTCCTCTGTGTAATTAGCTGCAGGATAGCAAACATGAACATAATCCATAACACAACGATTTATTCAGAATCAGGTAAAAAAATAGTGGCGCATCAGTGACTAATATACTCACCATCACAGAAGTGGGCGTTGAAAGTTTCACGCTGTTCTGGACCAAATAAGCACTTGTCCCAGAAGACAACCAGCTCTTGTCTGACTTTTTCTATCACCTCCTCCAGCTTAGTCCTCTGGAGAACCTCGAGACGATCCACTACTGCCTGCCACTGCAAACACACATGCAGCATTTAGGCACTCTGATTCATTTGAAGCATATAGTGTATGTTTTTAACAAACATCCTATTAGACATTTGCCGTTATAGTAGCCACTGTTTCTATGGGGAGATGTTTTACTACCTTCTGGAGTGTGCTTGTTGAGATATGTGCTTGGTCAACAGCGACAAGGGCATTTTTAAAAGGCAGGTATTGATGTGGGGAGAGTAGGCCTTGGGTAGAGGCGTGCACTCCCACGGGACTCGATGCAAACGAGTGCGGCACAAAACAAGATTTACTGGGTGAATGTGGGTGGTAAAATGCTTTGGTATTGAATATATATATATTTTTTATATCAATTACTAAAACAAATAAACGTGTGTATCTACCACACAAAAGCAATAAGGGCAACTTAACTAAAATAAAAAATGATTTACAGGCACCAGTTCGGAAGCAAACTCTCCGGTGGTTCATGTGCACACCAAGGCACAACGTCAGAAGTGCAAGACAGAGATATCGTTTCAGGTGATGTTCTGATACGTCAATGTTCACTATTTACCAAAAGGCCAAACTTATAAAACAAAACGTTTATTTTCCGTTTCATTTACATTCATATTCAAAAGGGAAGCAAGTGAAACTAAAAAGCAGAGTAGCGGAAATAAGCAATCCGTGCATTGAAAATAAAACTACTTATACAATTTGGCCTTCGGGAGAGGGTGGGAGCGGGATCAAAAAATCCGTCCCTTGCAGGTCTCTAGGCTGGGTTGCACCGTCATAGTTCCATTTCATCCTCAATGTGTTTATTACTGATGCTGAGGTCAACGCTCCATAACAGGACACTAAAGCTCTACCATGTAAACCATATAATCATGGAACTCCCATTGGGCACACAGGCACTGCCATGCTGGAACAGGTTTGGGTCTCCTAATTCATATAAATTGAATACCACCACATTTAATGGCATCCTATACAATTGAGTGACTCCAAATTTGTGGTAACAGTTTACAGTAACAGAACTACAAATGGCTGGAAAAGTCAGGAGTCCGAATACTCTTGTTCATATAGTGTGCATACATAATAAAACAAGGCCACACCTTGGTTTTTGACTGTTTGCCGCGAGTTCTGTGTTTGTATTTCTGTAGGCGTTTTCAAACTAAACTTTACTATTTATACATTTTTTTTTTTTCTCCTTAAATAATCCTGAATTTGTTTTTTTCTTTCGGTCTTGTGCCTGTAGCTTGTTAACTCAACTACCACTAGTGTTGACTACATTCATTGCCTCACACTTTATCTTAACTCTATTCGCTATTATAAGCACTATGTTGGTTGTCTGTCTGCCTTTGAGCACAGATGAGGACTCGTTCGAGTTGCAAACGGTGGAGTTGGAGCTGGAGGTTTTGGAGAAACAGATTTGCAACCTACATGCAAAGCATTTCCAGCTGCGAGAGCAGAAAGCAGCGCTGGAAACATCCCAGGCAGACGCTCACTCGTCTCGGGTAAATTCTCGGGTTAAACCTAATGCTTTCAGTACCTCAACTTTGCGTGTCTCCCTGCCCAGGCCCAGCGCACCTACAACACTGCTCGCCAAGGTATCGTTCACTCCGGCACCGGTGCACCACGGACCCTGGATGCTGCAGAAGCGAAAGACGCGAGCCAAGCCCTGGTCAAGGACGTCTCCCCTGCCACCACCACTGCTTCTCGCCTCTCCGCCAGACAGCATGCAATACAGTGATTCTTGGAGATTCCATCGGCCAGTGTGTCCACGCTACCCGAGCCAAAGGTAAGGGGCACACTCGCCGTTTACTGGTGCTCATGTTCTTGATGTCACCGCGCAGGTTCTTGTGATTCTGAACGAGAAATTCAGAGCTGTTGTTCTCCATGCCGGAGTGAACGACACCAGGCTGAGGCAAATGGAGATCTAAAAGAGGGATTTCAAGATCCTGGTGGAGACTGCACACAGCACATCACCCACAATGAAGATCATAGTGTCAGGACCTCTTTCCACTTACCAGCAAGGGATTAAGAAGTTTAGTAGACTTTTTGCACTAAACGAATGTTTACAGTCATGGTGTCGAGAGCATGTCATACAACTATGACAACATTTATACAATAAAACCAAATAGTTACAAGTACACACACAACTCAATTTATAGAAACCGTGTCTATACCTCGTGTAGTAAAACCAAGAAATAAATACTCAAGATCCAGAAATAATCGTATTGCAGTTAAAACTGGAAAATGTCAGATAGGCAAACACAAAAAAGTTCTAAAGTTTGGTCTTTTAAACATTAGATCACTTGCACCCAAAGCACTTATTGCGAGTGAGATGATCACATAATCTCGATGCACTCTGTCTCACCGAGACCTGGATTAAACCAAATGATTATACACCCATTTGTAGTGCCCTTCTTAAAAGTAAAAATTTAGGATACAGGTTTAAATCATTTAAAGTGCTTGTTCTTAAATTTGTACTTTCAGACATACATAGCAAAGCCTTACTATCTCTCGCTCTGGCCTCCGTGTACAGACCCCCAGGGCCCTACGGTGATTTTCTTCAAGAGTTTTCTTGTTTTCTTTTAGACCTCTTGATCAATTTTGATAAAGTGCTGTTAGTAGGAGATTTTAATATTCATGTAGATGATGCAAACGATGCGCTAGGAATATCGTTTGTAAACTTTTTAAACTCTTTTGGGGTTAAATCATCACCAGATCAACTAATCGTTTTAAAATCACACACTACTAGACTTAATATCCCACGCAGCAGATGTCACTGATATAGATATCTTACCTCAGAGTGAGAACATCGCAGACCATTAGCTCATATTGTACACACTGGTAGAGCAGATTAGCTGTGTTTCACCACGTTATCGACTGGGTAGGACTATTGTTCCGACCAGATTCAGAAATAACCTGCCTGATTTATCTCAATTTCTCACTAAACCCATAAATGCTAACAACCTTGATAAAATGGCTAACAACATAGACCTTATCCTCACTAGCACATTAGACACCATTGCCCCCATCCGGTTAAAAAAAGGTTAGGGTAAAAAAAAAACACCTGCACTATGGTATGATAGTCATACCATGCCCTCAACAGAACAGCCCGTAATCTGAAAAGAAAATAGAGGAAAACTAAATTGGAGGTATTTAGAATTGCGTATAAAAGACAGTATTCTCAGCTACAGACAGGCGCTAAACGCTGCTAGAGCTGAACACCTGAGCAAACTCATAGAAAACAACCAAAACAATCCCAGGTTTCTTTTCAGTACAGTAGCTAAATCAACAAAAGATTCGGGTATCTGAAAAATGTATGCCATCACAGTTTAGAAGTGAAGACTTTCTTCACTGACAGAATTGATCGTATTAGAAAAACAATTATGGAGGTCCAACCTCTGACAGCATCTCCTGATCCAATCATACCTAAAACTCCACAATTACACTGCTTTACATAAATAGGACAGGAAGAGCTGTATTATGTTTTTACCAAAGCTAAATCAACAACATGTCAATTAGATCCCATTTCAACTAAACTACTGAAAGAAGTGTTACATACTGCTGGTGAGCCTCTTCTCAAAATTATTAACTCCTCACTATCTTTAGGTCACTAAACCCCTCATGTTAGCAGTTATTAAGCCCCTTATTAAAAAAACTAATTTGTATCCAAACACTATTAAATTACAGACTTATTTCAAATATGTTCCAACTTACAAAAGAACACTACATTTGAACAGTTTCAGTCAGGTTTAGGCCAGATCATAGCACAGAAACTGCTCTAGTTAAAATCACTAATGACCTGTTTTTAGCTTTAGACCAAGGCTACATCCAAGGTTCTTGGTTAGTTTTACTAGATCTTAGTGCTGCATTCGACACTATAGATCATGATCTTCTCTCAGATCGCTTACACAATTACATTGGCATTCATGGACAGGCATTTAGCTGGTTGAAATCCTACCTGTCCGATCATTACCATTTTGTAGACTTAAATGAAGAGCTATCTAAGATAATGCAAGTAAATTATGGGGTGCCACAAAGTTCAGTTCTAGGACCCCTGCTTTTCACAATATACATGCTTCCATTGGGAAATATTGTTAAAAGGTATGGGATTAGCTTCAACTGTTATGCTGATGATACCCAACTTTATATCTTATCGAAAGCAGACAATACAGCTCAATTGGCTCGGATAACTCGGTGTGTTAAAGAATTAAAACATTGGATGACTTATAACTTTCTATTATTAACTTCTGATAAGACACAGTACACAGAAGCTCCAGCATTTCAACCTGCATTTAGAAGGGTGTTCTGTATCTACTAGTTCAATAGTAAAATACATGGGAAGTATTTTAGACACCAACTTTAAAAAATCTTATTAACCATTTTACAAAAACAGCCTTCTGCCACCTAAAAAATATTGCTAAACTAAGCTAAGCAACATGTTATCAATATATGATGCAGAGAAGCTCAGAAAAGTGTCAATTTTTAGAACCATTGCATTTATGGCTATAAATAAGTACTAACCTCACTAAAATCAATGCATTGCAATTCAAAGAACAAATCAATTACAAAAGTGTTTTATCTATTATAAATTATTGTTATTTATTTGTTACCATTTTTTGTGTTATGCCTTTTGCCTTGGCATCATCACTAAAAAACTTTCCTGCCTTTTCAAAAACGTCCACTACAGACCCATGCGCATGCTCAGATTGACTTAACTTTTCTTCGCCGCATTCTTTTCAATCGGGATGTTTGGATTTCAGGTGATAAACCCGACGTGGAAGAAACCCTTTGCAGATACACCCCCTCTTGAAATTTTAGCATTGCATGTTTTGCAAATCGCTCTCCGCACACCGCAGACATGTTGCTCTTATCCAGATAACCATGTGCTGGCTGCGCTTTTTTATTGCGTCATTACAATTGTGTTTCTGCGATTAAGGTACTTCGGACAAAAATTTCCGGTGCATCCCTGTAATTTATGATTGGCCTCACGCGGGCCGGACAGGGACGTACAAAGAGCTGGATGTGGCCCGCGGGCCGTAGTTTCCCCAGGTCTGATATAACCCCAATCTTATCAGCCCTACACTGGCTACCTGTTAGTTTCTAATCGAATACAAACTACTACTACTTACTTACAAAACACTAAATGGTTTGGCTTCCATGTATCTATCCAGCCTTCTAACATGCTACATCTGTCACGCTCCCTGAGATCTCAAAACTCTGGACTTCTAGTAGTTCCTAGAATAGCAAAGCTCACTAAAGGTGGTAGAACATTCTCACATTTAGCTCCTTAACTTTTGAACAGTCTTCCTGACAGTGTTCGGGGCTCAAACACACTTACCCAGTTTAAGTGCAAATTAAAAACTTATCTTTTTTTTTTTTTAAGCAAAGCCTACCCATAATACACATCACCACATAATCTTGTGCTCCAGTATATCTGATCACGTACACATTATCAACTTGTGCTGTTAATATCATGAACAGCAGCTAATTCCTCTCCACTGCTTCTCTCTCTTTACCCATTCTGAGACATCTGGAGGTTGCGCCAGCTCCAGTCACGTCCCACCTCATGAAGATTTTGTGGTTTTGAACCCCGCAGCTTAAACAAAGAAGCGGCTAATTTATGGATTTTTCCTGGGTTTTTCCCGGTTTCACAAGCTTCAAGCCAAAAAAACTGACCCCTTTAACATTAGACCAATGAAATTGCCGAACGGGTTCAGGTGAACCAATGAAACTCTTTAAATCAAATCAGATGCACTCCCACTGAATCGGGCTGCACCACATCATAAATATGGACGAGGTTCCTCTGACGTTTGACCTGCCGCTCACTCGGACTGACAACAGGAAATCTGAATCATTTGTCACGCTGAAAACAACCAGGCATGAAATAAAATGCACTTCACCTGTGTTCTGAGCTGCACGGCATCGGGAGAAAAGCTTCACCAATGGTGATTTTTCGACGATGCCAAAAGATAAAATCCCGAGAGAAATGGTTGTGAAAGGAAGGAGGAGGACAGTGAACAATGACTTTCTTGGTAGGCTACTGTCCAGATACAAGCCGTGTAACAGACACTGTCTTTCATTAAAGCCTGTGTAAAGTTCATTGGGGGGGGTGCATACCCCTCATCAAATGTGCAGTTGCTCCCTTATAACTCACCTACATCATTACTGCATTTCAAAATATATCCAGTAGGGGGAGATGATGCATCAACAGTGTAAAATGACCAATATAATACAGATAAAAGATAAGAGGGGATAATAATAAGATACACAGTCAATAATATACAAGTATAAAGAAAAATTGAGAAAGTATAAGATGAGTTTTTGTAAGCATGAGATGTAATCTATATTGAGAGTAAAACATATATATGTATATAAATATAATATATATAAAAACTGATCAGTCTGCATTTGGAAGGGGAACCCAAAATCGCAATACACCAATTAGATTAGAGTAGGGAAACTAATACCAAACAAACACTTGAGCAAATCAAATTATTTAGACATGCCATAGATAACCAATGAAAGAATAAAAGCACCACTGTGGTCAAAACAGTCTTAAAATAACTACTTTTTAAATAAATTTTTCCTTTAAAAATATTTTGTGGCAAAAAAAAAAAAGTTTTACTGCTACTATTTTCTCCTTTTTGATGCAACAATTTCTTGGCTACATGCTCCTACCCTTCGAATGTCATCACAGAGAATGCTCAGTGGCTCCTTATTGAATTCTTCTGCCCCCTCGTCTGGACAGCTCAGTCGTTTCCACAGGCTCGTAGCACGATCCTTCAGTTTGTCCCGGGATGAAATTAAAGATTCCTTCTTCATTTCCAACTGGACAGGACAAACAAAATATATATTTATAGATATCTGTTCTGGATATATTTTATCTTGCAACAACAGTGGCAGCAATGTGGCTTATTCTGTAAAATTTTTTTACAACAAAACACTTTTGAAACTGTACATTACCTGACTGAGCAGCAGCTTTAGAGCTTTGATGTTTTCATGTGTGAGCAGGAATATGTCGGTGTCGGGACAGACAGACTCTCGCTCGAGACTGGTTTCTGGCTCGTGGCCCATCTCATCCATCAGATTTCTGATGTCCTCCCTGAGCCCTGAGAAAACCTTCACCCTGCTCTCCTGCATAAAACAGATAGAACACGGCAGGGATGACTAATAAGCCACATCCTGTAGGAAGTAGAAATTAGCCAAGGTCAAAAGTCAAAAGGTCCAGAAGAGTAAGAAAAGTGTAGGATTAACAAGTCATGTGTTGGTAAACTTTGTCTTGTAACTTGACAACATTCAAATCTGGCCACAAAATGTTGAACCATGGTCTATTGGCCAATTAAATAAATGTCTTGTACTGTAAGGCCAAAACTTTTAATACATTTCTACCTACCAAAGTGAGCCGAGTTTGTATGCTGAACATTGCCACATTGAACTGCACCAGTAGTAAATAATACTACTCGAATTAATGATTTAGAAACCAAACTAAGCATCTAATTTGAGGCTAAAATGTATGCAGTGCTCTGACACACAATGAGTCTTGATGACAAACGAGCAATCGGTCACTTACTGGCTACCAAATTCAACAACGGAACAAGCAAACCGTACCAAAGTCTAACACACAAATGAGCATTGGGTATGTCTGAATGTTAAATGAGGACACTAAGTAAAGCATTTAACAATATTTTGAAAGGAAACATTGTGAATAGGAAGCCACTGGGTTTTGGTAACTAGCAGACCTCATATGAGAAATGAAAGACCGCACAAAATAGCAATGAGGACATTCTACATCTGGGCAAAAAAACTGAATTTGTTCTGAAGCATTGTTTGAAATTGTAATAATAACAACACCCAGAATAGATACTTTTGAGTTGAGTGAGAACCTTTGACAGACACTTGTATATAAACAATACCACTCAGGAACATTATTTTAAGGTGATTCTGTGTGATTGTATTGAATAAATCAGTGGTCTGCTCTATTTTAGCTCTGCCCACATGATACATGAGTAAGAAAAAATATATATCAGCACAGCTTTTTAAATATGGTACAGTTTGCTACTGTTGTGGAGGATTACGAGTCATTTGCTGAGGTGAGCAGCCCAATGGAAAGTTCTAAAAGACAAATGAAATGAGAATTGAAGGTTAGACTGTGATGAGTTTGTGTCTGCAGTGGCTGCTGAACACTCTAAAGTTCAAAATGATGTCTTTTTTAAAAAGAGACAAGTTGTGAATATGAGTCAGGAAAGAGAATGTGAAAACAATCACTCACTTTTTCGTCGCTGAGCTGCTTGATGTGCTCACGGAGCTCCTGCAGTTGTGTGCGAGAGGGCATGCTCCCAGTGGGAATGTAGTAAGGTGTAGAGCACAGTGTCACACACAGCTCTTCATCCTGTTTCATTAGATCACTCAGCTCCCTCAGACGATCACTCTTTTCTTTCTGTAGGGTCTCTAGGCGACAGCGCAGGTTCTTCTCTATCTGAAGGACAGTCAGGTCTTCCTCTAACTGGGAAGTTCAGCAAAAAGTTAATTATACAATAACGTCCTCCTCACTATAAGGACTTTGTGATGCTTTGGGGCAGTGTTTTGCTCAAAGTCTAATTTTGGGCTTTAGCATTTATGGGAGCCTTTAAAGGACCATCATACAATAATAGTAATTTTTCAGCATAGTTAACCCATCATTTATCTAAAAGTGGAATTGGACTAAACTAGGACATATCTGTTTTAGAGCTTGTAGAGACTAGTCTATGAATATAATACTTTAACTAGTCACTGCTAAAAAGATAAACTAGTTAGGTTTAGGCAGATGACAGAAATGCAGGCATATGGCTAAAATTTTAATATAATCATAAACCTACATGTAATATTTCACACTAGATGGATTCTATTGTCAACTACACTGATTGCATATAAATTTAACAATCCCTTTACATAAGGGTAATGACTTTCTATTTTTAATTAGGACAAAAGTCCAACGTCGGTAAAACATGCAGTTTCTGTATAAAATCGGTACTTGAAATTATATAATACAGATGTGTATTCTGTGTTTATTGATAGAATTCAACAGCTGCCTTTTAACTTCTAGCATGCATGAATTTGGAGAAAAGTGGTCCTTCATGCAGAGAAATGTGTCAAAATGTTTTGTAATCGATTTTTTTTGCAACAGTCTGGTATCGCTGTGTGATCTCTTCAGTATACATCACATACTTACATTTTTTAAACCTCTACTACCAAGCAATTAGCAAATAAAATTATTGGCAATAGGTTTGGCAATAAAAATAATTATATTTTCTGTACGTATTCTTATATAATGAAATAACTACAAAGTTGTGTATTGTTGTATGTTTATTTAATAAAAGTTGCTATTAGATTAAAGCAGCTAGAAATCCTAAATCTGCTGCATTGTTTTCGCTCTTAAAGTTATATGAAAATATGTACATCGTATCGGACTACTCATTCTGCTTTTTAGAAGCTTTCACAAATTGGAATTTTGTATACAATGTTTGTAAAATTATGACTTACTAATGCTTACTGAGAACAACAATCATAGATCAGGTTATCGAGTTAAGTAGTAGAAGTCTCGAGAGATCGAGCGGCTGGATAATATACATTTTTTTTTTCTTAAAAGTTGACATTTTATACCATTTGTTGAAAATATATGAAGCATCCTGTCTAACCTACTTTATACGGTTCCATAGACAACTCGAGACACAGCGTCTCCAACTGCTTCTGAGTTGTAATAATGCTGGTTTTGATGCGGTGTCTGAGTGACTCCTCTTCAGTGATCATGTCCTTCAGAAGGTCCTTTTTGGAACAAGAAGATAATTAACAAACATAATATACACAGACTAATAGCAAAGCAGAAAGCACAATAAATGCTGATGCTTACCTCGATATATTTTTTAACAGTCTGCATCCTTTCAATCCTCTGCTCCTCCATGATGCCGATACTGTCCCAGATGTCGACCAGCCTCGCCATGGCATGATTGATGCCGGTTACAAGGGAAGATGCCATAGCGTCACTGTGGGGCAAAATAATTTTAGAGCAGCCATAAGCTTGACATTATTTCTAAAATGTACTGGTTTGGTACACTAAATACACACACACACACACACACACACACACACACACACTAGTGGGAATATTATGGCATGGGAAGAAACCAGAGAAAGGAAATCCACATGGGCACAAGGAGAACATGTAAGCTGAGCTGTGATGGGACCCTGGATCTTTGAAGTGACTGTGTAGTGATTAAGAATATCACAACATTTAAAAAGGAGTATGAAGAGTGTGTGAATGAATAAAACAAAAGGAAAAACTAGCTTTTATTATTTTCAATATAGTTACATTTACAGCTTTTCTTTTTAAAACTTGCAGAAATGGTTTCAAAACTACAAATAAATACATCAGAGAGGTACATAGGTTATTTATTTATAAGAGGTCAAATTGTCATTTAAATGGAGTTCTTTGGTGTGTATGTCTGTTTATGTCCACGGTAATTTCATGTTATCTAGCGTACATTTATGTTGCTGTATGTAGCACCTTAGCCCGAGAGGAACATGGTTTTATTTTACTGTGTAAATGTACTAACCATTTTGAAATGGCAAGGAAAACTCACTTGACGACAGTCAATGTAAAAATGTAATGTAAATTCAATTCAATTCATTTTTATTGTATAGCACATTTAACAATGAACAATGTCTCAAAGCAGCTTTACACAGATAATGTGGTGATTAAACTAGGTAAATATGTTCTTTGTAAGTAAGTTTGTCCCTGATGAGCAACTGTGGCAAGGAAAAACTCCCCGAGATGGCATAAGGACGAAACCTTGAGAGGAACCAGACTCAAGAGGGAACCCATCCTCATCTGGGTTGCACCAAATGTCCATTTGAAGCAGATATACAATGTTGCGGGGTACAGTGATGATGATCAGAAGCAAACTGTATTCCTGAGCAGACTGTTGACATTAAATACAGTCCAGTCCATCCTCAAAACACCCGTTCTTACTCCGGAATTTCATGGAACCACCCAAATTATGGCGTAGTTTAAAGTGTGAGTAGGATAAGAGGATGTAGGTAATTTTTTTGATCTTCATAGTTAAGTGTTGGTGTGTTTAATCTGGTGTAGTAATACTAGAAGCCTGTATCTGGAACATGGCAAAAAGTGATTTGGCTTAATAGTGATTTGCACAGTTCAATCACCCATTCACACTACACAATTTCCCACTCACTGGATCACCCTTTTGCTCCACATAATCACACCGGTTCCTTACCTGGTAGACAAAGAAATAAATCCACATTCTGCAGGGAAGCAGTGAATCTTATGTTAAAATGTCCTTTGACATTTAATGATTTTCAATACGTTTTTGTAGAAAGTATGCACCACACTTGTTATTTCATTACACCTAAATGTTAATTTGGCAGCTGGTTAATCATATAATGTGTGTCGTAGAAATATTATCAAGTATCATATAGTCTTAATTTAAAAAAATCCTCATTCCTAGAATTCCTGAATTCCCAAGCATTTCAGGGAGTCAGATTATTCGGCTCAGCTCACGAGAGAGTCGACTCTTCAATTCACTTCAATTAATTTGTATTTGTATGGCGCTTTTAACAATGAATCCACACTCTAAACGACTCAACGGCCCAGCCCCCATTTTACTTTTTTTCATTTTCTAAATAAACAAAGCAACGTTTCGACTCTTTCACCAACGATACATCACCATAGGAAATATATTTATATCTGTAGACATGTCAGATTACTTGTATTTGTTTTGTCCCCTGTAGGCAGCCTTTAGCACTCCGCTATAGCCTTAAATGTGAAGGGGATAAACACACATGAACTCGATCTTATGAGCCAGTGAGCCGATCTGATGTTTCTACACTATTCAGGCATAAAGTTGACCGTTTAAACAGCATTATTCTACTAAAAATGAAGGTTTTACACGTGTTAAAACCACACCTGCAAAATACGTTCACACTTCTCACATATTTCCGTCAAAATAGTGTATTATTTACTATAAATATATAAAAAAAACTTAAATCATACCTTCTTCGGCTCCCCATCATTTTTTCCTTTAAATGTAATCCACCTCTAAATAAACCCAATAAAGAAACTGTTTAAATGAGAATAATGTAAAATCCCGCCCGGACCCGAACACACACCAAATCCACCAACCGCGTTCAAATTTGAATTGAGCCGCGGGGTGTCTTCTTCATCTCTCAGTGCTTCCGGGAGCAAAGCGGCTCATTACTGCCACCTAGCGGTGACATAACCCACAGTGTCTTTAATGTGTCCTTTCACCAACGAAAAGTTTTCGCAAGACAAATGTATGCACATAACTAAACACAATAATGTGCATGTTAAAATACTAATTATACACATTTTATAGTTTAATTATTAATTTCATTGTTACATATATAATCAAAATCACTGACTTGTGTTGTCTGATCATCAGTCTCCATACCCTCCTGTCCTCTACATCTGCCTCTTTTAAACCAACTACCTGCATGTCTTCCTTTACCACATCCATATACCTCCTTCTTGGTCTTTCTCTTTTCCTCCTTCCTGGATTTTAAATCCTCAGCATTCACCTACCGATATACCCCATGTCCCTCCTCTGCACACGAATCAATCGCGCCTCCCTCAGAGAGAATATGTGTCTCAAGAGGATGATACACTGGCAGATTCTGTGAACATCGTATTTTGTGACAGTAGAGGGCGCTGTTGTTCAAAGAATGTAATTGAATCCGTTCATTTGGCGCATCTGATTCTCCGCAGCACCACAAGAGTGTTCTCTAAGCGCGTTCAGGTTAACGTGCACGGCGCCAGGCGCGCTCACGCACAGACATTTTGTTAGGGGCCGCCAATGTTTGAAATTTTCTGGGTTATCAATTTTAAGCTGCATTTGAGCAATAGTGACCTTTAAGATAAAACAAAATACAATCTGAGGTAACACCGGCACCCCAGTACTGCTATGGCTTTATTTTCATAATTCTATGACTTTATACTTATAGTGCTACAACTTTATTTTTGTAATTTTTACTTTATTCCCGTATACCTATGACTTTATTCCCGTAATCTTTGATTCTTTTTGATGTAGCACTAGATGCCGTCATAATTCTAGGCCCTCTTAGAGATGTCAAAGCATTTTCATGTCATTTGATCTGATGGTCAGAGAGCGCACTAGTCAGAGCTCGCAACCCGTATCTGTAGCAAACTGCACAAATATATTTGTGTAGATTTACTATCTGTTTTTAACATTCCACAAAAGATGACAGAGGAGAAAAAATTGATTAGGTCACATTTACAAGGACAATTACAAGACAAACTTTTTAAGAAAAGCTGGACACTGCAAGGAAAGGTCAGCCATATTGTTCATAAATCATTTATAAAAAACATTTTCATTTTTCTTTTCTGAAGAATTTGCAGGCATGGAAAAAAAATGCATAGAAACACTTTATGAGGTTAAAATTGATGCTTCTGCTAGAGATGATGTATGCAGCTCAGCTGTGGCTCCAGTAAAAGGAGACTTGTTCATTGGATTACTTGCTTTAGTAATGGCATTCATTCTCACTGTTTAAGATATATGTCTGTGATACAATGCTCTGTTATTCCATGTTTTTGTATAATACTGATAGTTTCTATAGCCGTGGCACCATAATGATGGTCAAGTCAAGTCAAGTCAAGTCAAGTTTATTTGTATAGCGCTTTTCACAACAGACATTGTCTCAAAGCAGCTTTACACAAATCAACAGTGATGGTGAATGGTGTGAATTTGTCCCTGATGAGCAGCCGTGGCGACTGTGGCAAGGAAAATCTCCCTTAGATGTTATGAGGAAGAAACCTTGAGAGGAACCAGACTCAAAAGGGGAACCCATCCCCATTTTGGGTGACATCAAGAGTTTGATCATAAATCTTTCATCAATACAGAACACTGAAGAGTGAGAACTAGCATGATCACTGGAGTATAAGTGATGTTCTTTCTGCAGCCTTAAACAGTCTATATGGTTAGTAGCTCCTAGTTTTATGAGCTCAACCTTTGTGATCATCACAGATCCAGCATCCAGCATCAGCTTCTCCTTGCCAGAGCCTTTAAACACTCCAGGAGGTCGAATGTCAAACTCCACACATGTAGCGGGATCCAAATGGCACTGGTACGTCTCTAGATGGTTCGGGATGTTTGTGAGTTCGGCATCTACTTCTACAAAGGTCCGTAATCATCAAAATGGTGGGAGGTGACTGGAGCTGGCCAAACCTCAGGGTGTCTCGGGATGGGGAGAGAAAGAAAAGCAGTGGAGGGAATTAGCATAGCTGCTGTTCATGATATTAATATGGTATTAAATAGTGGATTGATTCAGGTAGGCCTAAGTGTGAAATGCATGGCCAGCCACTGTGAAAATGTAAATAAACTCTCCATAAATTGAAATCAGCAGGAGCTTCATTTATCGATGCATAAAACAAAACAGTGACTGAAACTCAATGGCATAAACGGAAGTGGAAATCTTTCAAAAAGTCAATAAAATGGAAGCAAAAGAATAATGTAAATGTTGCTATCCTTTTTGTGCAAATAATCCATGGCCCAGTGGTCGTAGACCCCTGGTGTACTTTATCGGGCTTGTATACAGTACACTATGTACTAAGCCGCTTCCTATGCCTAGTAGTTGTACTGTGTGCAGTTTAGCATTTGATGTGTGAGAATGACTTATTGAGAATAATTTATTGAACGAAACAGGCAGTCAGCGTAGCAAACAAATCCAATAAACCGCAAAACAGAAATACTTGGTCAGGCAAACAGAAACAAAGGTCGGTGCACTAAAAAGACAATGAGCATGACCATGAAAAGGCTTAGCAAAAAACATGTAATGATTACAATACTTTGCACAGTACTTGGGTTGATCTAGCCTATATATATAAGACTCAGCAAATGAACCGTGACCTGGAAGTGTTCAGGAAATGGCTCCCTGAATTGCGGTTGTTACAGTAATGCAATTTGATAACGTTTTGGAAAATATTTTAACACTCCACATTATACAATAAATTGCATTTTTATAAATGAATTTGATTGTTCCTAAAAATCACAGGGCTCTGAAATATGTTTGCACACCTCAGGTTACAGGTCACAGACACCCAGGCTACATGTCATGGGCACCCAGGCTAAAATGCATTGTCTTTTGTGTTACTCTCATTTTTCCCTTAGAATTATTAAGGTGAAACACTATAATAGGTAATGTGGTATGGTGACATTGCTCTGTCTTCTGTAGTTCAGGAGAAATGTTGTAGACTGTAAATAACTAATAAACTTTCTTTCGGCTTCTCCAGTTAGGGGTTGCCACAGCGGATCCTCCGCATGTTTGATTTGGCACGTGTTTTACACTGGATACCCTTCCTAATGCAACCCTCCCCAATTTTATCCAGGCTTGGGACCGGCACTGAGAGTGGCTGGGGATGGTTCCCTGACCAGGAATCGAACCCGAGTCGCAGCGCCGCATCTTAACCACTAGACCACCAGGGGACCAGACTGTGAATAACTAATAATTTTCTTAAATGTTTCAAATATTAATTTATTTATAGTCTTCTTAAATGTATTGTTTATAGCAGAAAATGAATTGTCTGCTGTGTGTGAAACGTATAGAACTTAGCTTGGCTTGGGAAGTCGCAAAGTCAGCCTCTAGCATAAGCAAGGCATGGAATGCGATACCTCCGCCTCTGGTAGAAACATACTTCGGAGGCCTTAGGAATCAACAGGACATAGGACTACTAGCTGTTGGCCTTGTCATATGGATAACGTGGGATGCTGTTCTGTCTACCTTTGGCTGGAGCTTGGACTTGACTGCCTCCTCATTAAGTTCAGGAAAGTCTGCAGAGGAGACCATACTGTTGGCCTCTGGCTGGAGCTTGGCTGTGAAGGCCCCCTTTTCTGCCCCAAAGTGGAGCTCACTGTGGGGTGGTGCCATGTCAGTCTCTAGCTGGAGCATTGCTTGGGAATCAACCATGACATCAAACTCTGGATGAAACATGAATTGGATGCAATGCAGTCAGCCTCTGAAGGAACAATGGGATTCTGTAGCATCAAGCTCTGGTTGTAACTTGGTGGTGGAGGCACCTTGTTGACCTTGTTGACCTCAAGAGTACCTTTAAGAGTGAGCCATCTCATTTACCTGTGGCTGAAGCTATATGTGCCTTATCAGCCTCAGGATTAATCTTAGCATTCAGATTAACTTGACTGAAAATTAAAACAGAAAATAATAAAGTATGACAGAAGAGCTCCAAAAAGAAACATTTTGTAATGAGGGAATTATTAAAATTAAAATGTTCTACATAGCTATCTACATAGCTTGGCAGTGGCAGCTGCCTTGTCAGCATCAAAATGAAGTGCTGCAAGAGAAGCCACCCCATTTGCCTTTAGCTGAGACTTGGATGTAAAGGCCACCCTGTCTGCCTCAGGGTCCTTCTGGGGGTTGCTATGTGGTCCCTAGCTTCGAAGGGGATGCCCTGGCCTCTGGCTGTGCAGTCCACCTTTGGCAGGCTGCTGCATCAAGTTCTGGCTGCAGAGTCGTGGTAGAGCCTGCAAGAGGAAGCTCAGAAGGGAAGGCCACCCCATTGGCCTCTGTTTGGAGCATTGCAGTGGAGACCTTGTCAAACTTATCATTTAGATGAACCTGACCAAAAAAATGAAAGAGATAAAAAAGAATAAATGAGTTGCAAGGGGATCTGGATAATGCCGCTGACAGGAGCATAACTTAAGAGGCTTGATCGTCAGCCTGTGGCAGGAGCATATCAAAGGAGATCTTGGCATTAGGTTTAGAAAAAAGCATAAATTGTAATCTCTGCCATCTGCCTTTGGAAGGTTCATGAATTGGGGTCCGTGCAGTCAGTCTCTGGCAGAAGCATAACTTGGGACACTCAGCATTAAGCTCTGGCCGGCTTTTATGATTTTCCTATTTGATTTTATGCAAGCCTATTGTTTTTGTGGGTATACTCTTGACCTTGCAAAAAAACTCCTTTGGTACACATATGTAGACTTCATAAACCACTGAATATAATCTTGAAAAACATCTTCCTGATCTTTGAAGCTGTTGGCCACACACAGGCTTATAATACCATGATTGCTATTTAATCTAAGGAACCTGACATCGGTGATCCTGAAGCAATTTTTCTCGTGCTTCACAGAGGATAGTGTAGAGCAGGGGTCACCAACATGGCCTTTTTAAAAAATATAAAAATAGCTGTTTCCTACCTTGTTAAATCATTGTTGATAATTATTGTGAGAAATCATTAACATGATCGGTGTCTTCACATAGATCATGGTTGTCAAACTCAGCCCCGCAGGCCAAATCCGGCTCGACGTACAATTATATCCGGCTTGCGAGATGATTTTATATAGATCTATTATTATTCTTATTAATTATTAACACAAACTACAGATCCCATAATGCAGGGCTTCAGCTGTCTTACCGAATGCTAGACTACCTGAGAACATTCCAGCATCAATCAAGTTGAGCTTCTGTTGATGTATTTAACCCTATTATAAAGTTATTGTGAAGCCCCTCACAATGGCGAAGAGTAAAGTTGATTCTGAAAACAGAGACTTTCAAAACCGATGGGATTCTGAGTGGATGATTACTGACACTGCGAGTGTTTTATTTGTGGAGCGAATGTGGCTGTAATTAAGGAATTGAATCTACAACGGAACTAAGAGACAAAACATCAGGAAAATCTGAAAAACCTGAATGTAGAGCAGAAGATACAGAAATTAAAAGAGTTAAAGAGGAAATTGACATTTCAGCAGATGTCAATCAGCAAAATCACATAGTGACACTGGTTCGAAAGCAAAGGAGAAATGAGAGTTACTTTAGCCGTTTATTTACTGAGGGAGAGTTTCTGAAGAGCTGCATAATGAAGCTGTGAGAAGTCTGGTGTTTGACAGGAGATATTTTAATGGAGAGCAAAATATTTTCAGTTATTTAAAGTTTAAGTTTATTTATTCTGGAATAATATTCCTGTCTGAATTTATTCAAATTTATGTTTAAAAAAAAACAAAACATTGTTTTAGTGTGTTCAATAAATGTTTATCCTGTTCGGCCCACCACCTAAAGAGTGCTTTGAGTTTTGGCCCCCTGTGCAATTGAGTTTGACACCCCTGACATAGATGAATATTATTAATTATTAATAATAACATATAAATAAAGGTCAATTGAGCAAATTTGTTATTTCAGAAGTGTGTATCAAACTGGTAGCCCTTCACATTAGTCAGTATTCAAGAAGTAGCTCTCATTGTCACAAAGGTTGGTGACCCCTGGTGTAGAGTGAGCACTGTCTTTTACTTTCTCTTTTTACTGGACCTTGTATCCAGCGCTGTCTTCTTCTTAATCTGCTCTCCTTACTGCCATCATAGAGCATGCGGTTCTTATCATCACATTCTACTATGCATCACTCATTGAAGGACTTTCACAAACATTGACAATGTGTGGCATTGTCTTCCATGGCACCCTTGACCATAATAGACCGTTGCTTGTTAAAGATTATTAGATACATAAATGTGTAGTATGGTTTTTAGTAATGGTTTGTGGTTTTTGTCGTACCTAAAACTATCTTCTTATGACTGCTGTGCAGGACAGGTTTTAATTAAAATAAGTAACACTCTCTAAATCCAAAATGACTACTCAACGTAAATTACAGGGTATAGAATGCATTACTTGATAATGAGCAGGTATATATTTGAAACTGAGTCATTTTCTGGACTTTGCTCTGCCGTCTAAAGTCATAACTGACAGTGATGTTGGAGTTTTAACTCCATGCCTCTGTCAGAGCTTTATTAAAATAAGAAGCAGCCCTAATCATCACCCCATGTTTGATGCTTCCCAATATAATAATCAGCTGTTTTCTAGCCTGGAGTAGCTGATAAGTCGGTTTTATAGTATAGAACTGTTAATTTCTCAATGATGATGAGTCAGAATGTGTTGTTTAAGTTTATATTTACTGTAACAGCAGTACTAACAATAATGCATCTTCCGGTAACAGGTTTCAATTATACATTATTGTTTCCATAGTAACAGCTCTTTCACAGGGCCTTGTATGGCAGGAACTTGGTTAGTTGGTTATTATGCTTTTATTAAATAAATGCTGTTATTTATTGAAGAAAATAATTTTAATCATTGATACTGTGTTTTCTTTTGTAAGCAAACATTTATTTAAATGTCAAAAGTCACTGTGTTTCCATTTCCGGGGCTTTGTAAATATTCTTCTGAGAAAAAGTAACATGACAAGCGTGTTATTTTTTCTTTTGGTCTTGGTCTAAATGTAACATTATAAAGTGATAAAAATGCATTAATTTCTTTAATAAAATATAAATTCATTGGGAAAAAAATATCAGTAACAAATTGTATGAAAAAACTTAGAACTAGGAAGTGCTGTTATAGAAAAATTTAGTAAATTTTACAGTATATTTTCTGCATCATATTATTGTCTTACTGTACTGCTGAATAAGTTTCCTATTGCACTTCATTAATGGAAGATATTATGCTGGAAAAATGTCTTCCCTAACTGTAGAGATTCTATAAATTCCAGATTTACATATTAGATTCAGAATTAGTCACTATTAGGTATAATATAGCATTAAATATATATAAAATAAGAAAGATAAGCAAAATCAATACCATTTATTAATACATAAAAAAGTTTACATTAGTCACATTTATAAGAGCTGGTTAATGCAGCATTTATATCATATGGGAAAAACTGTACTCCCCACTATTTAAATGAGAACTGTACAAAAGGAACACTTTAATTAGTAATTTTGAGCTTTGGAAGCTTTGACAGCTCTGATTTTGTATGGCAATGGATTATACAAACGTCATTTAAAAAAAATAAGGAATTTTTGTTCATATTTAAACTTAATACACATTACAGCCACTAAACTGCACTAAATGTAGAATGAGATGGATTATTTAACATGAAGAATACTGTGTGCAATTTCTAACTAGCATCACATAAAAACTACAGTAAACAGTAATGGATGTTTTTATGTCGGAACAGCAGGGTTTTTCCCATTCTCCCATATAATATGAATGTAGCATAAGTACTTACAGTAACAATAGCATTATCTCTTATAGGAAGAGAAAATAAGAAAAAACTCAGTATAAATTTGTGTATAAGAATAAAAAAAGTTTGATCATTAATACTGTCAGATTGGAATCTCCTTTAGCTAATAATTTATGAAGTAAAAAAGGTGTGTGTTTAATGTCTGTGATGTTTGTTGAGCATTTGATCAGGTTGCACTCCCTTTACACAGATGTAGTGTTTACCGATGCTGCAATGTCGCTTGTGGCAAAACAAACTGCACTGTGAATATTATGGAATGACCGTGTGTGCATTTCTTTATCATCAGACCCGAAGAAAGAACCTCGTCTCAAAGAATCTATGACTTTTGTGTTACAGCATGCCAATATCACATTTACACCCAATTCTTTGTACTCTTTTAACAGTCCTTTCAAGGTGTTCATACCTGTGGTGTCAATGAAAGGGACAGAAGAACAGTCAAGGATTATCGTGTGGAAATCCACTTCGCTTGCTACTAAGCTTAAACTCACATCGCCATTTTCTTTGTCAGTCTGCGTTGCAATTCTGATTTTAGCTTTTTTCTCTAGTTTTCTCCTTCTGCTTTTCTCAAGGAATGGTTCGAGTCCAACTGCTTTAAACAAAGACTTTAAGAAAAAGTCCTTGTTTGCATAGTAAAGTGGAGCTTGAAAGCGAAATATTTTTACTTTTGGAATAATCACAAGGTGATCATAGTCATCCATGTCCTCATAATTATTAGTGTTCTCAATTTGGCCCAGTAGTGAAGCCTTGGGATGTTGGGTTTGCACCATGACACACATCATGGAAAAGACTACTCCAATCACCAGGCCAATCTCTACACTGATTAAAGCACTTGAACACATGGTCACCATCCAGACAGTCGCATCGCTTTTGCTAACCCGCCAAAGCCTGGGAAAGTCTCTGAATTTCCGCAGGGCACCTCTGAGACTGACAATAATGATGCAGGCCAGGACACACTTTTGTAAGGAATAGAAAAAGGGTGCTAAAAACAAAAGAACTAAAAGAACAACAAAAGCACTCACCACGCTAGATACTTGTGTTTGGCAACCTGTTGAGTCTTTTACCATAGTCTTGGCAAGTGCAGCACTTGTCGTGAAAGAGTGGAAAAATGATGGGATGATGTTACAAAAGCCAATTGCCAACATCTCCTGGTTTGGTCTGACTGTGTAGCCATTCTTTTTTGCAAACATCTCTGACAAAGAGACAGTGAAGGCAAAACTGATCACAGCTAATGGGATGGCATCAAGTGCTACACGTGGAAAAAGTTCAATGCTTGGAACCTTTGGGGGGATGAAACCTGTTGGTATGGCACCTGAGATGCTTGAGTTATACTGACCATTTAGATCAACAAAGTGGGAAACCACTGTTGCTAAGGCTACTACTACCAGCTCTGTAGGCAGTGGTATCTTCAGACGGTTCTTGTACCGGTCCTGGAGCTCTTTTCCTGCTAGTAAGACAGCTATACAAATAGCACTTGTAATCAAATCGCAAATGTTGGTTTTATGTATGTTCTTGAAAATGTTGATCCAAGTCACAACCACGGTTCCATAACCCTGATGACGAGGGATTTTCAGGCCCACCAGATACTTTGCCTGTACTGTCAGGATGGTGCATGAGGCACCAGTTGCAAAGCCATCCAGCATGGGAGCAGAGAGATAAACTGAAACAAACCCAAGCCTCAACACAGCCATCAGGACCTGAAAGGAAAATATATTTAAAATATCACAGTTTCTCAATAATAAGACATGTTACAAATGTATATGTTTTTGTTTAATCTGGAGAAAGGAAGTACCTGGTAAACTCCAGCAAGGAATGTTAAAGCTGTTGCAATGCCAATAGCATAGCATTCCTTTCCACATTCACTGCTGAAGGCCACTATGGTGAGGTTGTCCTCAATATTCTGGTGGTCTCTAGTGGTGTTCCATACAGCAGCCAAAGAGCTTTGCTTACTGTCTTCACTCAAATCAAACCCCGCTAAATAGACTTCTCTATCGACAACCTGCCCTACCATTAAACTCATAAGGCTAAAGATACCCACAGATACATGCCTGGATGTGCCCAAGAAGAAGTAGATGATATTGGCAAAAAAGGATGTGTACAGACCATAAATTGGCTCCAAGCCTGCAAGGAGACAGTAAGCAATCGCTTGAGGAACTAAAATAATCCCTACTATGAGCCCGGACATCACGTCACCCCACACATATTCTTTTATCTTATATTTGGGCAGCCAGCGCACAACTGGAAAGAAATCTGTTAACGTCCTTTTCACTCTGGGCAGTGAACAAGACAGTTGATGGCGCAGTTTGCTTTTAATGACCTCTACTGGTCCCTTCTTCCGTTGAACTTTGCGTTCCAGGTGGCATGTATATTGAGGGGTTGTATCCTCCATGTCTTTTAATGCTGTCCTTGTGTGACAACAAGATTCTTTGTCCTAACTCCTAAAGAAACAGAAATACAAGTTTAAAATAATATATAAAATACTTGTAAAATACAGTAAAAATACACAAACACTCTGTTTAGGTTATGAGGTCAAATCTGATTTTTATGATAGTGAACCACTGCAGAATAGAAATATAATACACAAAGTAAAAACTTAATGGTTCAAACCAATGGATAGATAATGATTTCAAATGGAAAAACATAGAAAAATATATAAATACAAAGTCCACAGAATAACAAAATACAAAAATCTAAAACAGTCTATAATAAGAAAATGTCTAGGTTTGTTCAGTGTAAGACTAACACTGGGGTAGTTTTTACTGTGTATGACTTTATATCCACAGCACAGTAGGAATTTATAGAGCTCAATTTCCACTCATCAGCCAGTGACCAGAGACCTTTATTACTGCATCAATGTAGCCAGATTATATCAACCCATTAAATGACGTTATTGTACTGTTTCATGTTGTTAGGTTCATCCTGATATTTAAAATACATACTCAAAGTCTTTGCAAAAGTCAAAGTATCCAAATAAATACTCTTGTTAAAAATAAATACTATAGTAAATAATTACATTTATATTTAACTGAAATATGAAAGTGTCTGTCTTGATTTGAAGCCACACACTGAATTAAGTTACTGAGAGTAAATTAGTTGCTCTTTTACTAAGTAACATAGAAAAACATTAACTTAAGCTAAAAAGGTTCTTCGTCCTAATCTTTCAAACATTCGCTACCTACATAATACATCTGATGCTACAAAGTTGCTGAATCACTGATGTTACAATGCAAACTGCAAATTTAAGACGCTTATTGTTTTTGAGACGATTGTTTTTTGTTTTCGTTTTTGATTAGATGCATCAAACGAGGTAAAAGGTAAAAACACACAAGTTGACAGTGAATTATGGAAGAACGTTCTGTTGACAAATAAGTAAAAAAATATATTTTTGGTACTAACAGAAGAACTTATGTAAGCCAGAAAACCAGAGAGGTGTAACCCGACTACCTTTTTGGAGCAGTGAAGTTAGAGAGGAATACTAAAACATCATGGCTACTATTCCATATTTTATCAGCTTGCTATTCTTTCTGGACTGCGGCTAATTGAAACCAACTTCAGCATACAACAAGACAATGATCCAAAGCATATGTCCAAGAACTGTAAGCATTATGTAATGAGTATATTTAAAGAGTAAACATATTTATACATTTAAACATTTACAATTCTGTCCACAATCAAGCTGTCCAGTAATTGTCAGGATCATAATTGTTTCCTGCTAACTGTTTTCTTCCATGTCGGAATCTTATCTAGGAGAAATCAATGACCTGATGGTTAGCTGAGGATGTCTGACGCTCAATATTTTCTGTAAATATCAGCCTCAAACAACATGCAGGCTTTGGAGGGGTTTGTTTGACTAAGCTGATCATTTAAGTAAATAAAATGGCAGTTGATACAAAAGAAGAGATTAGTTCTGTGTGACTATGTGGTTTATCAAAGGCATTCACTTGAACCATGGTCCACATGTTTAATCACAGAAGAATAAACAGTGCTGTTGACTAAAATGATTAAAGCAAACAGATAAGTGCTTTTATGTCCTGTAAATAAGAAAAATACACATACAGACTTCCACACTGCCAGTGTCATGATTTTCTGATGTGGGGTATCATGTGAAGGTAAGGCAGGGTTGTTTGTTTATTAAATTGATTTACCATTTCTGGAAGGAGTCTCCAATATCAGCGCTTTGAAATATGTTTGAAACATTTCCAACATGGGAAAATATTAAAGGATGGAATCCTAGATATTATTATTTTGTATTATTACTGAGTGAGAGGGAGAGAAAGAGAGAGAGAGAGGGATGTGTGAGGAAATAACTTTATAGCTGCTGTAATGTAAGTAATAACAGTAACGCATCATACATTTTATATGTTTATAGTTTGATATAACACTGTGGAATGTCTGTAAAACATTTAAAACAGTTAAGCCTTCAGTAACATTACAGCACCTTTTTTTCTCTTTCCCTTAAAGTTAAATAGACATGCTTTCCTTTAAATAACTTTTCACTTTTAGGCTTTGATTTTTTGGGGTGTCCATCATGCAAGTCTCTGTGAAAAAGCTGTTATTGTAGACATGATCAGAACATGATGCAGAAATAGAAGTCTATTATTTCCAGCTGCAATACTCTTACCACTGTTGTAATAAAAAGTGAATTGAAACCATATTTTATTAAGCAAGCAGAATGCAACAGTAGTGTTAATGATGTTTGTTAATTGTAACATGTAAAGCTTTACTGAAAATACTGATGGGAGATCCCAAGAGCCCACGCTCAAAAATCCAAAAGTTTAAATTATAGAAAGCATTGTTTTTGTTTTTTTTAAGTAAAAAGCCACTCACCAGAATAATTGAGGTTCAAGTCTAAAATCCAATGTCGTTTCTACTCTTTCGTTCTAATAGAAATTTCACTCATTACCTTGTGCCTCAGAAAGCAAGTGGTTCAATCATGTTGGCACAGCTTAATGGACATTTGCTAAGCAGATACTGTCTGGTTTTATAGGCTGAAAACACAAGGGGTGGAGCTGCAAATGTTCTCAAGTCCTCCATTGAGTAATATCCGCAGGATGGGGGCAAAGTGTGCATTTTCTCTTAACCATGCTCATGCATAAGGTTACTGGGTGTAAACAGCAGGTCACCTAAAAAGAGCTGCCTCAGATTCTTACTCTAATCACCTGGTGTGTATATCATTATACACATTAGTAATACCTACTTATTTTCTGTCTCTTATAGGACATTACTCATGTCTGTGCTCTGAAAGAGCTGTAAGAGTGATGTTTGGGGGAAAGGTTCATTAGATATATTAAATTAGATCTATAATTGTATTATTACTATTTTTGTTATTAAATGTCTGAGAGGCACAAAATGTCTGTTAATATGCAAATCACTTGAATGAAAATTAGACCAAGCAACTAAATGTAGAAACTTGAAACTCATGAAACATTCATTCAGAAGATTGCTGTGTCAGGGAAATGATTGGGTTTGTCACAGGTTTTTTGTTTTTATATGTAAAACATGATTTGGTACTGGTTTTTGAGCTGGTGTTGTTTTAGTTGACACAACACTGAAAAATTATGTTGTGTAATGATTTTCCTTCTCTTGATTTAGTTTTAAACAAGATGAAAATTTTGTATTTTGGACAGAATTCTGCATGTAAAACTCTCATTTGCACATCATGAGTCATATTTTGGATAAAGGCTGGGAACCTGAACAACAATTTGGTTGATTTACAAAGGCGGGTAGGAAAGTATGTATAAGAAATCAGGTCCACATTTTATTTAAAAAAATCATACCCTCGATCCAATGTAAACATATGCATTAAAATCTTATAAACACATTAACATTTTTACCCTACATTGCTTGCTGTAAGGTGAGACAGGAAGAGCGACTCACCCACATCACAGCCGTGAGGAAATACAGTATAGAGTGGATATATTTCTCCTAGAAATGACTTCCTGGTATAGAACAGCTCACTCGGTGTGCCTTGAATGGGACAAAGGATGATGGGAAAAAATGTCGCGCCTTTCAGAGCACTCCGTCTCGGCAGCCAATCTGAAGCAGACAGAGGGAGGAGGGGTGATGAGGTCCCTCAGTCTTATCACCATGGAAACAGTGCCTCCTCTGTTACAGAACCTCAGTATAAGAGGCATTTAGCCAAAGGTTCTATATCAATATATAAAAAAAATTCAGTCAGATTGCATGCATTATATTTATGTTTCTTCATTTTACAACCCAGAAAAATATCCTTATATTTTCTCCCTTTATTTTCATAATTTCAGTCAATTCAATGAACTTATGAGCTTAATAACAACTATAAGATACTACTACTACTATTCCAATTACTACTAATTATTATTATAATAATTATAATAGTGTTACATATACACTATATAACCAGAAGTATGTGGACATGTCCATGACATCCTACTGCAAATACCATTAATATTGATTTGCAACCTCTGTTTCTGCTTCCCACGTCTGGAACAGTGCTTCTCTAGATTTTGGACTATGGCTGTGGGCATGTGCTCACTCAGCATCAAAAGGGAAAGTTTAGTTCAACCCAAAGGTGGGGATGAGGTCAGGGCACTGTCCAATTTATCCACCTTAACATTAGCAAACCTTTGCTTTATAAAGCTTCGATAAAGGTTTCAATTTAATTAAATATAAAATAGATATAAGATATGTAGTCAGTCAAGTTTAAGAAAACATATTATACTGTATATAGTTTACACACACACACACACACACACACACACAAACACACACACACACACACACACACACACACAAATAAATAAATCTAAATGTGTTTTTATTTTGTTTTTATTTTATTATTTATATATAAATTTCTTATACCAAAACTTACATGATGGATGCATGAAAACAAATTTTGTTAGCATACCTGAATTAAATCAAATTTTTTATTTTTTTTTTGTTAAGGTTTATTATTAATATTTGTAACAGAATTGTGCACTTTCACCATTGGTTGGCTTGTTTATGTACAAATCTGGTTAATGTTTCTATTTTTTCATAGAAGCTTCTTGCAGTATATGTAGTTACTTATTGTTTTATTAGATGGTAGTGAATTTGTGTCTAAGTGCAAGGGTTACGAGATAAGATTCAGTAATGTCAACAGTGGAAAAAAATTAACTAAGACATAATTTAGAGATGCTGATTTGGTAGACTGCCTTTTTTTTTGTTAATATGATCCTATTACTCTGTGAATATGCGTTTAGAACTTTTTTTATATGGTTTTTATGTAAATGTTTGTACCATGATCAGTTAGTTTACCTATATATATATATATATATATATATTATGTATTATACAGTATATATACAATAAATATATAAATATATACACACAGTATATCACAAAAGTGAGTAGATCTTTTACATTTCAGCAACCATTTTTGTATATCTACTCAAGTGACAATACTAAATACCATAAAAAATGAAATGTTAATGTATTTTAGAAGTAGTCAGTGTGCAGCTTGTATAGCAATATAGGCAGTATAGATTTTAAAGTAATAGTTTCCTTTCGGCAATTCAACCATAAAGGCCTTACTTCTGCAGTCTCCTCTGAACATTGGATGTTGAAATATGTCCTCTAGTTGAACTCCAAGAAGTATTTAGGTAAATTGGTGGTTTCTAAGGCCGGTAATTCTAGTAGACTTATCCTCTTCAGCAGAGGTAGTTCTTGGTTTTCCTTTTCTGGGACAGTCTTCATGAAAGCCTGTTTGACCATAGCGTTTTATGGATATCTCCTGGTACTGAAGAGAATTCATGGTACCTTGCACACGCTGAAGCTTCCCAGTACCTGCAGAAGCAAAACAGCCCCAAAGCATGATTGACCCCCCGCCATGCTTCACAGTAGGCAAGGTGTTCTTTTCTTCATAGGCCTCCTCCAAACATAGCGTTGATCCATGGGCCCAAACAGTTCTAATTTTGTTTCATCAGTCCACAGAACACTATCCCAAAACTTCTGTGGTTTGTCCACATGACTTTTGGCATACTGCAGTCGACTCTTCTTATTCTTTGGGGACAGCAAGGGGGTGCGCCTGGGAGTTCTGGCATGGAGGCCTTTATTACGCAGGGTGCGCCGTATTGTCTGAGCAGAAACTTCAGTACCCACATCTGACAAATCTTTCCTCAGTTCCTCAGCAGTCACACGGGGACTTTTCTCCACACTACACTTCAGGTAGCGCACAGCAGTCGAAGTCAGCATCTTCTTTCTGCCACGACCAGGTAGCGTTTCAACAGTGCCCTTTGCCTTGAATTTGCGAATGATGCTTCCTATGGTGTCTCTTGGTATGTTTAACATCTTTGCAATCTTCTTATAGCCATTGCCCTTCCTGTGAAGAGTAATCACCTGTTCTCTTGTCTTCCTGGACCATTCTCTTGACCTCACCATGTTTGTAACCACACCAGTAAATGTCTAGAAGGAGCTGAGTATCACAGTCATTTTATAGCTGCCTAATTGGTGCTTATTAGGCTTTATTGCTGCTCCCTGATATCCACAGGTGTTTTCAATACCTGATTGAAAACACCTGTCTACATATAGAATATGTCTCTGTTTTAAGGTCTCCTAAAATTGGTCGTTCAAATTAAAACAAAATGCAAGTAGAAAAAAATACTTAAAAAAGAAATATGTACCAATTCTTAAGAATGTACACAATTATAGCTGTAATAGAGTATTATACAGGCATCCTAAAATAGAAACAGTATAATTATAAAGGGATGCCATGACTATGCTGAGTGTAGATTGTGACAATATTCACAAAAAATGTCACTGGACATATCTTAAGATTACAAGAACAGGGTTTTTGCTCTATGTGACTGCATCTGCATCTAAATACATTTAAAACGGCATCCTGTGTAAACTGGCTTTAACATAACAGTTTTAGGTTCTGGCTAATTCGAAGTTGTAGATTAACAGTGCACAATAATTAAAGATTCACTTTTTTTCAGGGAAAATATTTGACCTTTTTAAGGCAATTGTTTCTAATTGGTGTTAAGTGCTTAGATTACAGTAGTTCAGTCTTGTTTGGTGTCACATGCAAATTCCCCCTTAATGAAATGTTATTAATATGCACAAAGGGTTTATACAGTATGAATTATAAGAAGAATTCTGCATGTGCGCATTGTTGCCTCATAGATCATGGGTCATGGGTTTGAACCTTATCTTAGGTTAGTGTCTATGTCAGCTTTTACTTGTCCTCCTCATGCCCGAGTGCATTTCCTCCATGTTCTCCAGTTTCTGGAAATGGTGGACTGACTACTCTGAATTGACATTAAGCGTAAATGTGTGTGCAAGTGTATGTGTGTGTGTGTATGTGTGTATGTGTGTGTGTGTGTGTGTGTGTGTGTGTGTGTGTGTGTGTGTGTGTGTGTGTGTGTGTGTGTGTGAGAATGTGTGTTAGTGTTTCCTGTGATGGATGGCATCCCACCTGGGATGAATGCTTCCACCCTGCAACCAGTTTTTCAAGGATTAGCTATGAACCAGGGTAGTTACTGAAGATGAATGAATAAACAAAGTTATGCAGATTTATATTCAAACCTAAACTCAAAGATTTCTGGCACTAAATCTACTCTGTGCTCTGAGCTTTTTAGTATTCTTAAACCCTGACTTGTAATAGCATGATGATATTTTTTCTGATGGAGTATATACTGTATAGCACTGGATTAGGGCATCTGCTCTAAATGTAAATGTAAACATTTAAATGTCACCTTAAATTGGTAATTTAAATAATAAATCCTAACTATTTGCACTCAACTCAATTTGTTGCGAGTGTAAGGCATAGGAACTAAACACCTTATTTTTAATCCTGAACATTTGTTCTATAGTTTTCATGTGCAAAGTGTTACTTAGAGGAAGAAAGTATTTTATTTTCATTTGCATACATCAATCTTCTATTCAAATCCCATAAGCATTACTTTTGTTTAAAAAACATTTATTTTTCCAAACACAATTTTCCCCTGAAATGGCAAACTGTGTTTCCCTGATGAGCAATTGTCTGCATCTTCAAAGCCTTGGATGTGTCTTCTCCTGGCAGCATACCAAAGGGAGGTGTCGGAGTGCTCAGCAGGCTTCTGTGGAACAAAAGAGAACATTTGTGAGTCTCACAAGTGTCCAACAGGCAGGTATTTATTCATGAAAACATCACTCTACATTAATGACTGGGCATAAAAGTGCTCTTTGACAAAAGTGCTATATTTTAAGCCTGACCTGATTGCAGCACAGGTTTGAACTGGCCAGCCATGCAGATTTCCTCCTGTTTCTGGCGCACAATGCGCTGGATGGGCGGGGGCAGGCCACGAGGGTTACGGGAGAACACAAGGGCATAGCCATCATCACAGGTTCCGTCATCTTTCAGTGTGCGGCATGCATAAGTAATGGCGTAGTTGTCATAGTCAGTGTCGATGACCCAGTAATTGTCACCTGTGCAAACCAAACCAGGGTGGTTAAAATTCACAATTATAAAACTAAGAGCTTGGTGCTGTTGAAGTATTTGCTGGTTCTGGCTGGTCAGAAGACATTTAGAATACATTATTTTAAATAGGAGCAGCATTGTAGCTGCAAATCGGGGATTTATATTAATCCACCAATAATATGTTATAATTTTTATTGAAAAATGCTAATCCAATTGCAATATTTTGGTGATGTTTTCTGTATGGAAATGTATATTTAACATTCTTTGAAGTCTTTGGTTTAAGTTTTTTGTAACAATACAAACATAAAAGTTTGCATTAATGAGGCTTTTGCATTTTGTATGTTGTCTGTGAAAAGCTATGTGTTTGATTATAGCTGTATTTTTCTGTAAAAAAATAAAACCATGTAATAGAATTATAAAACTGCAAAACATGCTGCTATAGAAAAAAAATTGATCAGTTTCAAAGTGTTTTGTCTTACTATTTGAATGGACATTTAAAGGATATCTAAAAGACATAAGTAATATATTTGAATCTAACTTTGATTTTTCTGTAACTATTGAAGACCATTTGTGAGTGTATTAGATAGGTTGATGATGTGGTAAACTTTTTGAAAGGGTTATATGTTAAATTTAGAAGCTTATTAATAGAGAAATATTCATGATGCTATTATATACACCTAACAAACTGTTAATGGTTTGGGTTTTCCCAAGTGAAGTGTAGCACTTATAACTCAGAAGTTATATCATTATACAATACTAAATCTTTGCGTACGTGTTTAATTGAATTATATTTATTAAGCTCAATCTATGCTGTAGTAATACAGTCTATGTTGTAAAAAATTTTTTTTTTTTCTGTGTGAAATAAAAGTCTGAAAGTTCTTAAAATCTATGGTTGCTCAAAAGATTTGTAAGTTAAAGAAAGTGAGAAGGATTTTCCCACCTCCACTAGACAGGTAGCTAGCCAGACCCTGGTAGTTCATAAACATCTTGCCAGGTGTGGACAGATCAGGCACTGAGTACTGGGCAGCCATGTCAGCACACACAACCCAGAATCTGCACAAACAGTAACACACAGTAGTTTACATTTGGGTTAATGATGCCGTAATCAATTATTTTGCTAATACTAAATACTGACCCAATACTGGATTCAATTTTACACCAGACTTACAATCACTACAATCTATACACCTTTACTACACTGTGTTAATTAGTAATTCATAGGAGATACTATAAAATAGGTCCAAACACAAATAATTTAGGAGCGAATACATGCTGTGAGGATCTAAATATCAGTTATATTTATGGCATTTGGCAGGCACCCTTATCCAGAGTGACCTACTGCACATATTTCTTATTTATACAACTAAGCAGCTATGGGGGTTAAGGGCCTTGATCAGGGGCCCAGGAGTGGCACCTTGATGTGAATTGGATTTGAAATCATGACCTTTGGATCTAATGCCTTAACCACTAAGCTACCACCTCCCAAAAAATACAATGTTCTATTTACAATATTTTGTTTTTATCTGTTTTTATATGGTTATTTGTTGCTGTCTTCAGTTTACGCCTGTTCAACATGTTACATGGCAGTGGTTCCCAAAATCAAATCAAGTTGTATCTTATTTATACAACTGAGCAGCTATGGGGGTTAAGGGCCTTGATCAGGGTTCCAGGAGTGGCAACTTGGTGTGAATGGGATTTGAAATCATGACCTTTGGATCTAATGCCTTAACCACTAAGATACCACCTCCCAAAAAATACAATGTTCCATTTACAATTTTTAGTTTTTATCTGTTTTTATATGGTTATTTGTTGCTGTCTTCATTTTACGCCTGTTCAACATGTTACATGGCAGTGGTTGCTGTTAGTCTATTTTTTGCTTTACATTAAAACTTTTACTCAAGAAGACATGTTTAGGACAAACACATTGCTGTTAAAACCTGTATATAGAGCCAACATTACAAGATCAAGTCAATATTAGTTGGATGCTGGTAATCCTTACCTACATTTACATTAGCGGTATTTAGCAGACGCTCTTATCCAGAGCGACGTACAAAAGTGCTTTGAGTCTCTAGAAATCAATAAATCTACACTGGTACGCCAGATTACAAACTTTATATAAATATAGCTCTTGAATTCTACAAAGCAAACTTGGAAAGTGCTAATTTAAGTGTTTCAGGAAGAGGTAGGTCTTCAATCGTTGCTTGAAGATAGTCAGGGACTCTGCTGTACGGACATTTAGGGGAAGTTTATTCCACCACCTCAGTGCCAGAACAGAGAAGAGCCTTGAAGTTTACTTACCTCTCATTCTGAGGTAAATTCTTACCTTATCTGTGCTTGTCTATGTCTAGTTATTCCACCACTAACTGATTAATATGTTATTTTTGCATCATTCTGTTGAACTGATCTTGTTCCTCACCCACCCAAAAAGAGTGACTCGACCCTTGGTAAAAGCGGTCATGGTCCCATCATCTTCCAGGGTGTACTCTGCGGAGATATTGTCTTGCAGGAAGAGTCCTTCTGGATCTTTCTTCTGCTGAGCATACCATTTTCCTGCATACTGACAAAACACATACCAAAATCTATATCAATATTGCAATACAGCCATTTTATGGATTATTTAGTTTGAAAACAAAAATGAAACTAAAACCACATATCATCCTCCATCTATAGACTTTCATACAACATAAAAATTAAAGGAACCTTTGGATGACACTTAAAACATCTTACATAAATGCTACACAAACCTTCTTATTACAAAACCTTACAATTATAACCAATATTGTCTTTTATAGAAAATTAACCAACACCTTCTGACCAATCAGATTCCAGAATATTCTTAATAGTCTCTTTCCTTATAGCCCTGGTCTGTGGACTTACTTTTTTTGGGTCAAAGTCCTGCTTGACACTGAAGCTGTCCACCACACAAGAAGATGACCAACAATGCTTAATGTAGGACAGGAAAACCAACAGCAAGGCAACCTTGCAATATTCCATCCTATACCACAATGAGAGCAAATGCTATGCTTATATTCACTTGTATTTTTCTTGCATCTACAGCAAGAGGAAATTCATTATTTAATAAATACTTTTTGACAGTATAAACATATGGTATTTTACAGGTAATAATAAAACCACAGATCTTACCTGTTATGTTGGTGCTAATCAGCGTTAGAGATAATAAATAGCAATAGGAGCTTGTTCACTTCTCCACCAAATTATGTCTCTCTGTGAACCAGTGGCCCCTTTATACCAACACCACAGAAGGGCTTATTAATGATTTTCACTTCTTGTTGCTAAATAAGGTGCTTAGCTTAATCCGGTTGCAGAAATCCCCTGTGTAATCTGGATTCTTGGTTGAACCCGCCCATGCTTTATGTAAAAAACAAGCCTGGATTTATGTAACACAATAAGCTGTACTGATTTAACTTCCAAAAAAAAAAAAAAAAAAAAAGAGAAATCAAATAAAACATTCCTCATTATAACTGAAAACAGTTATAATCAATATAAGCATGAGTCTCTGAAACCATCATATGTATATAACCTGTTTATTATTGTATGTGTGTTAATGTCTGAACATTTGTTTAAGAACAAATGATCACAAAATTATAAACCTGGATTCTACTTTTGTTCAACATTCAGTTTTTTTAATGTTTGGTACTTATTTTTGTCATCATTAATGCATTTATTCCGAAAAACGTTTTGTGTTATTTATTTACTTTTATTATTATTTTCACTCCTTTATACACATAGCAAATAAAATAAAGAACAAAATAATTTGAAACCATGTAAAAATATCTTTTTATATAAAATTGTAAAAGAAATTTAATAAAATGTTCTACTCTCAACATTTTATATTAAATGACAATATGTAATATATACAAAATATATTATTAATGTAATAATTAAGCTCATTAAGTAGTAGCAATAAAAACAGAAACTGATAAGAAATATTGATGCAGCATGTTCAGCTTTATTGCTGTTGATAATTATTATTGAATATTATAATGACTGTTTATTTAAAAACATTTTGAAGCCATGGTTTTGCACTAAAATAATCCTATTATGACTTAATTTCTTTTTCATTCACCAGTGATTATTTCCCATTGTTTGTTACTCATCTTGTGAATAACAAACTCTCAGGAGACTGCTCACTGTATGTAATCTACTACATTTAAATATTAAGCCTTAAACAATAAGGTTCTGTCAATGCACCTGAGCAGCAGTAACCATATTGGATAGCTATCCAGTGTCCTCAAAGTTAAGGCTTAGAAAAAATATAGAAATGTACACACCCAAGACACATTTAGTGTCTGATGTTTAAATGCATCATAAACAATTAGGCTTTTCAGTGTCCCCAGACAAGACAAGCTTGTACAGGATTAGTACAGTCCCTTTTGGATCCCTTTTTAGTTTAGTTTTAATCTTTTTGTTATATTTATGTATGTTTAGCACAAAAACACACTCAGATAGGTCAGTGTTTTAAGGTCAGTCATGAACATAATACATCAATGTTTGGCCAAACATTTTAGAAAAATATTGGCCGTTATACCAAAAGTCAAAATTTGTCAAAGTACTTTTGAAAAGGTCTTAAGTCCTACAGTTTAATATATTTATATGTATTTGTACCGTAAATTATCACAGTCAGTTCTTCTTATTTGAAGGTTTTGTGGAGTTGTTTATTGTCTCACACAGCTTTGCTGTTATTTTTTCTGTTCCTGTAAGCCAAACTGGTATCTATAGACCAAAACAAAAAAATATCACAAAAGATGTTAAAAAGAGTCATAGATCTATATTTCTTGCTCAACACAGTTTGGTGTCCTTCCACTCCAAACTCAGGTAGACTCAGGTAGGTGTGGCCTAACGTTTGTAGGTGAAGCGTTACAATAGTGGTGATAATGTGATCAACCTTAAATCAAACCATCATTTCCCTTTGTTAGTTTGTGTAACATATCAATATCATTTACAATGTAATCAATCAAATTAAATTATAAATTGTTCAATTATTCACCATACTCATTTTTGGCAGTCAAAATTTCATCAGCCAATTCAAATAAATTCAGTTAAATTCAATTTTATTTTATTTCACAATGGACAATGTCTCACAGCAGCCTTGCTTTCGGTCTCCAAAAAGTTGAATACAGCAAGTGGACTAATACAGCAAGTGCTCAGTTGTAAGTCGCTCTGGATAAGGGCATCTGCCAAATGATGCAAATGTAAATGTAAATAAATTAAAATCATATCACATTTAAAATACTTTTTTTTTGGTAAATTAATGAGATGTGGGTAATGGGGACATTAAGTACATGAATATTTTCTTTTTCCAATCAGTTAACAAATAAGGGTTTTTCCATAATTTGTTTGATCTACTGTGTGTTCAGAAAGTGGTATAATATATTATCTCAATATCCATTTACATCCCCCATTAACGTACATCAACAACACTTGTTTGGTGTGTTTGGCCCCCGCCTCCTTGCTGGCTAATCCCTGTAAACAGTGGAGCATTTGATGGTGCCTGGACTTCAGACAGTCTGTTTTAACTCACATGATGTTGAGCTGTGCACTTTGGAGCTACTGCTGATTGAGAACAAGTTCCCATGGGCAAAGATAGTCTGCATTTAAATACTAAAAGCTGTTTGCTCTGGACCCCTACTAAGTTTAAAGATTTATACTGTTTCTCTTTTTGTTGGAATTATTCCACTATGCAAAGTAGGCCTTGTTTATCAAGTCCGTGCAAATGAATGGATAAACCATGCAAAGTAGCAAGAAATATAGTATTTGTGGGGGAAAAGGTTCATTGGAACTACATTGGAAATTGGTAAAAGTACACAAAAGTCACGGTTTGGTTTAATTTCAGTACAGTTAGGGTTAAGAAATGCGAAAAATAAAATTGATTGTAATTTTTTTTTATTATACAGTTTATTATTATTCATATTTGTGATCATTAACATTTGAACAATTTATATTTTTCAAAACAATTTCAATTAAAATGCATGCTTGGTTAAATAATATATAAAATGAATTTTAATAAAAATAGAATAAATCAAATTAATGCAAAAAACTTTTTTTAAATATACTGATTAAATTGAGAAATCAATTAAATTGCCACAAAATAAATAGATTCAATAAAATGTATTGAATGGAAAAAATAAATAAAATAGTTGACATTTGCTAGATACAGATGTGTATGTAAGTGTGTGTTTTTATATTTAAATATCAAATGTTCTAAAGATATGATCTACTTAACTGCTCTACTTATTTCAGCATTTTTTAACAAATGTCTTCATTCACTAGACCCTATTTGGGTAATACAGATGTGTATGTAAGTGTGTGTTTTTATATTTAAATATCAAATGTTCTAAAGATATGATCTACTTAACTGCTCTACTTATTTCAGCATTTTTTAACAAATGTCTTCATTCACTCCCTTGATATGTGGAATTGTCAGGATTTTCTAGTTTTAAAAGGAATTGTTGAAGCTGGACATAAAACTCGAAAGAATCCATGATAATTTTTTTATTTATTGAATTTATAGGGCTAGCGTTAGCTGTCAGCTTCCTAGTTAGCGGCTTATGCTAGCGCTATAGATTCAAGATTTAAATTATTATTATTATTTTACTTTTCATTTCAGTTGTATCCTGCATATAACTATGTTTGTGACAAATAAAAAAAAATCTCAAATCTTAAAAAAAAAAAAAAAAGCTACCGTTGGCCGCTAGCCACTTCCTGGTTAGTGGCTAGCACAATTGATTCTTGCGTGTTTTCATGCATGCACAAAACAGTGACCGCTAACATTGTTGGCGGGGAATAAACAAACTTTTGGTCCGCACTTTATACGTTCCAGAGGGAAACCCAAATTGAAACTATGTTCCACACATAAACAGAATTGCATCGATACACGTGTGTGACGAACCGAAAGCCCTGTACCGAAAAACTTCGGTGTGTAGTATTATACACAGATTATTCTGTCAAAAAATCTGATTTATTTGAGATATAGATATTTAATGAAATAGTTTCAGTTATATCACGTTAAAATGTCCGAAACACATTCATAAATGATGACAAATAATGCTAGCAAATCAATAAAGACAAACGTTAAGGTGTTCTCTGAAAGGAGCTAATTAACATGTACGTTCTTTGTGCATAGAGTTTATTTATTATTATGGAAGATTTAAAACTAATTTAATTAGGTTGGTGAAACAGGATTGGGATCAGCAGATAGATGTAAAAAGTAGGCAGGAGAACAAGGTGATGCTGCAGCAGGTTAAGAGGGCTGTGGCAAAAGCAAAGGAAAAGGCATATGAGGATCTGAATGAGAAGTTGGAAACTAAGGAAGGACATAATAATTTGTAACGATTGGTGAGGCTGAGGGAGCGAGCTGGGAAGGATGTGCTGCAAGTTAGAGCAATAAGAGATGTAGATGGAAATGCATTGACTAGAGTGTGTTGAGAAGCTGGAGGGAATATTTTGAGCAGCTGATGAATGGGGAAAAATGAGAGAGAGAAGGTTGGATGATGGTGTCGAAGGTGATGCAGAAAGTGTATAGGATTAGTAAGGAACTGAGAGCAGTGATTAAGAGAATAAAGAGTGGAAAGTAGGGTGGACCAGATGACATACCGGTTGAAGCATGAAGATGTTTAGGAGAGATGGCAGTGGAGTTTTTAAGGGGAGAGGATGCCTCAGGAATGGATAAGGAGTGTTCTGGTTTTAAAGAATAAGGGAGATGTGCAGACCTGCAGTAACTACATAATATAGTTGATTAGCCACACCATGAAGTTATGGAAAAGAGTATAAGCAGTGGTGGGCAGTCAGGGCCAGTAAAGCCTTCTCTGCTGGTCTAAATACTGCCAGAAGCACTGACCTTCATTTACAATCTAAATTCTAATATTTTTTCCATGAAATTGTATTAATTTATTCCCAACAGTTTATTCTCCTCATTTCATAGTGTTTCTCTTGGCTGCACTGCATCCAGTATATGTATGTGGATGTTCGATTTTTTTATCCAATCAGATGTCAGCATCTATGTGCTTCCAATCAATCTTATCTACCCAGGGCCTTCAAAGTCTGGAAACTAAGGAAGAAGAAAAGAATTTGTAACGATTTGGATCTGTTTCTTTAACCAATCAGATTTCATATTCGCCTCACAGGACCAGCTAGCTGGCTTAGAATAGCGTCAGCATTTTTCCATCCTTTGATTGGTTGGTCAGAGGCGAACTGTTACAGCCATTTTCGACTGACAAAACAGCTCTGTAGAGTTTGGCACACATTAATACATCTGATTTAGACCTTTTAATGCCTTCAGAAGAATAGAAATTGATTTAGTCTCTGAGGAGCGGTGCAAATTATGAGTATGCATCTCTGGTGAATAGGTTGTATTTTATTAATTTTATAAACATTTTTATGTTTTTGTCATGTTATTAAACAAATATTGATTCTGAACTGCTCCAGACGATGTAGGTGGCGGTGGTAGTGTAGATGTTTGTAGTTGTCTTAACTGGGTTTCTTGCTTTTGTAAAATGGTATTCACCCCATATACAAAATGCCTCTCTTTGTAATGCCCCGCATTGTTATATTGCGTTTTTGGATAGTATTGATGGTTTCTATAATTGCGACGTGATAGTGGTGGATTAAGACGGGTAAGTCCTCACTGAAGGCCCAGGTACAAAATGCACAGCCTGCCACTGAGTGGAAGCCAGGCTAAAAGAAGATGTGACAATCTGTGAGCAACAGTATGGTTTCATGCTGAGGAAGAGCACTACAGAAGCTATATTTGCTTTGAGAATTTTTATGGAGTATAGAGAAGGTCAGAAGGAGTTGCATTGTGTGTTTGTGGATCTAGAGAAAGCATACCACAGGGTACCAATAGAGGAATTGTGGTATTATATGAGAATGTGACAGAGAAGTATGTGAGGGTGGTGCAGAACATGTATGATGACGTGACAGCAGAAAAGTGTGCAATAGGAAAAACAGACTGGTTCAAGGTGGAGGTGGGATTGCATCAAGGACCAGCTGTGAGCCCTTTCCTGTTTGCAGTGGTGATTGTCTCTGAGCTCTGCCGGCAGTTCCTTTGAACCCATGGCTTGGTTTTGTCTCTGATATGCATTGTCAGCTGTAAGGCCTTATAGGGATGTGTGTGCCTTTAGAAATCGTGTAGAATCAATAAACTTCACAGGAAAAAAATCTAAAGAAATTGGAGGCATCTGAGTTGAGGTTCAAGCTTTGCTGCAAAGGGTCTGATTATTTATGCACATGTGATATTTACAAAAATATCTAGGATTCTGTGTTCACATTGTTATTATAGGGTACATTTAATTTTGCTCTGTGTTGTAACTAACAGACATGTGGTATGTGGTAAGAATAGCTCCACTTGCACAGCTCCCACTGTACACAGGACAATGTCACACTGACTTATGGAGGTCCGTGCCCCCTTTGACTGTGCGCGCAGCCTTGTGCTGCCATCTGTTGGTGTGACATATGCACATACATATACAGTAAACATGCACATACATACATAAACTGTAAATGACAAGGACCCAGATATTATACAAAGAACAGAGTTTACAGAACTAGTTAAACAAAGTAAATAACAATATAATAAGATATACAATAAAACATTCAAATTAAATAATTTGCAGCAAATTAAACTAATTAGCAACAAAATGTTAGTAAACACTTTGTAATTCAGGTGATTATAAGGTGACTGTTATAAGAATGAATCCAAAAGAATCAGAATAAGAAATAAAGCTTTATTACCAAGTATGCTTACACACACACACACACACACACACACACACACACACACACACACACACACACACACACACACACACAAGGAATTTGACTTGGCGTCAGGTGCAGTACAGACATAATGTGACAGAATACACACCAGACAGTTAAATAATGCAATATATACAGAGTAAACATATTGTTAAATAAATGTACAGATGTTATTTACAAAGGTGTGGTGTTTACAAATAGACCATTGGATTCTATGTACAAATGTATCAGTTATGATGAACAATGTGTAGTTATGAATATTTTAATTGTTCATGCTGAATATAGCCTGTGGGAAAAAACTGTTTTTGTGCCTGGCTGTTTTGGTGGATGGTGCTCTGGAGTGCCGACCAGAAGGCAACAGGTCGAAGAGAGAGTGGACTGGGTGTGTGGAGTCCAAAGTAATTTTCTTAGCCCTTTTCTCCACTTGGATGAGTAAAGATCTTGAAGATTGGACAAGTGGGGCACCAATAATCCTCTCAGCAGTCCTGACTATCCACACAAGCAAAAGCACAATCCAGCTTATTATATTTATTAATGAGTTCTTACAGTTTTTATAAGATTTTGTTTTCTGTACAGATGGTAGAAAGTTCAGAAAATCTATGGCTTTATTAAATAGGCAAATTTATTAGAACAGTTGGAGTATGTGGAACTTCTATTCTGCATTCTGCTGCCCCTTCCTGGACATTTTACTTACTGCACTCTTTTTCCCATTCTATACTACTGTGTATTCGTTTGTTTTCAATATCCAATATTTTCAGCACGTTAGAAATATTAAAACAAATAAATAAATTCAGTCTTAGATTAATCTTACATTTATCTTATTAGTTATGTCCAGTCAATACACCAGTTAAACAGTACTTCAGCAAACTGATATTTACTAAATCTGTGATGGTTGTTAGCTACTGTAACTGACTATCTGACTGGGCAAATTGTTATAGACCTACAATATGTTAAATTAATTAACTAATGAATTAACAAAATATACAAATAAAATAAATACTTTCACCTGTATTAAAGACCAATAGATTCATTTTTTCTTTATTTTCTGTTTTGACTATTTTATGTTAACAAGCTAGCAAGCTAAAAAGAAATAATCCACTGACTAGCTTTCCGCTATCATTATCTAGTTACCTAGCAAACTCAACATTTCAATTATGTAACACTAATAGTCATCTAAAAGAGTTTATTATTAGGCTACCTAACTAGGTGGTAATTATTACTATTGTTTTATTATTATTATTTTATTATTTTTCAACCATTATTTCATGGTTGGATTTTGGTGTTTGTCAATGCCTGTTTGATAGTGAAGGTTGGTATTTTAAAGATACAATTGTGTACTACATCTTAAACCTCTGTGGACTACAGAGCAGCTTCCAAATGCATTGCAAGTAAAGCAGGCTAAACCAGGTATAATATATAATATATGGTGGGAGCTGCACACAAGTGATTACAATAGGAATTCAATTTAGAAATTGCATTTTATACACACATTCTGTATCAACCATTATAACAACAATAATAATGTTTTATGCATAAAACCAGGGAAGCATTTTGGGAGTGAAAAAATTAAGCAAAGATACACTTGCTTGCTTTGCCCCTTAGTAAGCTTTGTGCTTACTGCAGCTCACTATAGTGAGGTATGAAGCTATTAATGTGGTAATAATCCTCCTGACCTTTTGCTTAAGATGTTTACAGACTCTTTATATAGATAGCTTATGTACTTCAGCTCTGAATTTAGTAATTGTTAGTTATTGACATGTTTTAGCTTATCTTTTATTTACACTTCAGGTCTATTACTTGGAACAAATATTGAGCATGAGTCACTATGGTGCTTGGTACTTCAAATATTGATGCTTATTATTTATTTGTAATGAATCTGGAAAAAATATTGTCTGTTGTACATTGTGCATTGACAGTGGAGTCGATGTGGACAATTATTTTTCTTTGTATTGCTCTCTTGGTGGCAGTGAGGCAAGGACCAGGGTGCTGAGATAATCAGCTAGTGGCCTGGCTGAATAGGGCTTAGTCATTAGGAGTGTGTCTTTAATAAGGACATAAAGAGCTTGGGAGAGAAGACAACAGACGAACCAAACATTACTAGCATACGCCTGTTGCTTTTGAATGTTTTTTTTTAATGGAAAGGTCTTCACAGTGACTGTTTTCTGCTTACTCACAGAAGATGGACTACAGAGGATAAAGATACTGTGTTGAAGCAGTGAACTTCAGCTTTGCTGCTGATCACCTGATCAGGTTTGCATTAGCAGATCCTTGTTCACCTTCAACACTATTAGGAAAACACCTTGCTGACGGTTGGCTCGAACGCCCCTGCCACTGCAGGTATCACTGCCATTCCCTCTTTTCCTCCACAGCTTTATAATTATGCATTACAAAATATAACTATTTTAAAAAGTCAAGACCAGATTTGGACTTTGTTTGAACCTCTTGTGAAACTTACCAAGCGAAGATGAGCGTCAAAAGTGAAGATGTGGAGAAGTTTCTAGATGGAAACCCTGAGTTTACGAAGAGATACTTTGCAAAAAAGCTCAAACCTGGAACTGTGGCATCCATTATGGGAGTCTCAGAATCCAAAGTTGATTTGGACTCCTTTGAGCTGGCATGTCAGGTGGAAGAAGGTGCATTATTTTTTGATTTGATCAGAGACATGCAGGAGAATGTTAACATGGAGAAGGTGATCTTCAAAATCCTGAAGCGACTCAGTGCTCTGATCCATGCTGACCAATGCAGCCTTTTCATGTACAGACAGAGGAATGGCATAGCTGAATTGGCCACTCGGTTGTTTAATGTGAATGCCTCATCAAAGATGGAAGACTGTGTGGTTCCACCCGACTCTGAGATTGTCTTTCCTCTTGATATTGGCATAGTTGGACATGTTGCACAGTCCAAGAAAACCATCAATGTCAAAGATGTTACAGAGGTAAGATGTGTATTCTGTATGATGGACATGCTTTTTTATATTTTTACAAGGGAACACTATTATGTGCTGTTTTGTTTTTAATACATTTTAAATTAAAAATAAAAGCACCAATGACCATCATGCCTGCAGGTACAGATAAAAGGTAAATAATTTCGACCTGCTAAATCCTCTTGACATAATCCATTTATTTCAATATGTCATGACCCTTTCTGCCTTGGGGATTATTTCACTTGTGGCATTGTACATATTTTTTTTGTGTCAGCAAAAAATTTTTATTAGTTATATTGTGATATTTATGCTTAAAAATAGGTTTTTCTTTTGCTGATATGCATTAAACTATTTACTACAGTTAATTTAATTATTTACTAATCAATCTCTGTGCATTGGTACACTATTCACAAAAGAACACATGACAAGCTTAAGAGTTATTATAGATAATTTATTACAAAGTTGTCCTTGAACTAAATACACAAGATACATTTTCAATTACATCTTCAAGAATGTAAAAAAAGTAATTTTTTGATTTTTATATAAAAAAAAAAAAACAACTAAACTATTTATTCCAGAATAGTCACTTCAGTACGTTTGTTGATGAACTGACGGACTACACCACACGCAACATCTTGGCTACTCCCATCATGAATGGTAAAGATGTCGTGGCCGTTATCATGGCAGTCAATAAAACTAACGGACCCTATTTCACAGATGAGGATGAAGATGTGAGTGATTCAGAGCACAGATAAGCCTAAACCTATACTTATATCTACAATCATTTAAAAAAAAAAAGGAATTTAATGGTTTTACACACCAGGGCATAATACAAATCATGTGGTACCAAGCAGGTAGAAAATTAGGTAAATACAACCTCAAATAAACAACAACACATGACAAATTACAGCATGTCATTATTTATTTTTTACCAAAATAAAGCCACTGACCAGTCTTAATTGCAGCTGCAATAATTTATAGTCTATAATTATACAATGAGGAGCATTATTCACAAGTAAAAAACTTTTTAAAAAAGACATTTGCCAATGTTTCCAGTAGTGAATATCCGAGAAAATACCCAATGCAATGCTAGGGAAATTGCAGATAACCCAGTCATCTCATAGTCTACAGTCCTCAGTGTAAATGTTAAATGTTGAAGTTTATAAGAGTAAAATTAGAAAAAATGTTTTCTTTAGTAGGGTTGCCAGGAAAAAGCTTCAAGAACATGCAGCAAGGCTTATTGCAAAGTTGTATCTGAACAAACTACAAGACTTCTGGAACAATGTCCTTTAGACAGGGAAGCCATAAGTGGAGATGTTTGGTGAAAACCAAACACAGCATATTAGTACAAACAACTCATACCAACTGTCAAGCATGTTGGTGGAGGGGTGATGATTTTGGGTTGTTTTGCAGACACAGGGCCAGGGTAATTTAAAGTCATTAAGTTTGCTATGAACACCTCGGTGTACCAATCTGCCCATGTTTGGATAAAGTTGGGTCATACAACAGGACCATGATCCTAAACACACCAGCAAATCTAGAACAGAATGGCTGAAATAGAACAGAATCATGGTGTGGCAATGGCTCTGTCAAAATCCAGAACTCAACTCGACTAGAATGCTGTGGCAAGACTTTAAGAGAGCTGTGTATAAACAAATACAGTACTCACAAATCTTAATGATCTTAAGCAACAGTTTTATTAAGAGTGAGCCAAGATTCCACCAAAATGATGTGAGAAACTGATAAAGTAATTTAGAACAAGATTAGTTATTGCAGCTAAAGGTGGTTTTATACAGGTGTACTTTGTTTTTCATACATGGCTTCTTCATTTTTGCTTTTTTTTGTACAAATAAATAATGACTGTGTAATATGCCATGTGTTGTTAATTTTTATACTCCTGATATGTAAAACCAAAATTCAAAGTATGTATTTTCATTTTCACATGTGTATAGAAATGTCTGTGTGTTAATTGGCAGAAGGCATTTGGATTGTTAAAAGTAATTATCAGAGAAGGTAAAGATTCTATTATGTGCTAGTGGGGGCTGGAGTGAAGGCTGTTGATTTAAATTCAAAAACTGCTAAGAGCTACTGTTAGGCCTTTTAGAAAGGCCCTTAATGTTTAATTTGTATATGTATGCATTGATTGATTTCTGCCTCAGTGTCAATGCAAATACTTTGTTTTTCATTGCCAGCTTTTTTTAAACTATTTAAAAGTTGGCACTCTGAACTTGAAGATTTACCACCTGAGCTATCTGCACAACTGCGAGACACGGAAAGGTCAGGTGAGTGTGTTCTTGCATGTTTTCAAACATTCACAGCTAAGTATGTGCAATATAAAGATTGTAATAAATTATGTGGAAAATACACTTCTCTGAAATACTAAAATATATTTTTTTACGATACTTTGAGATTTTATTGAATAGTAGTTAAACTCTGAAAGCAGAAAGCATGTATTTTTACATCATGGTTGTGTACTGCTTTAAGTCATTATAAATATAAAATGTTTACGTTCAAGGATTTTTACCAAATTTGTATATTTTGATACGTATGGCTAAGAAATGTTTTCCAGGATTATGAAAATCACTTTGTTATCTTTTGTGCACAGCTGCTTTTGTGGTCTGCTAATAAAGTGTTTGAGGAACTCACAGATATCGAGCGACAGTTCCACAAAGCTTTGTACACTGTGCGGGCATACCTCAACTGTGATCGCTACTCTGTCGGTCTGCTGGATATGACCAAGGAGAAGGTAAACCCAAATCAAATGTTGTGTCTGAAATAATCTATATGAAAAGACCATTATGGAATTAATTAAGTATGAGAGAAACACCTAAAGTCCTTCTTAGTAATTTCTTCTAATGAATGCACATCACTCCTTCGCTCAACTAGTGAAAAATTCCAACTCAAAAAGCCTTTATTTTGAGGTCTGCCAATCTCCAAAGTTTTTATACTTCTGCTCAATTTTACATGTAGTCGAGGACTTAGACTACAATGTCTCATATGTCTTGATTCTAAAAATTAAGTTAATATAAATAAATGAATACATAATATTTTACCATTGATTCCTTTTTCTAATGTATGGTCTTGGACAGGAGTTCTTTGATGTCTGGCCTGTGTTGATGGGGGAACAACCACCGTACAGTGGTCCCGTTACTCCAGATGGGAGGGTAGGTAATATAGTGACTTTGACATAATTTTCGGTCTCATTTAATAACATAGGTGCTCATGTAATTTACGCTTGTGCAGGAAATCATCTTCTACAAAGTCATTGACTACATTTTACATGGAAAAGAGGACATCAAAGTCATACCGTAAGTTCTGCCAGTAGATTGCATGCACGTAAAAGTAAGCATGATTAAAGTCACAGTACATTACACCTACACTGAAATAGGTAGGATGTTGGTTATTTTAGTATAGCAGCAAATCGATAACACAATTGAGTAATTCCTTCCTTACCACTTTGAGTTGCATATAGCGATACTTATTAAAAACATCACATCATAGTCATCATTTTAAACTATTCAATACATCTATTTTCCTTTCTAATCTTTAATGTTGGAGCATTAGTTCCTGTTTTCACTTGTGTTATTGCAGCTATAAACAATTGTTTCCTCTTCAGAGTCTCTTTTTTTGTCATTAATAAGACAAAAAATGCAAATTGTCATGTCATGCAAATTATGAAAATTCATGTTATATTGCAATAAATAAAAAAGTGCTAACAGTGTAGTATTATTCTACAAATGTTAAATAATTACCCACTCAACAAAGACTTCCTAGACCACCTTCTGAAGTAAGAACCTGACAGCAATGTTATTTTTTTTGTTTGTTTTTTTTCTTTAATATCTGAACATTGCTACAGAAATCCCCCTGCAGACCACTGGGCACTGGCTAGCGGTCTACCAACCTACGTAGCAGAAAGTGGCTTTGTATGTGTAACAATCTTACTGATATTTGGCACTAATTCTTAGAAAAAATATATATTAGAACTGAAAACCAATCTTGTACAAATTGTTTTATATTTTTCACTGTTTTAGATCTGCAATATTATGAACGCCCCAGCAGAGGACATGTTTAAATTTCAGGTATACATCCATTTAACTTTTAAGGCTCTCAAGTGAGACAGCTATTTAAAACAAAGCAAAACTGGCTGCTCTCTGATGGGATAAACTGTCTTTTTCTACTCTATCCTGAAAATCTAAACAAGACTAGCCAAACACTATTGTAATTTTATTCATTTATGTAGAATATGGTGATTAGCACATTATTCCTATTATGGTATTATGTTGAAAATCTTTTAGATGGTGACATTTTTGGCATTTCTCAAATGTTTCTTTTCTTAACTGAAATATTTTTCTCTGAACGATTCGAAACCAGAATGAAAATTCTAGCATTATAAAGCCTTTAAAGTAAAATTGAGAAAAGTGCATTAAAATATAAAATTTTATTTGCAGTGCTGGAACATTACAGACATTTTGACAGCTGGTATCTGATTACATGGAATCATAGCATTTAACAACTTTATCTATACATAACATTCACTTTATGTGGAAATTAAACATAGCTAACAAAGTTATAGATATCTTTATGCAGAATATTTTTTATCATTACTCTATCCCTTTATATGATATAAAGGAGTGCCACTATAAATCCTAGCAATTTTACAGGCATTTAAGATAGAATATTCAGCTGTGGACTTGTGATGTTACTCTTTCCACAGTCACAGAGACTAAACAGTCATTGGGTAACTTTTAGCTCATTTATGCAAAGCGAGCATTGAGTGCTTTTCGCAAAGTTTCACTGCTCTGTGACATTTTGCAGCAGTTTGACAAAATGACAAGAGAAGCCAAATTGCTATTTCCAATGATTTGACAATAATAATTTGGTTAATTGGTAATGGCAATATTTAGCCACAGAATTCTGAATGGTTTCTCTGGACCTTCCAACACATATCTCAGAAAAAGCCTAGATATTTTGAAATTGCTGAACTTGAAGACTAGTTCATATCTTAAGTCTCCAACACCGAGCATGTAATGTACTTGTATCTTTGGGGTGTAGAACGTGGCCCTTGATGACAGCGGCTGGACTATTAAAAACGTGCTGTCTTTGCCAATAGTCAACAAAAAGGAAGAAATTGTGGGTGTAGCAACTTTTTACAACAGGAAAGATGGCAAGCCATTTGATGAACAGGACGAACAACTAATGGAGGTAGATAAACATTTTTTGGGAAAATCAGAACATCATTAGTAAATAACTGCTTGTTTTGCAATGTAAACATTAACACTGTTGATTTTATAGGCTTTGACACAATTTCTGGGCTGGTCGGCACTCAACACAGATACCTATGACAAGATGAATAAACTGGAAAACAGGAAGGACATCGCCCAGGACATGGTATTGTACCATGTCAAGTGTCGAGATGATGAGATTCAGAATATCCTTGTAAGTCATAGGTGCACACTATTGATTTACAAATTATATAATCGAAGATAATGGACTTTGACATCACGTGCATATATAAATATATATATATTTTTTTTCTATAGAAAACCAGGGAGCAGTTTGGGAAAGAACCAAGGGAATGTGAGGAGGATGAACTTTGGCAGATTCTGGTATTAAAAAACATTCACAGAAATATTTTGACAAAGGATTTTACCTCATTGATGACAAATTTCAAAAAAGGAAATTGTTTTATGTAACAAAAGGATCTGTTAAATATATATAGACCTTAATGGTTTTGTTTTTCCATATCCCATATCTTTTCATGTAGAAAAAAGAACTTCCAGGAAAAAATAAATTTGAGATATATGAGTTCCGGTTTTCCGACTTTGACTGCACAGAACTGGACTTGGTGAAGTGTGGCATTCAAATGTACTATGAAGTTGGTGTTGTGAAGAAGTTTCAGGTCCCTCAGGAGGTCAGTATTTGTGGCAATTAGCATAAAACATTTTTGTTAGTTGGTGAATGTGAGGATATGTAAGAGATTTCATTGCCAATATTTGAACATTGCAGACTAGCACAAAACAACAGCTTTTTTTTTTACGTATGTCATGGGCATTGTTTTTTTGTCATCATTTTCTTTCTTTTTTTATGTCAGAACAAGTAAATCTGATGGGTTACTTAACGTAATCCTGGGTTCTTTGATAACAGAGTGAGGTGTTTCACTATGGGGGAATCGCTTTGGGCGTGCCCAACTACAGAAGCTCCTATGACACGACGTCTGTCTTGTCATAGGAGCACCTCACCTTTACTACGCAGGTCGACCCCTTACAATATAATTGTAGCAAGATTTCATCCTGTTCCTGTGCAAGAAGGGAAATGCTGGTGAAACACCTCACTCTGTTATCAAAGAACCCAGGATAACGTTAAGTAACCCATCGTTCTTTTTCTAACTTCACTCAGGGTGTTTCACTATGGGAGATAGTGAAAATTACATGGGCTCTGACCTTCTGGCTCCTGGCACTGCATGTGCTAAGGATGACTCAGTCACATTCAGTCTATAAAATTGCACAAAGGTGTGTGGGGCGAAGCCCAACCAGCGGCCGCACAAATTTCCTGAACAGAAACTCCCTTAAGTGAGGCCCATGATGTCACTATCCCCCTAGTAGAGTGGGCCCTTAGACCCTCAGGTGCCTGAGAACCTTTGCATTCATATGGTAGAGATATAGCCTCAACAATCTAGTGAGACAGCTGCTGTCAAAACACAAACAGCTGGTCATCCTTCCTGAAGCCTGCTGTTTTTTTGACATATGTATGGAGAGCCCACACCGGGCACAAGTTATTCAACCTCTCCTCCTACCTAGAAGAGAATGGAGGAGGGTGGAAAGCCGAAAGCATTACTTTAGGTACTAATGCCGGGTTAGGGCGAAAGGAAACTTTTGAGAGTCCTGGGGCAAACTGTAAACAGGATGGACTGACAGACAGGGCTTGCAGCTCGGTCACATGCTTAGCTGTTGCCAGAACCACAAGCAGCGCCATCTTAAGTGAGATAAATTTTGACCCTATGCCATCTAATGGTTCGAAAGGGTGTTCAGAAACGGCCTCCAAGACCATAGACAGATCCCACAGTGGACCTCTGCCTAGACACTGCCTCTTACGGCGTGCTCCTTTAATGAAGCAATTTATTGAAAGGGTGCCGACATGCAGGTTCGTTGCTTTCCCTTTGTCCAGCAAATCCCAGAGAAAACATGTCTTCAACTGAAACACACCACTTTTCAAGGACTCACCTTTTATTGTTATAAAGCGTGTGAGTAGATAAGGCTTTCACTTGTGTTACTCTGACTGGTCAACTGAGATGTCACCGGGGATACAACCGCAGACGCACAACCCATTGTAAAAATCTCTCATCATGAGAAGTGGCAAATTTACTACAAAAATTACAGAGGCCATTAAACCCAGCATCCTTAAGCAAACTCTGAACGGGACCATAGTCCCTCCTCTGTTCTGCAATTCTCCTCTCTGTCAGCGTGACTCGATAGGAGATGGAATCTATTCTGAGCCCTAGATATTCTGCGCACTGCGCAGGCATCAACCGGCTCTTTTCCTTGTTTATTCCAAATCCCAAGTTGTAAAGATGCATGACCACGCTTTCTGCATCTCTGATCACTTGCTCTCTCGATGAGGAGCATATCAGATAATCGTCTATATAAGCTTGTGGGTCCGCGAGCAACGTTTGAGCGTGCTTCGGGCCCATGTACGCAATGCACATTGGGTGAGGGTCCCTGCCCGAGATGGTTGCTCCACATGACGATGGACACGGGCGGGATGCAACCTCCCTGATCTTGGACACATTTCCCTTTGGCAGAGGGGATGACCGTTGACATGGCTGAGTACTGAGAAAATTTAAGACTCATCACAACGTGTTAGTCTATCGATATTCGCAGGGTAGTTAGCCCTTCGAAGGTTTCGCCTCGACGCGTGAGCCTTTAGTTAGCTTGATGCCACTAATTCCCTACATTGTAATTTAATACCCGATTGGTCGAAAAAAGAATATCACGCCTTGACGCGGACACTAAACCGAGTTTTGCGATGTCGCTCAGCACGATCCTGTATGACTGGTCTCGTGTTTGGTGGTGGAATCCAATGACAGCCCGCACGATAAACAGTTTAGCAAAAACCAGCAGTAAACTGGATGTGCTGAAAAAGCTTAATGTAGTCCCTCATAGGAAGAAAGAGCGAATGATATTGTAAGGGGTCAATATCAAGGGTAAAGACAGACGTGGTGTCATAGGAGCTTCCGTAGTTGGTCACGCCCAAAGCATTTTCCCCATAGTGAAACACTGAGTGAAGTTAGAAAAAAAATTCTGTCCCCTATTGTATTTTTTTTTTTACATTTATTTAAGAATGTGAGATCTTAGGTATCGAACCACTTTATAACATTTTTACTCCAATAGGTTCTAGTGCGGTTTATGTACTCTGTGAGCAAGGGCTACAGAAAGATCACATATCACAACTGGCGCCATGGCTTCAACGTTGGACAAACCATGTTTACATTACTAACGGTAAAATATCTGTTTAAGCGACTTGTTTAAGCGAAGAATTGATACTGTGGAATATATTATTACGATTTTATTATGTGTGGAGTCAGACAGGTCAGCTGAAACGATACTACACTGATCTTGAGGTCATGGCCATGATCACTGCTGGATTCCTGCATGATATTGACCACAGAGGCACCAATAATCTCTACCAAGTGAAGTATGGCACTCTCACTAACAATGGCAGAATATGATAATGAAGTATATGCATTAAAATACCTGAAGCTTGATTCAATATATATAAATATATATATATAAAAACCTCAATTGTGTGTTACTTCAATGTTTTCATTGTGTTTTTAGATCCCAAAATCCATTAGCAAAGCTTCATGGTTCATCGATTCTGGAGAGGCATCATTTAGAATTTGGCAAGTTTTTACTTGGGGATGAGGTAATACTAATAATTATTAGTATTATTATAATTATAATAATGAAAAAAAAAAGGTGCAAAATCTTTCAGACTGTTTTACAAAATGACTGATTTGGGCATTTTCCTTTGTTTGCAGTCTTTAAACATTTTCCAAAACTTGAACAGAAGACAGATTGAGCATGTTTTGCACTTAATTGACATTGCCATTATTGCTACTGACCTTGCCTTGTATTTCAAGTGAGTAAACATTTACTTTATCAGCAGGATTTTATTACACTTATTAAATAGCAGCCTTTATGTATATAAGGAATAAAAAGAACTTCCATGTTGTGGCGTTATAAGAAAATGATCAACAACAGGAAGGTGTGATTAAACAAGCATCCCAAAAGTGGATTATCTTTGTATAATCAATTCTATATAATTTAAGGTTTTGGAACATCCAAACAAATTTGTGTACGTTCAAATGCAGCTTATCATATTGATGAGAAAGTCTAAAGCACAATATCCTCTGCAAGAAAACGTTAAATAGAACTACTATAGTTAAAACCACCACGTTATTAGAAATCTGTGAACTACAGCTCTAGCTGATCTTATGATACATTTGAAAACATCTTTAGACCAAATATAATTCCAAATTCAACAGTGCTGTAGAATAATAATAATAATAATAATAATAATAAAATGTTAACCAAAAGAGGGTTAGGGTTAGGGTTAGTGTTAGGGTTTTTTTTTCCTCTTAAATTGACTCCAACATGAAAATGATCTTGTCTCCTAGTCTGCAATCCCGAATATGAAAATGTATAATATATCTTTATATTATATTTACACATTAAGGTGAAACATACATTGAAACATAAGTTTTGTTAAAATCTTGTAATGTTAACAGGAAGAGGACAATGTTCCAGAAAATTGTGGATCTTTCTGAGACGTATGAGGAACAGAAGAAATGGGTCGAGTTCCTGTCTCTGGAAACGACGAGGAAGGAAATAGTAATGTGAGTGCAAACACTGCATTTGGTCAGAAAAAATACTTGTGCTGGTTTTACAAATTCAGTAAAAGCATTTTGTTTATGTTTGTTATATGGATATGGCCCTGCTTCCATGGAACCAATAGGGCCATGATGATGACTGCTTGTGATCTGTCAGCTATCACCAAACCATGGGAGGTTCAGAGCAAGGTGAGTTTCTGAATGGAATAATTTTACCAAAACCAAGGTTCTGGAGTTCACATATATAACTTTATTTTGTCTTCCCAGGTGGCACTTTCTGTAGCAGCTGAATTCTGGGAGCAGGGTGACTTAGAGCGGACTGTACTTGAGCAACAACCCATTGTGAGTCTCTATGGGGGTGCACCTAGTCCTAGAGCGTTCCTCATATCATTTTTATTCCTAGAGTATGAGACATAATGATCAGTGGGTAAAGTTCAGGTATAAAAAAATCCCACTTTTTTAACGTCTTTAATAGCCACTCCCTTTAAAATAATCATTAGGCAGTATTTTCATTGAAAAATATACATTGTTTTAAGCCTTATTGTTCTTCCGCAAATGCAGTTGTAAGCCAGTTTGAATTATATTTGTGTTTTCTCCTATAGTACACTTGGGTAAGAACATAAAAACTGCACTCTAGAGAATAAAACAATCACTTCTGTTCCACTCTATGGCTATATGGTTTTAGTTCAGTTCCAGTACAGTGAGAAAGTTACTTCGAGTCAGTTGCACAAAGTGCAAAAGACATGTATGTTTTGGATACAGGTGGTATTATTCAGTAGATGTAAGCTGTTAAAAATGATCTGTGGAACTGATCTGTGTCAAAATAGCAAACTGTACTGCTACAAAAGGTATAATGTGCTCTAGGCTTGATGTGCTTGTATTTCTAACAAGAAATTGAAAGAGATTTATGTGTATGTTTTAAGTCCTATGTGCCCATTGCAATTGTTTACTTAGTATTAAGTAAAAAAAAAACATAAAAATATACTTCTCCATCTTTCTATTTTCAGCCCATGATGGACAGGAACAAAGCTGCGGAACTGCCCAAGCTTCAGTGTGGCTTCATAGATTTTGTCTGTACTTTTGTCTACAAGGTATTATTTAGGAGACATCATACCATCATATTTCAACTACTAAAGCTACATTATATTTTGGTTAAAAATATCAAAACAGGGCTTGGAATATAAAATAAACATATGCCCTGCAGGAGTTCTCACGGTTCCACAAGGAGATCCAACCCATGTATGATGGCATCCTTAACAACCGGAAAGAGTGGAAGGCTTTACAGGAAGCATATGAGGCAAAGCTGAAGGAGGCTGAAGAAGCAGCCAAGGCAAAAGCAGAAGCAGAAGAGGCCAAAAAAGGTTTGGCAAAGACATCACATAAGTAGCCGTTTCACCAAAATATTCTTCATTTTGGCCTGAAAGTGCAAATTAGGTGGTAAATTAGTTGTAGAGAAGCAGTGAATGAGATATTTATCTGGGAGTTCCTGGATCGAACTTCCTCATTACATCAACTGCAAAAGAGAGTGAATATGGTCTACAATATAAAATATAATAGTTTTCTTGGTCACTAAATTATTAAATCTGTGTTGTTTCATGAAGTTAATTACTGCTATTTTTCTAATAATGTTTAATTTGCTTTAGCGGCTGCCGTCAATAACCCATCGCCATCGGCGTCCAAGACCTGCTCAATCTGCTAGAACTGAACAGACGTTAGAGAAGGTGAGGATTCAACACAGCCACTGACATGGATGGCACATGGTGAGAGTGGCCTCAATTCAGAACAGATGGATGCTGGGAAAAACTGAGCAGGACATTGTAATACATGCTTCCAGTATGCCACAAGACCAACTGGGGCCTGATGACAAACTTCTGTAGATACAAACCATGATGAACAAATTCGCCATCATTGGGATGTAGGTTTCTTGTTTTTTTTTATGTCACATGATCACCAAGTCTTGTATGTTCTTGAGGCAAATCCAGAAGTAAAGTGTGTGAGGATTAGGGAGCACATATGATCGCTGTAAAGAAAATTCTTGTTGCTTTTTTAAAGTGTATACTGTGTACCAATTCCTATTAGTATTGGTGGAACAAGTCTGTTATATGAGCTGAGGTCCAGTCTTACTAGTTGTACGCTTTAAAGGCTCTTGTGTCATTAGGCAGCATCTTACCTGAAAAGCAGCTGTGGCTGGCAACAACTTTGGGTCATATTATACATCATTACTGAAACAATTACTTAAGCATCACATGGTGAAACTGTGAATGGACTAGAACACCTTGGTTTTGGATAGATCAAACAAGTGTCTGGAGTTGTATTGAAACCGTTCTTCTTAATGATACAGAAAAAAATTGCACATTGTAAAAGAAATCTTTAGCCACTGAAAGATGTTTTATTACGCTTATCAAGAAAGCCATGTCTCAAAAGAACATTTGAATTGATTTGCTAATGGCATTTCCCCTTTAAGTGGAACCAAAAAAAAATGGCTACAAAAATCACGAGGCTACTTCTTGCACAATAATGGTCTCGAGACCCAGAGAGGTCTCCAAAATATAAATAATTTAACCATTTGTACAAATTTGCTACATGCTTGTTGACCAGTGTATCAGTACTAGAATCCTTACACTAGTGCCACACTATAGTATTGTTCAAATGTACTTCAATGGACTATATATAAAATTCCATCATGACCTTGCATCAAGTGCGACCACGCATTTTGTTTTGAGACGTGTGAGTTTACACTTGTGACACACGCACTTAGAAGGAATACCAGTGCCAGTGGCCTTCATACCTCTACATCTCATTTCCATTGAATGTCTTCTCAGCTAACTTCGAATGACACTTAACCTACAGATGTCACCAGCAGTGTGTGATATCATCAAGAGGAAACAGGAGCACAATATCTCTAATTCTGTGCAATGTTTTGTGAGGAAGTGTTTTTCCTATAAACAGCTGCAAAAATTACCAGACACCAATTGTAAATCTTTATTATGTAAATAAACAAATTATATAAAAAAAATTTAAATAGTATAGCAAGAAAGCATGGCATTATAGTATATGTGTATATTATGGTATATATAGCATATTATGATATTCAAGGTAAGATAGCTGATTTTATTTAAACAGAAATATCCACGTTTCAGAAAAGGCCCAGACTTGAGTGTGATGAATTGTGGGATCCATGCGGCAGAGGTGCTGGAACTCTTGTTGTAATTAGGAATTTTGGTTGGTTGTGTTGCTTTTATATGAGCAGTGTTTAGTCTGTTTGAATAGAAACCCTGGTGTGTTCTACCCTTCGGTGATCCTGACCTGGACAAAGCGCTTACTTTGGTTATGTGTTTTTTTTTGTGTGCAGGTGATTTATTTCCTTTCTACACACATTTGGTTTAAATTTTGTTGATGGTGTTTTTCCAGCACTGTATTTCAGATCAGTGAAATAAATTAGTATCTAGTAATCTTCAGACTAAAACCAAACCAATCAAAACCAAACTGCCAATGAAATTAATAGAAATTGCTGTTATTCAGACTATTCAGCGACTTGCCGTGACTGTTGGTGGGTAGATTTCCAGTGACATATTTGTACAAATATTAAGCGACTTCGTGCAGTTGTGCACACAGGATCAGTCTTCTGATTCGTGGTCGAAATTGGAATGCTAGGTGGGCAATTTCATAGTACAGAGATTATGAAAATCGATTTATAAGTGAATATAGCATAATATGTTTGAAAGCACACAAAAAAATCCCCCTGTAAAGCTACTTCTGTGTGTAACAAAAATAAAATATGAATTTGTATGAAATTTTTCAAGCTCACATTCATTCATGCATAAAATTCTTTGGAATCGTTTGCCTTTTTTGATTATGTAATAAAAGATTTTGAAATATTTAGTCATGTAAATAATATTGATAGGGTAAAATTTAAGGTTGCTCTTAGAGAATTTGTTGGTGGTAATATTATGAATACTTTATCTCCAGCAGATCTGTAATTAGCATGACATGTCACAGCCATTTATTAGCATCGACTCATGTCTAATAAATCCTCTTATCTAATACAAACTCTCAGCAGTTTCCAGTCTGCTCAGTAGTCATCGGCCAAGGTTATATGAGCAAATACAGCTCAATTCTCATTAAAGGCAAAAGTTCAATGATCACATATTTAACTTTTTCTCCCAGTCCGTTGATTCATTGCAATTACCTACATTTTGCATTATTTCTATATGTTATACAGTTAAAATATATATATTTCTCAGAATTATATCAATGGAACATGACAGGTAGTTATTGCAAAATAAATTTTAATCTGATTAAGTAAACATTTATCAATAGGACAATGATAATGAAGTGAACTAGTTCACTTAAACCTGCAGTAAGTGTCATGCACAAACTCAGCACTTTTTTTCATTGAACTGTGACCTGAATCCTGGGATTTGTCCTAAACCAAGTATGGATTACGCAGCTGCTCTCCCTCTTTGTGTGGTGTGTGCAACAGTGATAGCAGTACACTTATCTTTAGAGCTTTTGTGTTTCAGAAATGGGTAAAAGTATAACTGATTTAACTGTCTTTTTCTTTTCTTTTTTTTTAACAAAACTAAATGAAAAATTTATTAGAAGCATTTTTAATTACAATGGGCAATTATTATATCCAGTATTATAACCAGATTTTAAATCTTTTTGTGATCTCTAGTGAAACAACTATGAAAGCAAATTCTATGCTTTCTTATATTGTTGCTAATAGGCAATATGCAACATGGATCTCTGTGAAATTAATTTTAGCTAATGCACAGCTCTCTAAGTTGATTGTTGGAAGCAGGAAAGAAAATGGCAGGTGTAAGGATCTAAATGACTTCGACAAAACATCTCAAAAACAGCAGGTCTTTTGAAGTGTTCCTGGATTGCAGTGATTGGTGTATACAAAAGAAATGGTCCAAGAAAGGACAACAAACCAGATGGCAGGGTCGTGGACACCCAAGAGTCAGTGATGCACATGCCAAGTGAAGGCTAGCTTGTCTGGTCAAATTCCATGAAAACCTCTAAATGACTGAATATTTAATGCTGGCTATGACAAAGATTCCAGGACACACAGCTTGCTGTGTTTTGGGTTGCTTAGCCACAGACTAGTAAAAGTGTCCGTGCTGGCTATTGTCAACTGCAGAAAGTGACCACAATAATGTAAAGATCAGAACTGGACCATGGAGCACTGAAGAACAAGGCCTGGTTTCATAGACGGGTCTGGTGTGCATGTATGTGTTACCTACCTGGGGAGGCAATGGCACCCAGTTGCACCATGTGGAGAAGGCAAGCCAATAGAGGCAGTATGATGATAGGGTCCATGTTCTGCTTGTACATGGATCCTGACAGTCAAGTGGATCGTACTTTAACCTAAATCTAAATATTGTTAAATATAAAGTATACCCCTTCTTAATAATGGCTTTCCTTAATGGCAGTGCTATTTTTCAGCAGGATAATGTTCCCAGCCACATGGCAAAATCTGTTTAAAAACAGTGACATAGTGTTCAAGATGCTGACTCCCCAGATTTTAATTAAGCTGAGCATCTGTGGGATGTGCTAGACAAACAAGTCTGATCCATGGAAGCCCCACCTCTCCACATACACGACTAAAAGGATCTCCTGCAAACATCTTGATGTCAGATAACAAAGCAGTGTACATGTTTACAATGTTTAGTAATAAATAGTGTATTTAGATATTTGTATGTGGAAAATTGTATATTTGCAGACATGCCCTTTGTGCATATATAAACAGGAAAATAGCTTTAGATTTACAACATTATTACCAAATCTTTTTTTTTTTTCTTTTTTTTTAAACATCTCAAACTGAGAATATTAAAACAGTGGCCAGTGATCATACACTTTTGTGTAAAAAAAAATAATAATAATAAAAATTCATTTAAAAAAATGGTTCTAATATTTTTTTTACACCAAATGTACAACTTAAATACAGATGCTGGATACAAAAGATGTAATTTAGTGACACTTCATTCATATATATATTTACTCTTCCCTCCTATTAGGACTATATGCTGTATATGAATCAGACAATTTATTTACATCTTAATATATGAATGTTGCTATTGGACCCCTAGGGGTCCTGGCAGCATTGCAGGGGCATATGTTAAAATGCAGTTAAAAAAAAGCATTTTTCAACACTATCTGTGGGCAACTTTATAAGAATTATTTATACATATATACATTTATTCTCTTTATTCACTCAAGGTGGCTCGTTAAAACTGTACAAATGATGTTTTCCATACACAAAGCAAATTTGCCTATAAACTGCCAGTTATTAAACATGAATCTGCTTTTGTTGTCCCTGGATGGACTAATTCTTTCATTTATTTACTATGAATTATTCATTTTGGAGAGTGTCTCTGGAACAATTAATAAATCATTCAAATTATAAAATATAATGTATGTTCAGGCAAAAAAATATCTCAATTACAAACTAAACACAGGAATTATTATAAATATTAATGCAATACATAGAGTATGTAGTAGAAACATTCACTATGTTAATAATTCAATAGACCTTCCTATGCGCATGAATGGATCAATGTCCTGAGAAACTTTGTATAAGCTCATGCCAATGGAGTGATTTGATCATGTCTCAAAGCACTGTGATAGTGACTTTGCTATGAATTGCAAATGATGTAGTTAATTAAAAAACCTTTATTTTGGGATAACCCACAAGCCAGACACACTGTTCAAATGTAAACATTTTTATTACTACTGATAATTTATCATAAAATTAACACAATTAACATTATGAATGACAGTTTTCCACATAATTATCATAATTTATATTTGTATACGATCCACAGGCTTTTAACACATGCATACTAATATATGTATTAATGTATTATTAGTATAAGTTAGTGCAGGTTTATTAATTTCATGTACAACAGTCTTTAAAATTGTTTTGCCATTTTTCTGGTTTGAGCTGACCCAAACAGTACAGTAACTCAAGTAATTAAATGTATAACTATGGTGACCAGGAATACATCTGAGTGTGTACATGTCTAACTGTGAGAAGGATGGGATGCAATAGTAGAAGACTATATCAGGCCCCACTCCAAAAGGATATGAGTTTGAGGTGGGAAGGGACTCGCTGAAACAGAACAGCTAAGAATTTATGGGAAAAATTATTGTTGCTGTTTTCTGTTTGCTGTACTGGGATTTGCACAAAATATCTTTTATTTTGAGCTTTTTTTTCACAAATAAAGCCTCTGTAAATATACTTTTCACACTGAACATAGCACACACATTTTCCAGTAGTAGACTGCCCTAGCTTTTAATGTATTAATGCTGTTTATAAGTAAAAAAACATCAATTGTTAAAATATTGCTGCAAGCGAATTAAACCCCTTTGAGGTGTTCTGGGAAAATAATTAGAACTATGTGATAACAGTAACTCTGCTTCATCACACCAGCCATTTTTTTTTAACTTTCCAATAACAGAACCACAATTACCTAACTAATGTTTGCCAAGTGACCATGTTTTATAAACACAAAACAAGGAAAGCATATTTTTGCATTAATTTTTATTTCAAAGACAAAAAAAAAAAATCAAAGATGATTTACTTCAGAATAGTGTGAGAGTTAAATGTAGAGATAAATGATATAGTTAGTGACCAACAGCTCCCACATGGTGGCACTATACAACAGAATCATATACATGTTTACTCAATGCATTTACTTTTACACAATCAGGTCCTTAAATATTTAAATGTAGAGAATGTTATAACACGTCTGAAAAAATAATAATAAATAAAACCTAGGCTGTTGTACGTCCCTCTGTAAAAGGGCGTCTTCTAAATGCCAAAAATAATGTAAATGTATTGTTATTTAAGCTGTCTACAGTACAGCTACGACAGTACATAAGGGGTAAAATTGCAATTCAAATAATCTAAAAATGCAGACTGCCATCTTTAATTTGAGAGTATTTACATCCAGATCAGTGAACAATGTAGGTATTTGTACTTCCTTTTTTTTTTAAGAGAGCAAAAGTTAATGAAATCATACATAAAATTTGTATTTTTAAAACTTGCAAATTTATTGTAATACACGACTCAAGTCTGAAACTCCGACATCACCAGACTGTTTTTTTTTTTTAATTTGGTGATGCTCTACCAGGCCCTTACTACAGATGTCATCAATTCACAGGGTCCTTCAGTTTTGACATAGTCAAGATTCATCTCATGTAATTGACATTTGGAGAACATTCCACGTCATTTCAAGTTTAGGATTTGTTTTAATAATATTAAAAAATATATATATATTTTTTATAACCACAGCATTCATTTTTCTGTTGTCAGCATATACATTATTAAGTCACATCAAATACAAAACAAGCAGTCTAATTGGCAGCCATACAGTACATGACCACACCATTATACTAATATGCTTTGACTCAGAAGCAGTTTCTTTTCTTCTAATCCCATTATTCTGCTATACTTTGATCTTAGTTTCATTTGTCTCTGAACGTCGACAAAACGAAAGAGATGGTTGTTGACTTCAGGAGAGCACAGAGCGCTCATTCTCCACTGACCATTCTCCACTGATCACCCGCCCCCCCGTCACATCCAGACTGTGTAACAGAACTGAACTGAAACTCACATGCACAAACACACACACACACACACACACACACACACACACACACACACACACACACACACCTATGTGACTGATCTGTACAACCTGGACTCAACACACACTCGTACTCACATCACACATCCATGTCTTCAGTACCACTCACATTACATCACTTCATTACCATAAACTGTTTACATGCTGTTTTTGCACAACTTTTTGGATTGCTGCTTTTGCTCTTTGCACAACATTTTTGTTTACATTTTTTGTTACTTACAATGTTCACTTTACGTCTTTTACACACCGCAGTGTGCAATATACAAAAGGTTTAATGGCGGTGCTATTTTGTATATTTCTCTTGCACTGTCTTGTGTTGTCTTTTGCACTGTTTGCACACCATGCACTTTATTTGGCGAGGACACTTACTAGTCCTTAGCCCTGTGTTTTCTGTGATTGTTGATGTAGCACCAGGGTTCAGGAGGAAAGTTGTTTCATTTCACTGTGTGTGAGTCTAATGAGCTAATGAGTCAGCTGTATATGGTTGCAATGACAATAAAAGCTTCTTGACTTGACTTGACTTGTGCATATGATGTTTTCCATCAGTCTCTAAACCTTCTCTTATGGTATAAACCGTGCACCCAACTTTTTAATCCTTAAAAAAAAAATGCTGCAATTTCTATAGTGTTTACTTAATTTGAATAGAAATATTGAATACATTATATGTATTTAATATATATATAT
>MU551618.1:0-111959 GCA_024362625.1 Silurus asotus
AGGAAACTTATGTTACTCAAGTTCATTTGCATGTGAAGGCGGACGAGCAAAAGGTTTTGGCAATATTCTGTATTTTAAAGAAGCACAAAAAAATCAGACCATGTTAAGGACCATAGACGCAGTGATGAGCCAAAGAAACTTAATGAATTGTATAAAAGGCACATCATGTTTACTTCCCCTTGATATCAGCAGATGTCCATCAGTGCCATCAGCAAAAAAACTGGTGGAAACCAGTGGGGCCAGTGGGAAACAAGGAATCCTGGAGGTTTGGCCCCCACAGAGATCTGATCTCAATATCAATAAGTCTGTTTTGGATTACTCGATGAGACAGACGGATTTGAGGCAGCCTACATCCACTGAAGATCTGTTAGGTTTTTTATATATACAATTTTAGATTATAATTTTTGATTATTGTTTTTACTTTGTCATTATTGGGGACTGAGTGTAGATTAATGAGACAAAACTTCATTTCAAATATTGTAGTATCTCTCTCTCTCTCTCTCACACACACACACACACACACACACACACACACACACACACTCTCTTTCCCCTTCAGGAACTCGAGCTGCGTCGAAACGCTATGGGAATTTCAGAGAGCGCTCTCCGAGGTGAGCGCTATCCCTCGAGGCTTTGGCTCTCGATGGTATCGGCTGTTAGCTTTTAGCCGTGTGGCTATGCGCTCCCGGCTGCTAGCCGAGCTCCCGTTCCCCGGGGTGAGCGCTCGTTTGGTATCGGTTCCTTTCCCGGTGTGTGTGACGCGGTGCTCCGTATTTCTTCCTCCGAGGTGGGAGAATTTCAGAGAGCGCTCTCCGAAATTCCCATACCGTTTCGACGCAGCGTCTCGTTCCTTCGGGGAACTAGGGTTACGGTCGTAACCTAGAGACGTTCTTTCTCCTCCCTCTTCTACAGGTTTTTAAAAAAAGAGTGACAAAATAGAATGTTTCACTCAGTCCAGTCCAGGATAACAGAGTTCGGAGTTCTCTTGTGAGTAATTTCACATTACAGCAATTAATCAATTTATATTTGTATAAATATTCCAAAACCCTGGTTATTTATGTTGCATATTATTACATGTAAGTTAATAACAAATAATTCATTCAGGGTATTCATATCCTATTGATTTAAGGTACATTTACAGATAAAATGTGTGATTAATCACGAATATTCGCATAATTTTCATGAGTTCACTTGTGAGTAAGCGTAACCTAATCGCACATTTATATCTGTTGTAAATGTACCTTAAATGAATATTTTTCAAGTTTTTAATTACGCTTATCAACATGTCCATGGGCAAATATGGACGCTTTATTCAAATGCATGTTTATTATTAGTGAAACCAAACACAACATAGAGGATGAAGAGAAAATATTCTTGTAAATGTTTTAACATAATTATGGCATTTGAAATGAAATAAATCACCAGGACACTAAATGGAACTTTTTCCTATGTTTCCACATGGATGGTTAGTGTGTGTGTGTGTATATATATATATTTATAATAACAGCAATTAATACATTTATTTTAATTAATAAATGACCACTGGGCCACTATAAACATTCCAAAATCCTGGTTATTTATGTTGCATATAAATAATGTAAGTAAATTACATAAACCAAATCTAGTAACTCTTTGTAAATCAATGTTCTTATGTAGGCTAAAGACCAAAAATATTATTGCAGTTCAAAAGCAGCTCAGTGGAAGAGGATTTATATACCATTATTATTATTATTATTATTGTTGTTGTTGTTTTTGTTTATGCAGTGACTTAAATAGACATAAGCAACAACATTTATATATGCAGAATAGGGTAACACTAGTCTTTTTCAATTCTTTTTTCTCATAACAAATGTAGATATTGTATGTCTATTACTTTCAATTCATTCTTCCTTTCTCAGTATATAAATTATTATTCATGTTTACGCAGGTCACATTTGGTTTGTCTTCAGTTTTTTTACTCAGAGCCGTCAGTGGATTTGGTAAGTTCTGTAGCTGAAATGTTTTACTTCAAAAATGAAATGACCAAAAACTTGACGTCTTTTTTGCATGTACAATAATTTTCCATATGCAGATGCAAAGTAATTGTAAATGTGATGTTCTTTTAAATTATTACTTACATTTTTTTTTTTTTTGCATTTTCTGCATAACTAATTTCAAAGAAAGAGGATGAGCTGCTGAGGGAATGATTTAAAGCAGGAATTGAGTCACAAAATGTATTTTTTCTTATATATTCCTTTCTTTTTCATAGCACATGTAAAGGAGCAGAAGTAAGAATAAGTCATGGTTATGTTTCACTGCATTGATCCTAACTTTAGATGGATTCATTCTGAAAATGACTTTGATTTCATTCGCCTGTCCATCTTCCTCATCAGTGGTGTGTGTGTGGGTTTTCCTGCACTACTTTGGGCTTTTGCTGCTCTGTACCACCTTTATAAGAGCAGAGGGCGAATCTCCTTCATCGTCATTTTCCTCCTCCTCAGTGACCTGCTGGAACTGATTCTGACTCCATTCTATTTAATTTTCCTGTTCAACCCAGAAAATTGGAGAAATTGTACTGTTTTTTGCCTGTTAATGGGAGTTCGGGTCTGTGGGTATCAGCTTCATCAGCTGGTGGCATTAGAAGGCATTCTTACTCAGAAATATCCATCACTGGCTCATTTATTCTCCACACCCTGCTCCATCATCCTCTGCATCATTGTGTTTCTGGTAGGAATTGGAGTCCCATTAATTTCAGTCATACCTCATCCTATAATAATTTTATTTTTATTTGTTTTGCCTTTACTGATGTGTGCAGTCACATGTTTATTGACTTGTAGAGCTTCTCCTGAGACCAATCAGGCCACAGACAGGAAGTCAGGAGCGTTAGTGCTAAGTGTTGCCATGTTTACTCTGCTACTTTTATATCTGCCATATTTCTTGAATATTTTTATTCATGTGTTTTTTATGTTGGATTATCTAGTGAGCATGAGATTGTTTTCAGAGCCCCTTCTGTGTGTTCTCATCTGTTGGGCTGAAACAGCACACACACAATAAATCAGAAGTGCATTTTTCAGATTTATGGCACTATAAATGAAATGTTTCTTTTTAATTTAGTTTTTTTTCATTATAAATTCAATAAAACATCATATACAATCTTACAAATCTTTAATTTACATTAAAATCACACTTCTGTTTATCTTCTGTCTGACATCTAAAGACTGGTTTGTCGAGCTTTTATTGAGCTTCACCTAAGAATGTGGAATGTGTATCTGACCTTATTAGATCTGTCTTATGTTATATCAATAAACACACGCAAATACAAACACACATCACTGTGTTTATTGAATAAAATATAAATAATATAAAGATACTATCTGGTGTTGTAGTTTGGTGGTCAACGCATTGGACATTGTATCTGAAGTCATTAGTTCAAATCCCAGCGACACCAAACTGCAAATCCTGGGCCCCTGAGCAAGGCCCTTACCCCAATAGCTGCTCAGTTGTATGAATGAGATTAAATCCTAAGAAACAGATGCTACTCAAGTTAATTTGCATGTGAAGGCAGACGAGCGAAAACTTTTGGCAATATAGTGTAAGTGACCCCCACAGAGATCTGATCTCAATATCATTAAGTCTGTTTTGGATGACATGATGAGACAGAAGGATTTGTAGCAGCCTACGTCCACTGAAGATCTGTTATTTCTCCAAAATGTTTGGAGTGTTTTTAGACACCGGTATAATAGCGAAGGGGGAATTTCCCACATTGCCATTTACCTCCTCCTCAGTGACCTGGTGGAGCTGATTCTGAGTCCAGTATATTTAGTTCTCACTCTCCAGTGTTCTGTATTGTTGGAAAATTTATGATCAAACTCTTGATGTCACCCAGATGAGGATGGGTTCTCCTTTTGAGTCTGGTTCCTCTCAAGGTTTCTTCCTCATAACTGGTGGAGCTGATTCTGAGTCCAGTATATTTGATTTACCTGTTTTTGGAATTCCGCTCTGTGGACATTATCTTTATCAACTGGTGGCATTAGAAAGCATTCTTTCTCAGAAATATCCATTACTTATTCTCATATTCTTTCCACGCTGCTTCATTATCATCTGCACCATTGTTTGGATGGTGGGAATTGGGTGCCAGTTCACCTTAATCCCATTTAAATATGAAATGAATGAATTTTTATGTGTTTTGCCTGTAGTGTTGTGTGTAATCACATGTTCAGTGACTTTTAAAGCTACTTATGAGACCAACCATGCAACAGACAGTAAGTCGAGGGTGTTAGTGCTAGGAGTTGCCATGTTTACTCTGATTATATTACATCTGCCATTTAAAAAAAAGAAAATTATTGATGTGCCTTTTATGTTGGATTGTCTAGTGAGCATGAGATGGTTTTCAGAGCCCTTTCTGTGTGTTCTCTAATCTGTTTGCCTGAACACACACACACACACACACACACACACATGCACACACACTTAATAATTTTTATTTTTTTTGAATTCGTGCCAATATGAATGGACTGTCTTTTTTTATGTAGTTTTACATGTAACATTGTAACAAAACATTATATGAAATCTTATTAAGCTTCAATGTACATTAAAATTGCATTTCTGTTTTTCTTCTGTTTCAAATCTAATCTAAACTAATCTATCTGGTTTGTCAATATTTTATTACAATTGTCCTTTACTTAAGTATGTGGCATGTGTTTTTTTAAATACAGTAATTTTGAATTTGATGGCTGCAACACAGCTCAAAATCTGTTTGGACGGGGAAACAAAAGTCTGCAAAAAGTGAGTGTTATTGAAATTAAACAGTTTGAGAAGCATTCTCCAACTATTTCGGTTAATGCCAACAGGTCAGTAAAATGAAAGGCAGAATTAGGCAGTCTCGCAGAAATAAAGATAGGCGGAGCTTCACTAATCTGTGACAGACTGTGTCTACAAATTGTGGAACAATTTCAGAATAATGCTCTTTAACATAAACTTGCAAAAACAGTGTTAGACAACACAAAACACAAAAGTGTAGGACAAATACACAAAAGACAAAATAGTGCTGCCAGTAATCCTACTGTTATTTAAAGCTTAGCTCTGTGGACATCTTCTTTAACAGCTGGTGGCATTAGATTAGCATTTTTACTCAGAAATATCCATAATCCTTGCTCATGTATTCTCCCAAACCTACTCCATTATCATCTGCATTGTTGTTTGGTTGGTAGAAATGTGGCATAGATATGAAAGACATGCTCGCAAAAAGCATTTTAAGGGTTCATATGAACCATATCTGTGGCAATGACAAGCCTTGAAACTGTACTTATGAAATTTACACTTCTCACATACAGATTGTTATCGAGATGGTAAATGAAGACCACACATACATGCTTCTGGTGTTTCAGAAGCGATTTTGAGAAAGTCAGAATGTCATCTAGATATACAAAAACAGTATTATTTAGCATATCCCAGAGCATGTCGTTGATAAGGGCCTGGAAGGTGCATTTGTGAGGCCAAATGGCATCACATGGCACTCATAATGTCCAGTGAGTGTATTGAAAGCTGTCTTCCACTGTCCCCCTGCCTGATCCACACCAAATGGTATTGTGCAAGTTCAGCTCAGTGTAAACAAAGGCCCCCTAAAGGATCTTAAATGTTGTGGGCAATTAAGGTAGAGTTGCAAACAGTGATTTGATTTGGGAGTCTATAATCAATGTATAGCTGCTTTTTCCCCACAAAGAAAAAGCCAGCTCCAGCCAGGAAGTGAGTGGGCATTTGAGTTTGGAGAGGGAGAAAATCTTTCCACAAGGGGGACAAGTGCCAGGGAGCAGCTCAAAAGGACAACTGTAAAAACAATAGGAGGGCCCCCACCTTGCCAAACCGCTTTAAGAGTGTGAAATTGATTGGGAAGTCAAGACAGGTCAAGGGCTTCCGAAGTCTTAGCAGCATGGTCCCTACAGGTCAAATTGTAGGTAAGCTGCATTGGACAATGGAGCCTTTGGACCAGTCAATAACTGGATTGTGGTGGGTCAGTCAGGGGTTTCTCAAGATGAGAGGAAACTGAGGAGATTAAATCAAGTGCAGCTGAAGGTTTTCTTGGTGTTGGAAGATGGTTAGATAGAGGAGATGGGTCTGGTGAATTACCCTTCCAGGGCCCAATGGCCTACCATCTAGTGCATTGATGGCCTGATGGATCAAAAGAAATTTAGAGGTAATCTGCAGATGTTTGTCTCGGGATATGTCTATTACCTGCATCACCGAGTCCACCAGGGCTTTGACAGTATGGTGTTGGCCTGACCACGAGTTCTACAGAGAGAAACAGCCCCAAGGATGACAAGAGAGGATTAAAACATCCATATCACAGCCTCTTCCTTACTGTGGTTGGTCTGGTGTTTCCAAAGAGCTCAGAGCAGGAGGAATGGAAATGGTCTAACTTGCCACAATAGAATCAACCCCTGTCCTGTCCCTGAGCTGTAGACCATGCTCCTTGGGGGAAATAAAATGGGTTGCTTAGCTGCATTGGCTCTGGAGCAGACTGAGCCTGTTGTGAGTACCTACCCTCCTCCTGATGTGCCCTGTTGGGTATGTTATCTCCTAGCCTTCTTTTTTGGTACCCTGATCCTAGATACAGATCTCCAAACCTGTGACCAAACTGATGAGGGACTTAAGTATGTCAGGGGGATTGCTGGGCGCCAATTCATCCTGGAGAACCCCAGAGAGGCCATTTTGAAAGCAAGTCTTAAGAGCAAGTTCGCTCTGAGTTCTGGTTGGTGATTTGCTGAGCCGGCACTGCTTTGTGCTGTTTAAGCCACTTTTCCTATAGCTGCAGGACAGTAGGATGCTTCTGAGCACTGTAACCGTCTGCTGAATGTTCTGTCAGTTTAGGACTCGAACCGGGGTTATCACAGTAAGAGACTAACTTTCTAGCAAAGCATCACAGGAGAATTGCTGAAAGGTGCAAAGAAGAAAAAATATTTTTTTTTATCAAAATTAGAACAGAATGTACCTTTACAGAATAAACAGAACATTGACAATAAGACATTGAGCAACCCCATATAAGAAAAATAGAATGATCTTCGCCTCATAACACCTTTGAGAGGATTCACTTATGAGATCGGTACGCAAATCTGGCTTCTTTTCAGGGTAGTCTCCACGTGAAGGAAAAAGGAGTAACTTAATCACGGGTTATTCAGAAAAGAAACACAAACACGAGTCCGTGAGAGTTGCGAACCGTAACGCGGAGATAAACCACACAGCGAGGGTGTGGCGGCGGGGGCGTGGCCGAGCGCCGGTTTGTGAATGTGCAGTGATCGGAGGAAGCATTTAAGGAGGAGCGTCAGGATGTGTGTGAGTGTGTGCCGGAGAATGAGTGACTGAGGCACTGAGCACAGAGTGAAAATATAAAATAAGCGGGAGCAGGAACCAGCGGGGAATGTACATATACATATACTGTTCAGTTCTGACATCTGAATGAAGTTTAATGGTTTTAGGTTTGTCATTACATCAAGACATTAAATAAATATCAGCTTTTGCACAAGAACCTATAAAGAAGTTTCGGTGATCTTCATAATGCAACAAAAGCCAAAGAGACAGAAAGTGGGTTTACTTTATTGCCATTACTACAGCAACTACTACCCAAAAAACTAATAAAAAATAGAAAAAAAAATGAATGTCATTCTTAGCTGTTAATTCAGTGAGAGCTCAAATACTTCTTTTGTAAGATTATGCTTTTGAAGAATGCAGCTTGACTAAACTATAGCATATAATTTCCACTTTCTCCTAGTTATCTTGCAATGAATAACAACTTTTGAACATTACAAGACAAGGTTTCAGTTTGTACTTGGTTTGTATGCGTGCGATTTTGCTCAGTTTGGTAAGAGATTTTACCACAGAAGTTAGTCTGTGGCTAGAATGCTGCAAATGATGTTAAACACCCAAACACCCAAACACCCACACAAACACACAAAAAAACTCATGTCTGTATACACACACACTCAAATGTTTTTACTTAATAAACAATTCTGTTATTCAGACCTTCACACAGTACATACTGAAAAAACATACAGAAAATATGTAAAAAAAAAAAAAAAAATATGCATATGCATATACATAGTAAAATACATACATAAAATATGTACAAAAAAGACAAAGTGCATTCAGAAAATACATGCGGAAAATATAAACAAAATATATGGTCAGAAACCCATACATAAAATACATACAGAAATCATGTACAGAAAGTACATACAGAAAATAAGTAGAGTGACCTCTCCAGCTGAGCAAGTGGTTGAAGCAGCAGAGCAGTGCCATGTTGAATTGTGTCCTAATGAGAGACATACATTTTTTTCACTAAGTGTGTTAAACTCAACACATAGCTTTTTAAATTAGTCTTTGCAAACTCACACTTTGGCATTCATACACCGAGTATGTAGAGCTTTAGGGTAAATTCGCCTTCTTTTAAAATTAAACAATAAAAATAACAACAATATAGTTCCCCTTCAGGAACTTGAGCTGCGTCGAAACGTTCCCAAAGCGTTTCAAACGCAGCGTCTTGTTCCCTCAGGAAACTAGGCTTACATACATAACCTAGAGATGATGTCACACTTGTTAGATCTTGATTCCAACATACAGACATCCAGAGAAGACTGAATGTTATTGGGAATATTTCATAGAAAAAAGCTGACATATTTACCAAAGCTACTATATTTTATAACTATAAACACAATTGCCACCTTTTAAAATTTACATTTAAAGTCATTTCTGTTCTTCTGTTTGTCATCTAAGGGCTTTTTATTTTTCTGTCTCTTTATGAACTTTTGCTTAACCTATGATTGTGTCTAAAGGCTAAAGAGTGCACACATTGTCCCAATTTAGATGTTTATTCTCTTTGGGAATTTTGTACAGATCATCTAAAGTGTACACAGATGTTAATAGTATATTCTATACATTAAATACACACATAATGTGCAAATAATTACTAGAACGAATCAATCATCATGTCCTGACAAGACAAGAATTCAATAACCATGATAACTAATTCACTTATAAAAATAATTTCTTGTGGAAAAGTTTAATGATTGTGTGTAAAAGATTTGATTTGCAGGGTTACAGTTTGTTCTGTGGGTTGGTGATCTTACTGATATGTCTAACCTTTTCTGCATGCATGTGAATTACCTTACTGTGATAAAATATCTCATCTACATCGTTTTCCTTTTCTGTAACTGTAACTGTGTATCTGTGGCTTATTGCCCTCATATACACACGCACACTCACACTCACTATTTTCTGTAATAATCATGTGTTATTTATTTATTTAAGTGATCAAGTCTTTTGAAATGCTGATACAAAGCTGTGTTTGAACACTGGAGAATGAGACCAGGCTCTGTTTTCAAGCATTTTGTTAAAAAATAACTTTTATTCAGTTTGTTTTTTTGGTAGATTTTATTAAAGATTGCAGGTGGCACTTATAAATAAAGTAGAACAATGTGTTGTGTTACAGTTCCGCAAAAGATAAATAATTAATGATACTATTACATGAGAATCAGTTTAAAATCCATTTTACACTTCTTCGTGTAAAGATGATTTTCCAGTAATTAGCTAAAAATTAAATTGTCACTGATTTTGAAAAAATTAAATTGTCACTGATTTATTTTATGTATTTTTAATATAGAACTGAATTAAAAATTCTAGTGTAGAAAATTAAAGCAGTTGTTCAAAGTGAGACCATTGTGTCCAGTAGTGATGGATTCAGATATTCGCATCAGTGCAACGGCATAAAAGTTAATGATGTGACGCATCGATTTAAAAGTGTGCATCAAATACAAGTTGGCAGTTGTATGGCAATATAAGTGAACTAATATAATTATAAAAAAATGCGCTATACGCTTATTATTTAGAAAGTGAACTATAATTTGTGACCAATATTTTATATGTAGATTATACGAGGTATCACAACACTATGAATACAAAGGCATGTCCTGAGAGTCATCAGCATCTAGATGAACATGGCAGAGGTATGCTTTTTTCTCTTCCCTATCGTGACACCACTGCCACAATATAACCTATCATGGCTGTCTGTGAGCTCATGTAGACATTTTTCAAGACAAATTTCTCTAATTGTTTTATGCTGCCTCCTGTCAGCAGCTGAAAGCAGGAGTTTAAAGCAGGTAGAGTCATGTATCTTGGAGGAAACATGATAACCTTCACTCCTCCTGGTAACTGCTTTGTTGTAGTGGAGAGCCACGAGTTAGGGCATAAGGTAGTACTACTTGATTTTTGTTCCTTGTGTAATTTGGAATGTTAGTTAGATTTATTAAGAAAAGCAATTTGATAAGAATTCAAGCAGCATGATTATCAGAACTCAATGATTACTACGAGTTTATGTCTGTGGGTTTCTTTGTACTTTTAGTCGCTTGAGAAAGAAAGAAGCATAGCTGGCAGAGCTTAAAAGGTACACATGCATGTGGAGGGTAAACATTGGTCATGAACAGGGCAAAAGCTAGTTTTCTTTTTGTGTAGCCCTTTTTGTGACAAAAAAATACATACCCAGATATTTTTGATACTTGGTTGTCAGGTGGTAGTCAAGGAAGCAATCGAGTGCAATAATGTTATTAAGAATCGCTTAGGGAAAGTGTAGCTCAGTGGTTAAGTTTCTGGTTTACTGATTGGACAGTGGGGATTTCAAGCCCCAGTATTGAAAAGCTGCTACTCTTGGGCCCTTGAGCAAGGCCCTTACCCAGAGTTCTGCTCCAGGAATGTTGTTTTTATAGCCTACCAGAGTTTTTCAACATCACTGGGATATGTCAAGAAAGAATTTTGCTGTGCTGTAATGTATATGCTATAAGTAAAAAGCCACTTTTGAATTACGTGTAGGGTGGCAGTAATTGTGTCACATGGGATACATGAAATAATCTTTTAAAAATGAAACCGTTTAATGAGCCAAATGTGCACATGAGAAAGTTGGGAGGGGCAAATACCTTTAATGGTGCTGTACAATCTCTGTACTCTGAAACTCAGTTGGAATGAATGTCATGTTTTTTACAAAAGATATTACATCAATATTTTTTGTAATAATTCTGGTTTAATCTTCAGAAACGTGGTCACCTATGTTCAAGTAGACTTCATTTGGTTCCTAGATATTTCTTCAGAGCTATATACGATACACTACTACTCTATACTCATTGTATAATAAAGACTGACACATAAGCTAAGATGTTTAATAATATGTTTTGTAAATTGTATTTAAAATTATAAAAAAAATATGAAAGTATTTTTTTTACTATATTTCCAACTGATGCATAGCATCAGCTTACAATGCTTAACGGATTAAAAAAACATATTTCAACATCATCTCAAGTTAAACTAGTTTATTCAGTTTTCGGTGCTTGATGAAGAACATAAGAGCTTTCTACCGGGTATCGTCTGACTACTTGGAAACCAAGAGAGTAACAAGAAATGGTGTGTCCTTGTAAAAAAATGTACACAATGTAATGTATTTAGAACTTAAACCTGTTTTGCATTGCTCATTTTTCAATTCAAGGAAAGCATGTGGAAATTTAAGAAGTTCCATTTTATGCTTCCATGAACTCATAAATATTGTTGTATACTGAATACAGATCTGACATTGTACTACATTATATTCATGTGAACAGGAAAAAAAAACAAATTTTAATAAATGTCCTGTTAATTTACAGTGACTTTGTATTCTTCATTTAAATGTTACTTTATTGTTTAATTTTTATTTTTTCTTAATCTTGCTTATTTTTCATCTCTTTTTTTTAGATGTTTTTCCATCAGCAGTCTTCAGTTTAACAATGTCAGTGACTTTTTTTTTTTTATGACCAATCCGGATATAACCAGGATGAAATGAACACCTTGTTACTGTAGAAGTATTTGACTTTGCAATGCTATATATCAGAATTAACCTATGAGGAAACACACTGAAATCCTTGTTTAGTTAAAGTTTAAATGTGTATTAAAGCCTGCAAAATCATTAACACTGATTTACTTAAAAGGTCTCTGTTTGCAATTAATTTGTTTGCAATAAATTTTACATAATTATTATTTAAGTAAATAATAATTATGTAAAATTTATTGCAAACAGAGACCTTTTAAGTAAATCAGTGTTAATGATTTTGCAGGCTTTAATACACATTTAAATATACATGTGATACCTGACATGCAATCAGGAATTACGACAGATAAAAGTAAGAAGTTTGGAGAGTAGTTGCAGTATTATCAAGCCAGGAATAACTTTGAGGAATGCTTAGTATTAGTGTCTTAGTAAGTGTCCCATGAATCACCACTGAATAGATAAGGATTTTTAAACATGTATAAATGAAAATGAATGTACAATTTCACTGTACAATACAAATGAACAATTTAATGTGACTTCAAAATCTCTTTAGCAGTTTTCACTTTCATTTCAGAGAAACAGTAAGCATAGTCTTTGTACTTCTTTTCACTTTTGTTTCAGTGCACAGGTCAAGAATGTTGGGTGGAGCTAAACAAACCTAATGCAAATCATTGAATAAAAAAAGTGGGGCTGCATCTTGCTGTACTATTTAAAGTGACACTTAATCAAATCACAGAGGAAGCACTCCGAGTACACACCTTTGAGTACACAGGTAAGCTCATCTCTTCTCCTCTCTTCTCTTCTCTTCTCTTCTCTTCTCTTCTCTTCTCTTCTCTTCTCTTCTCTTCTCTTCTCTTCTCTTCTCTTCTCTTCTCTTCTCTTCTCTTTTGGCTCCCTAAATGTTTTTTTTTTTTCAAGGATAACCATAAAAACATTAAACCTTTTTTTTTGTCAAATGTCAAAATTGAATTTAATTATGCTTATATGTTTTTCTTTAATTCATTAAATTTCTAGACCGTAACCAGACATGTAACATAAGAAAGTCATAAATCAGTGTAACTTTTGAAACTTTTCAAAATTACTGTGTAATGTTTGACATGCCTCAGGCATTAAACTCATTTATCACTTGTAGGTTCTCAGTTCTATTAGTGAACGCAAGATTGCCAGTGGTCAGACTTCAGCCACCAGCAGGGACTTGAGTGATATTCAGAACTTGTGCAAGGTAAGTGATTATTTTTATAATAATAATGTGGACAATTTGTTTATAATAATATAGCATAAAAAAATCATTACTATGTAATTATTTTAATTAGACATTTCAATTGTCTATTTTATAGAAAATTCTTAATCATGAGCTATCCATTACTGATCATCAAAGTAGCAGGTGTTAAAACAGAAGCAAACAGAAGTAAATAGGCATAATCCCTAATCAAACACAGGAGCAAAAGCATGTTATACACATGGTCAAAACCACCAAGTCAAACTAGAAAATCTCAAACAAACAGTGAATCAAGGTTTAGAATTGCAGAATGGGGTGTCCAATCAGAAGGCAAGGTAGATACAAGACATACATCCAAAAATACATTAAATGCACATGATAACATAATAAAAAACACTTAAAAGAAGAAAAATAAAATAAAGTAAATGGTATCCTTTCTTCCATTAATAAGCAAGTGTTTGTCTTAAAAGGCAGGCTAAAGTCTTTAAAGTCTAAAACTTCTACTTAAAATGAACTTTAACTGACTTAATTAAATAACTCGTAATTATTTCCAATGAGTCTTACAAGCTGAGGAAAGTGTTGAATATGCCAATACAAACATGATGCTATAAACAACATCATCTTGTTATAAATGAAACAGAGTTATGAAAAAGCAGATGGAGTGAAAGTCCTGAAATATGTAACTGGGTAAGATTTGGTAGTAAATTCTTACAAGTGAAATTACTGACAGATTCTTCTAAATATACTGTGGCCAAAAATGTATGTGGAGACTAGATTACCAAAGGTAACTGCACCTGTGGACTAGAACTAGCAGGGCTTCTTTATTAACATGTATGTCTGACTGTTTGTTTAAAATTTGTGTACACAACGTTTCAATGGGACAAAAGATAAACACTGCCTCATAAACACATGCCTCATCTGCACAATGCAAAAAACAACCGTCTGAATAAAAGAAATATATGCGTGATTTTAGAAGTTACAGGCTAGAAAGAAGTTAAATTGTATGCCAGTATAATAAGATAATTGCACTTGGTATATTTTTTTTAAATATGAAAACATTTCTAAGCTTTAGAAAAAGCACAAAATGTAATAAAATAGCAGTAAAACACGTATTTTAAACAGTCAATTTATTCAAATTAACTTAAAACTAGCTTTGTTTTTTTAGTTGTGTGAAAAGATCTTGAAATCAGAGCTGCCAAAAAAGAGAATTCCTTAATTTCAGAATTGTCCATTATATATTCTGTTTTAAAATAAGACAAAGCATTTAAGATTACTGTTAAAATCAAGATCGCACATACATGTTAACAATTACATTGTTAACAATTATTTATTGAAATGAAGACAAAGCAAAATCATTACCTGCTGCTTCTCAAAACACTTAAACCAGAAAAAATGTGCTGGTGTTGACATAAAACAAATTTTTGAAAAAAAATAATAATAATACTAATAAACAAGTACTAAGTGAAATTATTAAACATTTATTCCTGGGAAACCTTAAAACCAGTTATTGCTAAAATATACAACGCTGCAGTCAAATGATCTCTGATGGTAATAAGCTCAACTTGCAATTTCCTTGAGGAGGAGTTTTTGCAGTGTGAATGCAAAGACTATTAAAAAAGTTTAACCTTGTAACCAGATAAGAATCAGAAAAATTAACATGACATATTGACATCACTGGTGTGATTTATCAGCTAAAATTGCAGAAACAGCTAATGTTGACTGTCATGTAATGAAGGATATTCAGGAAGTGGATGCAAAACCTAAACAACAATGTGAACCGACAGCAACTGAGGATTGTGCACGAATGCCCACGAATGTTTCCTCATACCCACAAATGTGCAAATGATCATGAATGTGAAATAGGTGGGCAAAGAATCATATCACATAATTTAGTGGGGTGCAGTGGAAGAAAACCCAGTTTGAGTCTATAACCCTGAATGTAGCCAATTTGTTGAAAACTATTTTAAAGCACATACTGGATATCTAAGGAGAAACTGAGAATTAAAGAAGTCATTTTTAATTATGTTAGTCCATAAATCTAAAAAAAAAGTCAAACTATTTTTGAGTTAACAAACCAAACCCAACTGATGATTTCTCTTATTTTTTCCAGCAAGGCACTTCAGAAGTCAAAGAATTAAAATCAACCCAGGGTTAACCTCAGAACTCAGGTCTCATGGCAAATTATACTGTTCCTGCACAAGATGGTGGGCAAATACCTATACAGACTCAAGACAGAGACCAGCTGTCCACTCTTGATGTAGTGTGGGCTAATAAATATGAGAATGAAATCATCAGTCCTAAAAATGCCGAAAATATGGAATTTGAGTTTTACAAAGGTGCCCCACCAAAATGGCTGAACTTCTATTGGGCCGAACACAAGAATTCCCCTTTTGTCAGGCGGGATTTGTATGATGAGCTTCAAGAAAAGATCCAAAAACTTAGAGAGCAAAGAAGAAGCATTGCCAAAATTAATTTGCTGCATGACCCTGGTAGTGGGGGGTCCACCCTAGCCATGCAGTTACTATGGGACCAGAGAAAAAAACTCAGGTGTGCCAAATTACTAGATTCCACAATGGACACAAGGGTAATTGCAAAGCAAGTGCTGTTGTTATTCAGAGCAGGTGGTTTAAAAAAGCAAAACACTGTTCTCCTTCTTCTGGACGGAAACTACACAAATGAGGAAGATTTGTTTCAAGTAAAACTTGAAGAAAAGCTCTGTGATGAAATTAAAGCAAATAATATCACTGCTGCAATTCCTGTGGTCATCATTTTAAACTGTCTTCACCACACAGACTTGACAGAAGAAGCACAATATGTGAAACTATCCTCAAAGCTTTCTGAGGCAGAGAAAGAAAGATATACAACAAAACAGTCTTCCATCATTCAAAATTATGGAGACAGGCATACTAAACTTTATGCCTTTAACATTATGCAGAGAAATTACGATTCGTCTTACGTTACAGAAGTCTGCAGAAATCTTCAGCCATTCCAAAAAAAAAACAGGCCCCGCACACAACAACTTTTGGCATTTTTAGCACTGGTTAATTCATATGTCCCTGGCTCTGATCTTCCACAAGATCTTTGTCAGATGTTCTTAAGGAGGGAACGTAATAATCTGGATAATTTCTCTTTTGAGGAACAGATGCATCTCTACACAGACTTTTTGGTGTTGTTCTCAACAAATGAAGGAAATGACAACATTGAGACCATGCATGTAAGAATGGTACATCCTATGATTGCTCAGGAATGCCTAAGATTGTTAACTGATGCTGGGGTAACCAGAAGTGACACTACATTGAAACTAATGGTAGAACTGGGCAGACATTACATGCCTCCAATTTTGGTAAGAACTATCAAAGGATTACTCACAAAGAGAGTTGGGCATGAAAGACCTACCAAATTCTCCAGACTGATCCTAGACATAAAAGCTGAAGAACAAGAATCCATGTGTTTTGCAGTGTTGAAAATGGCGTCGAAGACATTTACAACGGATCCATTCTTTCCACAAGCTCTTGCCCGTTTCTGTTACATTGAGATAAATAATTATGCTAAAGCTAAACACTGGGCTGAAATGGCAGTAATGAGGGATGAAAGAAACTCCTTTATCAGAGACACCCTTGGACAGGTGCATAAAAACCATTTGAGAAATGTTGTCTGTAAAGGGGAAAGAGATGAAGCATATGCTAGAAAAATCTTGCATAATGGAAAAATAGCAACTGAGGTTTTTCAAGTTGAGGAAAATGTTGCAAAGGAAGAGGGGGCACCTGAAATGCAAGAAAATGGGATAACAACCATATCTACCATCTTCAACAACCGGGGCATCTTCGGTTACATGCAAGTGGCAAACATCCTTTTCGACCATATCACACCCCTTCACAGTGAATGGTCCATGGTACTTTCAGAGGAAAGTGCTCCACACAATTTTCTCAACTCCTATGGAAAAGGCAAGTGTCAAAAGTATAAGGATTTCATTACAGGTTTAAGAAAAAACGTTGAGCAGAAGTTTGAATTTTTTGAGTGGTATCTCCTTTACTCAAAGCCGAGCATCTACAAACACGAACCAGAATACTTTGAGCGAGAAGTTGATAGATGCTACAAACAATTTGTAAAACAGTCCCAACAGAAGAAATCAGCACTTCAATTCCTCAAAGAAAAAAAGGCCAGCACATTTGCAGGATTACTCAAACAAGCCCAGAACACTGAACTGGAACTGCTAACTAAAAAATGGGAAGAAATGTATTTGCATTCACAGAGTGATCACCAAAATATCCTAAACTACATCATTGCAAATGTCATGTTGAGTCAATGGAATGAAGCATCCACAGCACTCAGACCACTGGAAGAACTTCAGGCAATGCTACAAAAGCACTGGACAGAACAAAAAGATAAAAGGAGTCCAGAGTTCTACCTCTTAGTCCTTCTGCTCTTTTGGCCTGATTCACAACACAACAGATCTAACAGTCTGGACATATCAGAATGTATTAGATATATGCATGCTTCATTTGAAATGACATACAAACGTTACCTACGCTCTCGTTACCTGCTGCCTCTCTTCTTTCTCTCTGCAAGCCAGGGACCACAGAGATTTATCCATAAGTCATGTCTAGACCCAACTTCGGTTGACAATCTAATAAAAGGAAGAAGAGAAGTTGAAATCGCACAACTACGCCGTGTGAGGGGAGAGGTGAGAAATAACAAAATATTTGCTGTGGACGGATCTAAGGAGATTGAGATTTCTGCCGATCATCCAGCCAGTGTACATGGTTCAGGAAAAGTTTCCTTCTTTCTTAGCCTTAAGATCAGTGGACCTGTGGCTTATGACATCAAATATGAGAAATAAAGCTGAAGATAAATACATTAGATAGGAGAACATTGAGGTTCACTGAATATACAGAGATTGAATGAAAGAAACTTTATGTAAGATTAACCTCTATTAACCTCCATCAATGAATCTATCTAGGATCCTTAAGTTTGTATAAAGTGCATTACTGGTGGAGGGTCAGTTTAATCAGTAGAACTTAGAAATAGGCCAACTTTTGCTGGACAACCATCAACCGCTCAATATGATTCTGGACACTGATTTTATCTGAATAAATCTCTGATATAATAGTAATGATATGATACTTACCTTTTTATCTTATTGTACTGTATTTACTACATATTTACTACAATATTACAAGTTAAATTAAGATAATCAACAAAAGTCCAAAATGTGATGACCAAAATATTTACAGAGACATTTTTTTATTTTTTTTTGCATTTATACCTTTCATTTATGTGGGTTATACGTGTCAAAATAGCAAATTGACTTTATAGGGCACCATTCAGCTTATACAAAATACTTCATTTACAAAACTTGAGACAAAGCTGTCTCATTTAATGTCCTATATGTGGAAAAAGCACTTTTGTGTGGACTTTTAAAGGAATTTATACTGATGTATTTTTTTAATGATCTCAAATGACATTCCATGATTTCATCATTAAATGTATTTACAGCCTAAAACACACTTTTCACTGTAATGTATTACAGTAACTTTGTACTGACTGGATCATTTAAGGTCAGATTCATTAGTACTTAAATAAGATACTTGCAATTTTTGTCACAATATACTTTGTTATGTAGCTGAAATCTGTAGTGCTTATAACTCAACTTTCAGTACTTCCCTTAGTATGTACTGCACACTTTAAATCCTGGCACACTTACTTAATTTCTTAATTTTTTACAACCTAATAATACTAAATGCAACAACATTTACCTGAAATATCATGACTTTATCTACTTGTGACATTGCTGTTCTATCTTAAACAGCTTGGTAGTCCAACAATAATGCTCCTACATAATATCATAAACAGGTTTGCTTTACAGCAGGTATTTATTTATTGTCACTTGCTTTTGCAGTTGTTCCTTTTTGCAATTTCTAAAATATATGGAACTTATTTGTATTTCATCAGATATACTATTAGCGTTTTAAAAATGTTGGTTTAAGGGGTCTTATCTGGATAATTTTTTTTTTTTTCATTGAGCATGTAGGTAAATTATACTGTTAAAACACTATGCTATTAAATGTGATGTATGTTTTTGATGATGCATAGATATAAATAAAACAATCCCAAGCATTAAATGACCTCTTTTAATCATTTTGGCAATGAATTCCTAGCTAAAACTTGTAATCTGAGTTAATCTGACACAATTAACACTTTAGGGCACTACTGATCAGGAACCTCTTGTGAACATATATTTTGGTGGAGCAAGTGGGTATTATTAACAGTATAGCCTCAAGCAAAATTAACATAAGTTTTATGCCATAGGCTATTATTTAGCAAACTTTTAGACTAAACACATAGTAGGCAATGGAGGGTTGGGAGACCAGAGTTGAATATGCTTCAACAAATCAATGACAGCATGTAAAATAGTTATCAATATCAGAACAGAAACATTGTCTTTCTGCCCCATTTGATGCCCTTCTTTGTGATAGAGTTCTCATCACTTGGAAACCACTCTACTGCTGAGGATGGACAACTTAATGACAAATATGATTATGTGTTCCACTTAGAAACCATAAGAAAGCTATGGACTTTAATTAATCACATTTTGGACTGTATATGTACATCATAGAAGATATTTATTTATAATCACACCATATGGTGTCACCCAAATGAGGACTGGGTTTTATTTAACATCGGTTCTGGCTTGTTCATTAGGAATATACCTATAGGGAAATAATTATATTTTTTGACATTTATATTCTCAGTCTTTTTGTGTAAAAATGCATTGTTCCAATGTGCAGTGTTGAAATAATATTTGCTGAAATGTGTGCTTAAAAAATACTTCAGTTTAGCTAGTTATCTAGACAAGGGTGTAACTTACATTTAGATTGTGAGTTCTGTTTGTTCTGTTTGTCCAATAATCACGGTCATGGTATACAGTGTGGCATCGACCTACATGGCTTTTAATTTTAGAAATGTCACTCTGGTTGCAAAATTTTTTTTTTTTTAATTAAGAACAACATATGGATATGATGATTAGGTTTCCACATATTTTTTTATAATTTAATGCAGGTTTCTTATAGCTGGAACAAAGGAATTGTAAGATTTCTATGGAGTCATCATTTGTAGCTAGCAGATGAACAGATTTAATTTAGAAATGTATCTAACCAGGATGGAGGTTACAGCAAGGTCAGGTGTTTTCTTCAAACGCTTCCTTCCTGATAAGTTGACTGTGTTGATGTTGAGCTATACGTTTTTGTTTTCCCATGCCCATAATAGGCTCTTTATCAATCTCTTGAGGAATGAAATAAATGCATTTTCCTCAAAACTCCATCCACAAAAAGAAAAAAGGTAAATAAAAATCACACAGCTGTAGGTTAGCAAATGCATTTTAATATATGTAATTAAATATTTATACAGATTTCAGCACAATGACATAATGGCATCATATCAGTTTAATTCACTTCATCATAAATGTATTATTTATTTATCATACTATGTCTATATTTTGTTTATTATATTTGCAAAAGAGCTATCCAATTTTCTCAAGAAAACCAAATGAAACAGCATACAGCCAGTAAAACGTAAAGCAGTTTGATGGCAGAAAAATTATAAACTATTAAGAGGTGCATATCAAAATAATTAGCATAAGGAAAAAAAAGTGATCGTCATCTGAAACAGGACCCTTGTTCAGGGAAATTCGTATTCAGTCGTCTATTGGGACTTTCAACAAAATCCTGGCCGAATAAAAAAATTATCTCCAAATTTACAAAAGTCGTCTAGCCAATGTCGAGATCTGTGTGGTTGTTGAAAGAAATTAGTTATTTCGGCAGAACAGATTGGATGGCAAGCAGTCTAGGCCTGAGGATGCTAAGTAGCAGACCTTTGTAGCCATGCACTTTTTGCTTGCTTTGGTAAGCGACCTTACATGCAATTTAAGCCTCCATTGATTATTTTCTTCTAATTTCCAAAAGACCCTACACAGAAAACACAAAAGTGCTACAAACCCAATAAAAATAAGCACGTCTTGCCAGGAACCGAATTCGGTGTTAATAATACGTGCCAGAACTCATTTGAAAGCCAATACCTGAGTCTATTACGCATCAATTATAATATCTATTATAATAACTTAATGCAGCATGATAGATAACAATCTCATACTCATTTCCATCCACATGGGGCCTAGAACTGCACTGAGCACCTCAAATCTCACAAAACACACCCACATACACACACAGTGCAGTACCTCCAGCCTCTGTTTAATATAGTTTCATATGCTGCTTTTACAGCATGATTCGTCTTTAAGCAGTCTAACTTGAAATATTTCACATATAAAAATCCTTTATGGCTTCTAATAATAATATTATATAATATTTTTCTTGCAACTGAGGAAAAATCGAGTGAACTTGCAGAGCCTTGGATAAGTATCCCTCCACCTCATTCATTTTTTTTCCATGTTTGCTCTTTACCTCAATCAACACAAAATATCCCATAATACTACAAGGAATGTAAAAAAATCAATACAGTAAGTGAATCCATAAATATTCACTCTGTTGCTGTGAAACTGCAAAATAAATTCTGATGTAATCTGTTCTCTGGTAACAGTGCAATTGAAGACACCATTCCAGTATAATGTTCTAGAAAAGTATCAGGTTTACTTAACAACTTAACATCTAAGAAAATCAGTTTTAGTCTGAAAGAGATTTTAAAAATAGAAACCTGCATACTGCAACAGTGGAATGCCTTCAAAATCAACAATCAGAACACAGTTTAATGGCTAAGGTAAAGCCCAATATGAATCTGGGGCAATCTAGTCACTATTCAGATGGACAGAATTTAAACAATTTTGCAAATATATCAGAATTCAAAAGTACAAAACTAACAGATGCATATAACTATAACTTATGCAATGAGAATGAATATTTATGCAACTAAAATATGTAAAAAAAAATATATTTACAGAAAAATATAGTTTGCACCTTCATATATTAGACGTTTTTGTAAATGGAAAGGTTAAAAATAAATCTTGTAACAGGGTGTGAAAACTTATGCAACTTACTGAACTAGATCTCCTACAAAGGGTCGTATGAAATGCGTTAGTCACTCCTATCTCTACATTAAAGGACTCAACACTTTCAAAATGCATATACGGGAAATACTCCCTATCTCACAAACAGGAGTTTTACACACTCAGACCTCTTTTTGATGTGCAAAAGTTATAGGCTCATTTTCTGATCAGTATTTTTGAGTTTTTACAATTTGATATAACACCACTGTCGTGTTAGTACAGGCTTCAACATCAGATCAGCTCTCCGTGTTTTTCATGTGTACCCTGTTATTAACCTACGTAACCACCATACAGCTTCCTAGACTATTATCAAATTTTTTTTTAGCATTTATTTACACGTCAAAGGCTTGTGAAGCAACACCTTGTGCTAATCCTGTCACGTTAGCAAAGCAAAAATAGAAATGATCAACTACGTCACTGTGATTTAATGTCACTGTAAAAAAAAAAAAAAAAAAGGTAAAAAAAAAAATCAAGATAAATTCAAAAGACAGAAAAGAAACCTAAATACATTTATGGATTCAGAACTAAAATGGCGAGAAAAAGATAGTGGCCATATGTTACCCAGGATTTATGGCTACAAGTGGCCACTTATAGTCTTATAAAGTTTTATTTTTTAAAGAAATTCAAACTTTATAACAATCAGTGGACAAAAATAATAAATTAGATCAGGAGTATCAAAAGAGAAAGCATTACTGCCAGATAGCAAAAGAATCCTGAGGCAAAACTCCCAAATAAAAATGTTATATACTGTAAATATATATATATATATATATATATATATATATATAAGCAGGCTCATTACACATGTCAGATTCACTGTGATGGTTAATAAACACACTCATTCTCATATTTTCCAGTTAGTAAGCAATTTTCAATACAGAAAAACCCCAAATACATTTGCATTAAATAAATAAAATCAATCATAAAACACACTGCTATCATTTCACAATATATATTTACAACTCATCTGAAGGTAAAACTATAAGCCACATTAAAAAAAAATTTGATTAATAAAAATACTTTTTTTTTTAAGTGTAAATCAATTGAAAAATATTTTTTAAAGGTTATTATAGTGTTAGATTTTCTATGCGCTAATCCTTTGTTTATTTATTTCATTTATTTATTTATTTCATTTAATAAAGCTAAAGCTAAAATGAAACACAATGTGGGTCAGGCATTAGGGTCAGGCTCATTTTTTTACTATTACATAGTTTTTGCAGCATTTTCATTTCGATATGTTTTTTAACGTCATGAAATCCAATCTGACAATGACACTTTAATGATAGGAGCTTTTGACACGTGATTATGTTTCTCCATTGTACACTGGATGTGTCAAAACCTTTTTTTTTTTACTTTTGGTCAATTATATGCCTAAACACACTCCAGATTGCTTGCATGTTGAAAAGGAATGACCAAGAAATGCATGTAACAAATATGCACAGTGCCGATCCTACATAATAACTGCATAGAGCTTGGCAAATATTCAGTGAAGTACTGACCGATTTTAGCTTTGCATTCATATAAAATGATTTGTATATAAGTATCATCTTGAGACTAACACATGATCACCGTTACAGTCATGGAATAATTCTTGGTCTTCCAATACTGTTTTTAACACACCCTTGTTGGCATCCTGATGTGAATGAAGAGCACTTTTCTAACCCGCTTTTTACATTTTGTTCATATCACCGCATATAAAGTGCTCAATCTAGTTAGTTTGCTGACTGTGTAAATTAGCTAGCTTCCTAACTAGCCAGTAGAAGAGGGTCATTCTGTGTTACTACACTGTGTATCTTAAGTAGTTTGTCTACATTAACACAACATAAACGTCTTATTGCTCTAACACACTTCTTGGCACTGAGCGAATACACTACTGGAACGACTCAAAGAAAAAGTTCACTCTGAATGACTAGTGTCTTAGTATTCATAGCTTTTTTTTAAACTTCATGACATGCTGCTCTCATTTTTACTTGGATAACAGTTTCCCACATTACCCATAGAGCCACTGGACTACCCGCTGATAGTGGTTCCAGTGAGATTAGCTCTCACTTGGTCTTTAACTAAGGGGGGCAATGCAACATAAATTTCAGTCTGTCCAGCTCTATTATCTTCCCATTTGTACACTCTGTGTAAAACAGATCAGCTGCCACAGCGTCAAAGCTTTTCACGCTCGCTCGTCGTATACAACTTTTAAAAGCTTTTTCTGAAACTGTGCTGAACTCAGCACGACTGCATTGTGTAGCTCCATCACAATTCTTATTAATGTGACATTAAGTCTTGGTTAATGTTATTGTTTTTTTTACCTTTCGGAGCTAACATTGAACGATGACTGACATTCCTTATATTTGACATTGCTAACATTATTTGTCTTCGATTAAATAAAGACAGTTCCTTCATCAGTGGGGCACCAACAACTGCGCTTAGAAATCGCAAACAATTTAAAAAGAAGAATTTCATTATATATTTCAGAATATGTTTCAATATAAACACTATGTGTTACATGGTGAACTGTTTCTTTAAGATGGCAGCAGAGATTCTGGTTTGGAGAAGGTGATGGTGTGTTAAAAATAGTATTGAAATGCTGCCCATGACTTTTCCAAAAACAAAATAAAAACAACAGAAAAAGAAAAAGTGTTTTATCTAGCTAATTTATCAAGTCTTGGCAAGTCAGAGCTACAGTAACAGGTACAAGCTGGGATTTGTATGTGCAATCTGAGCCTAAGAAGTGTGACCAATGATTCAAGCTGTTACTGTAAACTGCCTACAGACCGACAAGTCAGTTAATTTTGGTCTGATGCCGTGTTTAATATTATGATTCAGTGTACGTTTGCAAAAGTTATAGTTGGGGCAAGTCTAATTTATGCAATATGCAATTTTTCATCAAATTGACCTCGCTGTTTATAGTACTTTAATATGTTTTGCAAAAAACAGGGTTGATTTGCTTGTGGCAGTCAATGATGATAATCACACTGCAACAAAAACCATGAGACAAAAGTCTAGATTTACTTTCACACTGGGTAAAAAATAAGCAGAACATTCACATTAAACATATTGGTAGTGCACCACGTTATGCACGTTGTTTAAATGTGCAACGATTCAGACTTCTGAAACTTTCCAACGGAAGATTAAACAGCAAAAACTCGAAAGTCACGGTCACAAACACTGAAACTTACAAACATAGCTAAAAACAGCAAAAGAATCGAAAAACTCACACTGAAATTAATAGCTATTTTCTTGGACAATTTCAATGTAGACGAGTTGTCACACTTTTTTGAACAGATGCTAATTGTTGATTCACTCTGATTTTAATAAGATTTTTTTTAACTTGCTTAATTTTTTGCTTTGGGTAAACAAGACTCATACTTCAAAAACAATGTATCTCATCTGTGCCACTAGTGGTTAAGCTCAGTGGTTAAGACTGTCATGAGATTAAATCCCAGCACAACCAAGCTGGCACTCCTGGGCTTTTGTGAAATGCCCTTAACCCTTAACTCAAACAGTTGTGTAAGTGCAAAAACTGTAAATAGATAATGGCGTCTGCCAAATGCAATGTTTGAAACAAATCGTTTAATTATTTTATGAAACGGGTCCTTCACAAATTTTAGATGAACACCCGATATCGAATAGTCAAAGATCTACCAGGCATTTGTTATCACAAAGCATCAAGTCATGATTTAAACATTTCTCTTGCTCCTCTGTGACAAATAGTATGACCCAAAGTAATTCATAAAAACACTACTTTTGACAATGCTTAATATCGCATAACCGATTAACATCGAACTCTGAAGATATTTTGGATCAAGTTGATGAAATTCTCATTGGTAAATTCTAAAGGCAAACTTCCACATCTTATGATACCTACATTTGTCAGACAATATCACATGAACATAGCTAGCAATCTAAATCAAAACACAACGGTTTACTACAAATAACCCGATCCGAAATACACTTGGTTTGTTGGCACGAGAAAAGGACACGATCGGTATAAACTTGAACTTGGTTGTTGCACAAAACCTAGTTTAGGTCCAGATGGGGATTTTGGGGAACCACACATACCCTGCAAGTGCTGACATTAAATGCAAGCTGTAAAAAAGTACACCACCAACGCATATACACAAAAACACATTATTTTCTCGTCAATAATTCTAGCACTTGATGTCATATGAATGCATACTGGTATTTAGCATAGCAAAAGCAACAGTCTGTTGAGGCTGGGCAAAAGAGACACAGTGATCTAGCTAATATTGTATTTAAAATCAACAGTCTTTCTGCAACTGGGCAATATAATATGATGGCTTGGAGGATGAAGGTTTGGATCAGAGAACAGTAATGCAATAATGTCAACTCTTTTTCACTTCCTGTATTTAATCTGATGATTTATTAGGGGTCCAAGCACCAACAGAGCAGAAACTCTATTGTTTTTGTTGGGAATTTCATTTAGTTAATGTTAATAATTTATCTTATTGTTAACCAGGGCTGGACAAATCACAAGCCCAGGGCAAGCAGATTTTCTGAGCTATTTGCTTATTATTTTCCTTAGTTGCCCAGAAGACAAGCAAATAAAACCTTAGTAATTTCTGAATTTATAAAACAGTCTTCATTTGATTTTCATGTTTAGTTAATCTTATTAAAGGATAAGGAGCTACAGTTATATTTCATATCCTCAATAATATGCTTTTACATTATGTTACCACTTTTTAACCTATTCACAGGATATTTTAGCCAATTTACAGTCAACCAAAACCAAAATTTCCTGGCCACATTAGCGCTTCCACTTCTCTGGTGGACCAGCTAATAATTTTGTGATTTGTTCACCCCTGTTACCCCAACTGTAGTCAGGGCTTGTGATACAAATTATATAATAATGAATAATCCCATTGTTAACTGTAATGCTAATGTCATCATAATGTAATAATTTTTTTTTAGATTTCTAATTATACATCATATGACTTTTTAAATATAAATATATAGCACAAATAACTCATTCACAGTCTATGATTTGAAAGAATATACACACTCAACATTATACGATTCCCTAACAAGCCCTGTGCTTGTGCAAAAGTTGTCATTTTATGAGCACTCTATGAGCCAATAAAGATCACATGGAATGATGTGTTTTCGATCATTGTTTAATCCCCGGTTTATGTTGGAGGTATTTAAACCAAAAATCCCAATACACATGTGCTAATGAAGTACTTGTTTAAGATGGGCATTCTTATTAATGTCGAGGAAACACACTCTGGGAAACATGACCGTCATGATATGTTCGATATTCAATGTATAATCTATTTATGATATGTCATAAATGGATTCATTACAATGCTTAGGATAAATAAACAGAAGAAATCCTCAAAATAATTTACATTTGAACAGATCTAATCATGTGCACATTATATTGTGTCTCTATTTGAGGCAAATGTTGCCTTTGCGACTATCAAATGATTTCTATCAAATTTCACTCCATTATGATGAGACATTTTTTGCAGGTGAGTTTTAAACATGTGAGTTTTAAAGGGACTCTACAGCCAAGTGAACTGCACTTATACTACTACTCAGTGTACATTGAGTAAAAGAAACAGGCTGGAAGATTGATCACCATATAAGATATCTGAAGAGGACTCAGTTACACGGGTTGCTTGGACTACACTGTTGCATTCAACAATTCGATTGCACTCACACTCACATTCGCTTCTATATCACATGAGCTTACATACTCACTGACAACAATTCCCCATAGCAGGGAAACACAATCTCAAAGACACTCATGGCAAACACTAACTACTGGTCCATTCCATCTTTCGTTCTCTTACTTCTTCTTTCACCTTCTTCCGAATTTCAATACTTCTTGAGCCTCCAGGGTTCTAAATGTTGCTTTGACACGTTTGTCAATTCCGATTGGCTGTTTAGCGGTTTGGGTGGCGGCTTGTGGTGAGTGAGTGGGACAAGGCGTGGTTTAGAGGTGGGCGCTGAAGACGTTTTGACAAAGTGGAGTGCCATGGACAAAAAAAAGGAAAGGTCACAAACTTCAACCTCAGACTTTCTTAGGGGGAGGGGCCAGCTTGATTATCTCGTCTTCTGAAGGCTGGCGAATGATATCTGTAAAAAACCAAACAAACAAAAAAACAAAAAAACAGAGCAAAAGCATAAGGGCATAGAATTTTTACACAAAAAAACGTTAAAGTGAAATTTGGTTAAAATTTGGTAAAATTATGCATTTCGATATTTTTGTGTATAACTTGAAATCACATTTTTGTCCACCAGTGAACCTGAATTCTGTCCACACATTATCCTTATAGTCGGTTGTATTCAATGTTAATGCTCATCCTGCACTCAAACATTACCAATCCTAACTGATGAATGAGATTAAAGGCTTAAATTGGAGTATTTCTATTATAACATTTACACATTCTGAACATATTAACTGTCCATAACATTTGCTATTAATTTACTATATACATTTACCAATTTACTATTTCTATTCTGCATTTAGTCACTGACAACAATTCTACCTATACATCTATGAATGTACCTGACAACAGTTGTACCTATAAATCTATGGAGGCTACCACCACCGTGCTTCAGTATTGGTGACGGGGTGGGAGGGCTCTTTTGATTTGATGCTCTTATGGTGATGGGCAGTGGTGGATTTTTGGTAATTCTATTGCTTTGATCCAATGGCAAACATTTTTGACAGATCTTTCAAAACTTGCCAAAACATTCTCATTTTTATGGTGAGACATCCCCACACCCCTACATAGCATTCTGTGGCTGGATTAATGACTGGAAAAAATAGCTACCTTTAAAAAAAAAATTATATATATATATGTACCTTTGTACTTCTTTGCCGATGGGATTCGTGTGAGTTTGGTGTCAATTTCATCGTCCTCTGAGATCTTGAGCACTGTCGTGCGGTACTCGATGACCCGGGTCAAAAGATCGGGCCGCCGTGAGATCTCAAAGATGTGCTCAATATAGGAGAGATTATCTTTAGACAGAACAAAGAAAAGAGCTTTTATGTGAACTGCACAAAACAAAGAAACAAATTCCATAGAATAAATTAAAAATGACTGTACTCTCTTTCCACAAGTCTGTTCTCTCACCCTGAGCTAGTTTATCATTTTTTTCCAGGTAACTGAACCACTCTTTAGAGGATGTAATGGAGTTGCTCTGGTCTTCAGGGATATCTTCCTTGCAAGCCGACTTCAGCTGCTCCAGATCCTCGTTAGTGATGTTCTCGCACAGGTCGCTCAGAAAAGAGCTGTATTCTGACATGATCTGAAAGAAAGGGAAATGAGATTGGTAGCCAGCATTGATTTAATCTATATGAGAGAGAGTAAAACAAATGTATTATATTCAAATTGATTTTGTGCCAAATTTTGTTATTAGCAAAAGATTTCAGATATGTAATGAACTGTTGTCACAGGGAACACTGTTTGCACAGTTACAGCATTTAATAATGTACTAAATTCAAGGCAAAAAAATCAGTTCTGCTAAACATAAGTAAAAATGATCTGGTTTTACTAAAAGAAAAATAAAACAGTTTAGTGTCATTCATTAGAAAGATCTTGTACAGTAAAAGTAATAAAGATAAATATTAAATGCTCTATATCATATGGGTCTAACTTATATGATATCAAGCATTATAATATGTTGCCCGCGAAAGCTAAAAAGGTCTAATTATCTTATAATAAATAAGTCAAAGGGATGCATTGACCATAAACTACATTTCCCATAATGCATGCCGATCATGTTACCCGTGAAGTGACCGCATCCCACCACTAGATAGCAGTGTTTCCACATCAGTGTCATTTTCCGAATTAAGAAATGTAAACAATGATCCTAAAATGTCCAAGAAGAGAAAAATTGATGCAGATGGAAGGCTGTTTCAAAAAAGATGGGAAGACGAATATATGTTTGTGCTTTAAGGAGAAAAACCGGCATGTCTTTTGTGTTATAAGGCAGTGGAGGTTTTTGACACCAAACACAGAGCATGCCAAAGTGAGCCTTAAAAAACCCAACAACAAATGGTGCAAGAATTAAAAGGCAAATTGCATTTGTTTATGCAGACAAATGTTCATTGTAATCAAATGATTTCTCATTAGTTGGATGTGTCCCCGCAAGGCTGTGTGCAGCCTTTTGTTTATGTAAAATAAACAAATGTTCTGTCACACATGTTCTTAGCAGCTCACAATTGTTGCTTAGACCGTTATTTTTCCCCTCAACTAAGACAAAAAAGTTTTGAACAAAGTTAATGTCATAACTTGTTATTTATCATTATTCATTTGGAAAGTTTGATCGTTGATTGATAGAGTAATGTGTGTTTCATAAGCTGACAAATTAAAAGGGGAGAAGCAGAAAGAAGAAGAAGAAGTTATAACAGAGCAACAAGCAAACATTTCTTTTTACATATATGCAAATATATATGTAATATTTGTAAGTTGAATACTGAAAATCCCGAGTTATTTAACATTAAGGAGTAGTTGCATTTATTTTACATTACATTTAGTTACACTGGGCTACATTTATATTGCCTCAAAGTTACATCTGGCCCTTTGTAGGAAAACCAATATGCTGATGTGGCCCTCAGTGAAAATGAGTTTGACACCCCTGCTCTATATGATGCATTTGGGCTTTGTTATGGTAGAGACTTGGTTCAGCTTGTTAGCCTCAAAAGATCGACAATATGACAAGTACAGAGGCATTTATGGAAGTATTTGAATAAAGGTTGAAGAATGTAAGAAAGCTGAACAGATAAAAAAAAAAACCTAGTGCTACCACATCATTCTCTTTAGATAGAGTTTAAGCAAAGGATAAACGTCACTCGTGCCACTATTAGAAGGTAGTCTAATGACATTATTGTTATTGTAGGAAACTGTTAAATATGGATAGAATAAACAATGAAATAATAACTTTTTTCCCATTTTTAAATACAAGCAATGTGACTCATTTTTTTTCATATCCAAACCACAAAGCTGTGCTACTCGGAAACTCAATGAAAAACAATACAAAAAGATTGACTTTTTATGTTACAGTAAAGTATACATTACACAGTCCAGGCTAATTTGTCTAATTTCAGGCAGCTTCTATTTTGCCCAGGATGAAACCCAGCTCTTTAAGCCCCTCTAGTGGAGCTCTTGTTTCAAATGGTTTCATGGAAAGCCCTAGAAGACTTTTACTTTAGAGATATTTAGGAAATTGCTTTTATGTATTTAATATAAAAATTGATTGGTGTAGTTTTTAAATGTAGATCAATATCCCCCCTTATTCTGTACAACAAAAGCAATAGATCTGAAGCTCCTAAATCAACTTGTATAGTCAAAACTGCCCAGAAAAAACCCTCTGCATGTGCAAATGTAAAATATAATTGTGCAGCTCACAGCTCATCAGTGTCTTATTAACACTCTGGTACTCTGTATATGTGTATATGAGTATACGTGCATTAACCACAAAGCAGTATGAATGTAACACAAACACAGGAACACAAAGGCACCCTGCGAAACATACACTCAGGAAGAACATGAGCCTCTGCCTGCTGCACTTCCTCTATTGTTACATCCAAATACATTTTAGGCCATAGCCTAAATCCAAGCATTGTAGTTGCAATATCTGGCCACTAGAGGGTGGTAGTGGCAGACATTGAGCAATGAATGAGAATAGGAGGGACTTGGCAGTCTCCATGTTTCAGATGAAAATGAACAGATAAACCCGAGGCCAGGAAATGGGCTCAACCAGGGTTATACAAATAAAGACTGAACATAATTTCTCTTTCAAAATTTAGCATTGGCATATTCGAATAAGAAAATAGAAAGAATAGTTATATGTGAAATAACAGAAATGTATTTCTATTTATTTATTTAATATTAACAAACACTTAAAAAAAGTCAGTTGCGATTTTCTTTCACAGTAAATGTCACATTATGATTAAAAAAAAGCTTAATAAATTTCATTTGGGATTAACATTGTGATAGTTATTCATGTATTTTTTATTTTCTAAAACTCGTATAATAAATAATATATATTTTTTCCGCCATGTCCAGGGTTTTCCCTAGCTACCAAACAAACCAAGCATTTCTGTGTGAAGTTAAACCGTTCTGTTCGAAATATGAGCCTAATTACATTCGTTTTAATCATATGTATTATCAGCTTCTCTGTTATGCAGAGAAGCCACAGGCCATCAGTTTTTAATATTTGGACTGACACTCATTAAAATCCCCAAAGAACAACAGTTTTGCAAATATTTCAGCTTACAACACCAATAACAAAGTAATTTTCATTCCCCATTTTGTTGTGTGATGTGAAGATTAACTGATTACCTGCATGATTTTATATGTTGCACCACCAACTTCATAACTGCATTAAATGTTAAAGCTGAAAAGTCGAAGATGCTTTATATTTGTCATATGTACTTTACAGCACAGTAAAATCTTTTCTTCTTATATACCAGCGAAGCTGTGATCAGAAAGTGCAGGGTCAGCCATGTTACAGAGGGTTAAGGGCCTTGCTCAAGGGCCCCAAGAGTGTGAGCTTGGTGGTACCGGTGCTTGAACCACCGACCTTCCAATCAGCAACTCAGATTTTTTATTTTTTTATTAAAGTGGCCTGTGAACAAACTCTGTGAGACAACAGTGATGGAAGCTGAATATACTGTTGCAGTACTTTTATATTTTATAAACATCTGCCATTACAGTACACTAAAAACAGCCAGATACTTCTTCAGAATTTCTTTGCAACCACTTAGCATGAAATCAAACAAAAAACAAACAGATGTATATAAACGTTATCATGCTGTGAAATTTTTAAACCTTTATATCTGTAGCTCGAACGCATTTAACCTGCTAATGTTATTCCTGAACCGCAGCAGCTCTACATGTCTAGTGCGGCTTCATTAAAGTGCTAGTGGGGGGAAAAAAAACGACGTTGAATCTCAGAGGGAGGTTAAGCAGCCGCTCTTTGATAGGTCAAGCTTAAGTGGTAGGCTAAATAAAAGGTGTCTGATTGGCTTCATGGAACAAAAGTGCTTCTGTAATGGAGGTTTATGATCTCCACACGCTGATAGCAGGATTGTAAATACTCCCACGCGCTCATTACCATAAACGTCCCAATTCATCTGTTCAACTGTACGGTCGCTGAAAGATCGGCACGGCTGCCCCGCATTACGCACAGGTGAAAATATGAGAGGATTCTATTGGAATTTACATTATTTGGCACATTTGTTCCCACTGAATACTACGATATAATAACCTGGAAGCTTCATTGTGAGACAAACAGTGACAGATTTTCATCTGAACCTGCACATTTTTCGCACTTCTCGTCCGTCTTCTCAGGGAAGAGTATGACATTGTTCAACACATTGCCTGCCCCCTGTCAGGCACATGAGAGAGAATTGGAGAAAGGATCTGTCCTTCACATTCTCACATACAAGCCTGCTTTTGTCTGCCTGCTCAGTCTATTGCTTTCTGCCTTGTGTGTGTGTGTGTGTGTGTGTGTGAGAAAGAGAGGGAGAGAGAGAGATATCAGGGCTGTTCTTGGTCTGGGCATACATTTTGCCTCTTTTGTGCATAAGCATGTGTGTGTTTCAGCATAAAAACAATTGGGATGGTTCCTCTTCCCCGTGACTAAATTTTTAACTCCCCCCCCCTTTTTTTTGGCTTGGAGCCTCTCAATCTACAGGCTGCTCTTTTCGGTTCCACACACTGCTCTTTTAATGTTGCAGAATGCTCTGATGTCTAGTACCAGTGCACAGGACTAGCAATACGGTGTTCTTAGTGATGACAGGTAATTGTCATGTGATACAGGGAACGGTCAAACATTCTCTAATCTGGTCAAAAAATTGCTGATCAGTAGAATTGAAATCTCGAATTTGATTGGTCAGAAGGTGTTGATTCAATACTAAAACAGCGGCTTCACATCCCATCCTACTTCTCGTTTTTTAATAGTGTCACCCGTTTCGCAAGTATCGATGACACACAATGTTAGTTTTACAAAAAAAAAAAAAAAAACGCCTTCAGATGTACTTTTTTACATTTTACATTATACTTTTTTACATTCATTCTTCACACTTATTTTAAGAAGACGGAGGATCTTAGGAATGGAGGAAGGTGCACACAGATAGACAGTGGGACAGGGGACAGTGTAGCTACACAGCATTGGATGGTGGTCTGTAGGATGGTTTTGGAAGTGAAGAAGAAGAGGAGAGTGAAGACTGAAAGAAGAAAAAGATGGTGAAAACTGAAGGAGGAAGACTGTAGTGTGAGGTTTAGGGAAGAGGTCAGACAGGGGCTCGGTGGTGGTGAAGAGGTGCTGGATGATTGGGCAACTACTGCAGAAATGATAAGGGAAACAGCAGGAAAAGTACTTGGTGTAACATCTGGAAAGAGAAAAAAAGACAAAGGGATGTGGTGGTGGAATGAGGAAATGCAGGAGAGCATAAAGAGAAAGAGGTTGGTAAAACAGGATTGGGATTGACAGAGTGATGAAAAAAGTAGGCAGGAGTACAAGGAGATGCGGCAGCAGGTAAAGAGGGATGTGGTGAAAGCAAATAAAAAAGGTTTATGAGGAGCTGTATGAGAAGTTGGACACTGAGAAAGAAGAAAAGGATTTATACAGATTGGCCAGGCAGAGGGACCGAGCTGGAAAGGATGTGCTACAAGTTAGAGCAATAAAGGATGGAGATGGAAATGTGTTGACTAGTACACACTAGAGAGAAGTGAAATGGAAGTCAGAAGGAGTAAGAAAGAGTGCATGTGTGTGAATGAGAGGAAGGGCAGTAAAGTGGTGCGGTTGCAGGGAGAAGAGGTGGAGAAGGTGGAGGAGTTCAGGTACCTGGGGTCAACAGTAAGAAGTACTGGAGAGTGTGTTATAAAAGTGAAGAAACGAGTGCAGGCAGGGTGGAGTGGGTGGAGAAGAGTGATAGCAGGAGTGATTTGTGATAGAAGAGTATCTGTGAGAGTGAAAGGGAAAGTTTATAGGACTGTGGTGAGACCTGAGATGTTGTATGGATTAGAGACAGTGGCATTGAGTAAAAAACAGGAGGTGGAGCTGGAGGTAGCAGAGCTGAAGATGTTGAGATTTGCATTAGGAGTGACGACGATGGACAATATTAAAAACTAGTTTATTAGAGGGGCAGCGCATATGGGACTTTTTGGGATCAATATGAGGGAGGTACAGTTGAGATGGTTTGGAGATGTGCCGAGGACATGGGGTATACCAGTAGGAGAATGCTGAGGATGAAGCCACATAGACTTAGGAGGTCAATGCCTTATCAACCAGACCCTGGGGTGGGCAACATGAAACATTTGTGTTTATTGCATTAAGCAGATATCCACAGCAACATACAAAAGTGCTTGAAGTCTGAATAAACCAACACTGGTTTGCAAGATTACAAACTTATGATAGCATCAGGCTAAAACTCTGTTGAGAGGAATTATAGCACATTTTTTCTGAAGCATGTCAGAATTGGAATTGAAATAGATTTCGAAAAGTAGATTTCATATTTACAATTGCTGCCATGCTGAAGATTGAAGGAACTGTTTGTTAAAATTTTAGATGGAGTCTCTAGTGTCAGTGATTCATAAGAGTTAATGGTGAAGCTGCTGTGCTGTGCAACTTCCACTGCAGGAAAGTGTTTTGGACAGAGGATTTTGAGTTTTTCCCAGTTTCTCTGTTACATGACTAACTGCATTTTAGTCATCACAAAAAAGCAAAAAATAAAAGGAGGCTGACGACTGAACAAATGTTTGTTGCTTCATAAGTGGGAAGCAAGGAATAATTGATGACAGGGTGGTGTGATGTAGTCCAATATAAAAGGGATGGCTTTTATCATCTGGAAATCGATTGCTTTCCAAGTGATGATATGTCCTACCTCTTATTTATTTCATTATATAGTTATAGCGATCATACAAATAATGTGGAATGTGAAATGTCTGAGAATCAAATCAGACATGGTAATTATGGAAGTACAAGTTGTTACATATGTCCTTTCTTTTGACCTTAGACTTTCTCTTGTAAAGAACATAAGGGACCTCACTAGATGTAACACTTACAAATTGCTGACACTGGACACCTCTTCCATAACAACACATGTATTAATTATTAAGCGTAGATTATATGTCATGTCGGCCATACAATTTTCTGTGAATGAGTCACTGCTGTAGAAACAGTAACATTCTTGCAAACCTATTATATGTCAAAATCGCTCGACATAAACCTAACAGAGAACCTTGTGGGACACCGCATTTTATATTTTTAGGCTCCAAAAAATCTTCTACAATAATCTTTTGCTATATACAGGTAATTGATCACATCAGCCAGCACTGATTCTGTTTTCACTGACCCAAAAAACTGAATAAAATATATCCTGCTTGTTAATCCTGCTTAGAAAAAAAAATGCGAATGATCGCCCTGAAAAACTATGACCTATGTTCAGTCATATTTATTTTAAAAGCTAGCAATCTAAAATGGAAATTTTATTGTAGAATTTGGGAACAGAACGTAAGTAAATGTCCAAAGATTGACACCCCACTCCACGAACAAGTGTGAAAAGAGCTCTAAGAAAATAAATAAATAAATAAATAAATAAATAAATAAATAAATAAATAAACGACCCTGAAATACGCAATATCAACAAGCAAGCATGAAAGCAAGACAAATTAAGATTTATACAGCTTTAATCTCCATGTAAATGTATTGTCAGTGCACTTTCAATTATTTGATTGTTCTAACAAAGATTTTTGCTTCATCCATCTTCACCAACCTCTTTTTTTATATCCCACCTATTTTTACTGTCTATAAAAAAAATTCAATGCACTGACGCATTGTGTATATGTGTGCATGTTTACGTTTTATGTGCGAGTGCAAAACCCAGGCATGGCACTACCACCGCAACGCCTTTCACCCTTCACACGACTGAGATCGTCATGACAACCAGATCGAGCTTGCCTTTTAAAGACGGGAGACTGTAACCTAGCAACAGGGCAAGTGTGTAACCCCCAACCAAGTTTCACGCGTTGCCCCTTAGACCCGGCCCTCAAGGGAGAAAAAGAGTCACTAAACAACTGACAAAGAGAGATGGAACAACTTAGAAAAGACTGAAAGGAGCACAGTTTCATTCACGAGACAATAAATATATGACTGGAAACACACTCACATGCACATTTATATAAAAACAATACAAGACTTCATGTTGCCATTTATGCAGAACATCCATATTTGGAGTTAAAATTAAAAATATTAAATTAGTTTTAAACAGAATGAATAAATAAAGAAAATGACTTGTGCATTTCTAAGCCGAAATGAAAAATAAAAAGACATGCCGTTATCTTGTTACTCACTGTGTCTCCAATAATGCTCCAGCACTGAACCACACACGCCGTCTCTCAGGAGAGCTAGTGAAGACGATTTAAAGGAATATTTTCGTATTTTTCTAATAGAGCTACTCCCGATGACATCAGCAGGCTTGCTTTTAAGCGACTCTACAGTGTGCACTAACGCAGGCATCAAGGCTGGAGCCATGAACACACATCTCTCTGCCTAATGATGGTGATTTGTTCTCATTATATAGTGTCAATGGGCAAAATGGCTGTCAAAAATAGAACTCTCTGTCATGGTATTTCATATTTCAGGGATCTGCTACTGAAAAATGTATGAGTACAAACAATATTGTGTTTGTTTTATGAGCCATATTAAAATATAAATAGTGAATTTATATCCAATACCATATTTTTATAGTAGTTTTTAGTATTCATTTTTAACCAACTACAACTTGATTGCACCTGTTTTAATGTCCATACTCAATTGATTCATTTATGTGCATCACAAACAATCCAGAGCAAAAACAGTAGTTTTATTTAAATTTTTTATATTTAGTATTTTTTTAAATCAGTTTCAAAAATTAGTTTAAATCAACTTTAAATCAGTTTTGAATAAGGAAATTAACAGTACCAGAACATTGTTTCCAACTAGTCTGGCTTAATACATCTTCTCGAACATTGCAACAGGTTTCTGTTAGTTGTTGGCTAGATGCAACAAGAAACTGTAGTGCAAAAAGTAACCATGGTAACTGTGTGTGAATAACAAGGATTTGGCAAGACTGGCTTTATCACACACATACACAACTGTGAATTAATACACTCCAACAATCTGTCAGATTGGTACTACTATTAGTATTATTTAAAAAGGCCGTTGCAAGCACGTTTTTTTCACACACTGGTCCATTAGATACAAACAGTCCTTTGTAAAAAATTTTACAAGAGCATATGCTTATATGACATGCAGAATAAAAAAAATATGGCAATTTGAACAAACAATAATGGCATAAAATGTGAGCTTATGAAGCATTTGTTACTCATCATACAGTGGCTATACATTTTCCACACATGCTTGGTGATGGGATGTTAAGTTTCTCGTCATCATCTAACATCCAACAGGGACCTGCAGGGTTTGTGTCAAAAAGATTTAGAGGTAGCCATGATTTTTTTCTACATTGACTGAAGTTAGAAAAAGGCAGCCTCATATCATATTGCTGCCACCACCATGCTTCATCACAGTATGTTGTTGGGGTCATTAGATGATTTTGGTTTTGCACCCAACATATCTTTTGGGTTTATGACCATTACAACAAATTACATACATGAGAGGTCCATCTAACCAACATATCCTGTAATCTTTGACTGCTAAAGAATATAAAGGATTATAGTCCTATGCAGACAGATATTATCGAAAGTTATTTAATACTAAAGTCTTTCAGCAGCCTCCTTATTTACTTTTTTGGCCTATTTTTTGGAGGGATCTTCTGTTCTTTGTGCTCAATGCTCCATTTTCTCTATTTGTTGATGACTACCTTTAATAAATTCTTTAATATCCCTCTCCTGATTGTCACCTTTTTAAAGTAAGGTCTTGTACATGCTTTGTAAGCTCTTTGTATGCCATGGCTTTAGCACACAATTTAAAATTGTACTCTTGTACAATTGGAGACTGAACATTTTCACTCTAATAAAGCGAATATTCCTGAATATTTTCCCTTATGGTTTGGCCTGCTGCATTTTTGCAAAAGAGCTTCCTAACATAACAAAACTGCAAACGTTTTCTTGCATAGTGAGGATCTATTAGTTAGTCAGTTTTATTCATGTAGGTCTTTTGCATTGTGTTACAGCCACATACATTTTGCATGTGTGTGTGCATTACATGCAGAGATGTAACAGTACACTGTCCTTGGGTACAGTGAAAGGCAACAATATACATAGAATATAATCATCATTATTATTATAGTCTCTTTTCTGTAGTCAGTTTTCTATTCCTGTCTGTATGTACCGGATTTTAACACTCCTTTTGTCAACTTCCCTTTATCATTTCCCCCTTTGGGGAAATCCAGTCTCTATTTTACAGGCTGTTATACTATTTCATTAGCTTCACTGAAGTGTGTAATTAATATACTTTTGAATAAAACAATCGACTTGCTTCAATTAAACTCATTGAAATCGTGTAATACAAAAAATGCCTCAATTACATAACATTTAAATGTAATGTTTTTATTGATTGATTAATTGATTGATTATTACACAATTGATTAAAACATATTTTCTCTGTCAAATAGTATAAAATAGCTAATATATAATAACTGCTGCTAATTAGTACTGCTTATAGCTGATAAGTGTTTTTTTTTCTATTCAAATTGTATTAAAAATAAAAATGCATGTTGTAAAACAAGAAAAAGTAGGGTAATTGTAAATATGTTGACATTTCCTGTCACAGTGAGTACATTAATTCTTTTCGTATTATCCCAAAGTGCTTAAAAGCAGCTTTGTGGACACAAATAAAATGATCATTAAAGAAAATAAATGTTAGTGATATAAGATTTTATACAGCACGGTAAATTCTAAAATCTGTTTGACCAATGCTTAATGTGTCTATAGTAACAAGTTCTCTACTTCCAGTAGTAACATTCAGAGGGACAAATGCTCCATTCATGTAACAAAAAGAAATGGATCATCATAGTTTTCTGCAATATTTTTCTTCATGATTCAGGGAGTCTCCACTGCTGTTTCCATGCTGTGTGAGGGTTAATAAAGTTTTTAAAGTTGGGCTTTTAGTAACATTTAAGGTTCTGGAACAGTGCAATAGCTATACACAGCCATTCCATCATCAGCAGCTTTTCTTTTGTTCAGGTAGTTAATTAGACAAACAGCTTGTGATGATACTGGGGAAAAAAACGCAGAAAACTTACAAATTAGTACTTAGGGTTTGCCCTGGAGATTCCTTCAAACTTTTGGAAGTTTTTTTTTAGATAGAAAGTGCTTTAAAGTCTCCATCCCATCAGTAGAATAGGATTGTAGTATTATAGGATTGTAGGACTGTTAATTTAAATACGGCTGAAAGAGATAGGTGGAAGTTCCTTCCACTAACAAAGGGTCCCAGAACAGAATAAAATAATTGAAGCATGCCTTATTTGTACCTTGAGAGACAGTGAGAACAATGATTATTGGATTATTAATGAAGTTTTTCTTTGTTATGAAGTATCCAAAAATCTTTGTGAATGCTACAAAAATAACAAAGTACTAGACTAACATACCATAAACATACAAATGTCAGAGCTGCTGGTCCAAAAAAAAAAAACGAATTTACACCTTCAGATCAACGAATTCAACTGCAATGACTGCTCACAATAGTACTGGTATACATGTAAAGCTTTAGACATTTGTAATCACCACGTTACTAATATGGATATGAAAGCAGGTTTGTTGATGTTCAATTGTAGTTTGTTTAGATGCAGAATGTCATTGTTCAACACCAAGCCAACACGGATAAGTGCATTTGGTGCTTTTGCTATTGCTGCAAAAAGCCTCGACTCTGAAAATTCTTGATTGCCCATGCGGGTGGGCCACATGGAAGTCACTCAAATGGAAACTTCTCATAAACAGTGTGAACACAACACATGTCAAAGCAGAAATCAATTCCCATGCGTAACATCCGACTAGTCGCAGCTGTGCGTTCGAGCGCTAACACATTAAACGTGATGCAACACTGCATTGATGATTCGTTTTTAAGAGGCTCAATCTCCGACTTTAACACCTGAATGGATATAAACGATGCAACATGTGCGGTACAGGCACGCACAATAAAAAAAAGCAAGTGCTGTGCCAAAGCATGAGCGAGAAAATGCAGGCCAGCCTACATTTTTCTATTTTCAGAAATCTGTTTCATCTGAACTTAATGTACAGAGTCACGATACATCAGCTCAAATCGGTGCAGCTGATCCTGGCACACTCTGGTGCATGCATACAAAGGTCAAATGTCAAAGAGGACAAACTAAGAGGAAATGTTTGTGTGAGTGTATGCGCGCGTTTAGGGGTTAGATTGCTTATAGTTTGAGACTTACTCATCTCACATCTGGATTACTGCACATTCTTCAGTACCGTGGAGACAGATGGTCCTTATAACATGCGTGCACACACACACACACACATAGACATACACACACACACACACACACACACACAGCGAAATCTGTTCAATCCTGATTGTACACTGGGGCACAGTTTACCTCCTGTATTGAACATTACAGCAGATAATGTACTGCTGAAATGCAGAGATAAATCGAGCTATAGTGTGTGTGTGTGTGTGTGTGTGTGTGTGTGTGTTTGTACGTGTGCACATATGTGTAGGCACCGAGGTCAACATATACTATGTAATAGCAGATTTTTTTTTTTTTTACACCACTCTACATACAGTATGCAATGTATACACACACACACACACACACACACACACACACACACAATGTAGATATAATTACACACATTTTCTGCAGTGCTCATTGTGAATTCTGACTGCATTACAACAAGCACATCCAACATCTATTTAATGCTTTTCTGCATTATTGACCTATTTTTCTCCTCTACCTGTTTACTACTTTTCCCATCTATTTGTTCCCTCAAGCTGGAGTTCAGCCCAATAGTCATGGAGACTCAAATGTGATTTGCGGGCCAGTTGCAGTTCCTGCCATTGCCATGGGAACACTTCCTGGCTGGACTTAAAAGGAAAAGGAAATAACAGCAGCTGGACAGACTATCGGAGGTACAGTAAGACACCCGTTAATCATTTCCACAATCGCTCTCAAACACACAGACACACAGCCTCGGTCTTGCTTGTTGTTCAACTAGTAAAATTAAGAATGAGAAGTCCTTATTTTTCATGACCTCACAATCTTTCTTTATTTGTTATTGTTATTACTATTAAAAAGCAGTGATAACAGCTTAACTCAGAACATACTTTCACCCAAGGTGTCACTAGGGGTTAAGGGGAAAATAAAATACAATTAAATTTAAAAAATAACATTAGAATGGACCCCATGCTCAGAACAGCAGGTCCTTCGATGTGTTTAATGGCTGTGTAGATTGTAAAGTTTGTTTTTGTTGAATAGACTATGTGATTGACAGCAGTAGATAGTAATGCTGATAAATCCTCGAATCTGATTGGTTGATAAATGTTCTATAGCAGTAGCTCTGACATGACTTTGTTAAATATTAATATTCAATTAGCCAGCATGAAACTTAAGATAACCTGGATTAGAAGTAGAAATAGAAAAAAGTACATAGTAATGTAGAATTAAATATCACAGAAGCAACAACAAATTTGGCTATAGTGCTGAATTTGCACACCTGGATTGGGGGATTTTCTGCCATCCTTAATGGCAAATCCTCGGAAGCTGGGACCATCGGTGAACATCCACTTTCAGGTCTCTCGAGAGTGTTCGATACACAGTACAATGTTCAATAGGGCTCAAGTCAGGCCTTATGCTGGGCCACTCCAAGACTGTCTGTAAACTACTTCTGTGTTGTCATGTAGAAAGATGAACCTCTGGACCAGACTGAGGTTCTGAGTGCTGTGGAACAGGTATCTATTGAAGATATCTCTGTTCTTTGCTCCATTCAGTGTTGCCTCAACCTGGGGCAGTTAACAAGTTCCTGCTGCAGAAAAAAACCCCACCATAATGCTTTACTTTTGGGGCTGGTTTTGGGCAGGTGATGAGCAGTGCCTGGCTCCCCCCAGGCAAAATGTTTAGAATTAAAGCCAAACAGTTCAATCTTGGTTTCATCAGACTAGAGTCTTATGTTCCACACAGTTTGAGAGCCTTATAGCGGGTGTCCATTGGCTTTACACTGACAGACTTCTGTCCTGCTACACTGCCTAGAGGGAAGCCTAGATCGATGGAGGGCTGCAGTGATTGTTGTATTCTGGAACTCTGTCTTATCACTGGAGCTCGAACAAACATTTTTTTCGCCTCATTACTATTTGGTACTGTGGGATGTGCTGTTATTGGAAAATAATCAACATCTTTGTGGTAACACTAATTCTGCTTTGTGTCAGTTTGCATGGAATCATCCACACATTCATTTTCTTTCTATCACAGCCTACCTTGAAATTTGTTTTGGAAAGTGTTTTATTTATTACAAATCGCCTGTGCATGGTGCACAGATCAACAGAGTGTGCAAGAGTATGTGTTAAGAAGTGTATGGCTTTGCTGTTTAATCTAACTAGCAAAATGCCTTACTGTGGCATCTGCACCACAGCAGATAAGAGGATTTATAAGCATGAGAGAGAGAGAGAGAGAGAGAGAGAGAGAGAGAGAGAGAGAGAGAGAGAGAGAGAGAGAGATGCAGGTCAGTGGACAGGAACAAAATGAAAAACACCACTTCTCTTCATTTTTGTCATCACCAATATATTACCCCTTTCTTCTTTCTCTTTCTTGCTCTCTCTCTCACACACACACTGAAGATAAGTGAGTATGACCCTAATTGCTGATCAAAATTATTCAAGATTACCTCACAGAGGCTTATTCCCATTCATCCATGCTTGAGTGATGACTCATCTTGATTTTTTATGAGCTTTTTTACTTTTCCTTCACAGGATGTGTGTTGTAAGCCACTAAGAATTTCCAAGAGGGAAATGAAAATGGGATGTTTTGAAGTATGGACTCTTGGCACCCGGAAGCTGATTATTTTTCAATAACAACACATCCCACAAGTCCTAAGGAGCAGCAGTTATTTCTTTGATGAGTAGCAGGGCATAAGTTCAATATTTTGGACATTATTTCCAGTATAAATCTCAATTCTACAGAGCACAGATTGGATATCAAATTAAAAAGCCACAATAAGAAAACACTGAAAAAAAAAACATAGCATTCATACAGACATACAAAAGTCACTGCTAATAATTCAGCTAGCTGTCCAAAAAGAATTATCGGGATTTCCCTTTTTTGATGGCAAAATCTAGGGCAACTCCAACTAGCTTGGCAATTGCAGCATTTCTGCTCTAATGGACACACAGCACTGAGGGGAGCATTTCATTGACCTACTTTATGAATCTCACAGCTCACACACAAGACAAACACAGGAAATGGCTGCTTATGAAAAATCTACATAGACATAAGTTTGTGGACACATGACCAGAATATTCGGATCAGCTTATTGAACATCTACATTCCACATACAGTCCCTATTTGCTGTTATAACACCCTCCACTCTTGTGGGATGATGTTCCACTAGTTTTTGAAGTGGGCTTTTGGAGATTTTTGCTCATTCAGCCACAAGGGTGTTAGTAAAGTCAGGTCTTGATGTAGAGTGAGGACGCTTGGGGTTTATTTAGTGTTCCAATTAATACCAAAGGTATTTTATAGGGTTGAGGTCAGAGCTCTCTGGCAGACCATTCAAGATCCTTCACTCTAACTCAACTATATCTTCATGGAGCTGGCTTTGTGCATAGGGGCACTCCTAGTCTGAGGAAAGGGAGGATCTAATGCTCCCAAATCCAAAGACATACAATGCAATTGTGTGCCTCAGACATTTAGGGGAGAAACCACGCATAGTATACATGAATATGTTAACAAAGGTTTATTATTAGTCAGATGCAACTCATGCTGCTGGTCAGTGACATGCCTTGGCCTTCCAAATAGATTGGTATTTGCTGCTATCCATTTTTCTTTCTTTTTAAATCTGCGCCAGCTAAAGAAAAGCAGCCTCACACCGCCATGCCTAATATATCAATTAAAAAATTTGGCAAACACATCCAAAAGATGTCCATGCTTTTCTGAAACAACATCTTATGGGTAGATAAGGCAAATATCATCTTGTTACAGAATAATGGGAAAAGAAGAGTATGAATAAGAAAAGGAACGGCTAATGATCCAAAGCATGCAACCTCATAATTAGGGATGCACCAAAATAAAAATTCTTGGCCGAAACCGAAAACCGAAAAAGGAGGAAAGCAAGGTCGAAAACCGAAAACCAAAACACCGAAAGAAATTATGCCAATTATTATTACCATTGCATTTATGGCTATGACTGTGTACTAAACTTACTAAAATCAAGGCATTTCAATTGCATAAATTAATATTAAAGTTTCAAAGAATAAATCAATTACAAATTATGAAAATATTTATTTATAGCACATTGCAACAATGCACAGGATAAAATTAATTAACATTTAGTCTTAAATGTTTAACTTAAATGCACTCGTGTGTACATTAAATAATAATGTAAAGGCCCTCTGGCCTGCTGAAAGGTGTACAATTAAATATGTTCTTTCATAAAAACAAAGTGCATTTAGAACAAGTGCAACTGCTTAAAGATACAACAATACAACACTATCACTGGGAAACTTCCTGCCTTTTCAAAAACCTCCACCACAGACGAAGTGCACGTGCTCGGAGGGGTTTTGCTTTTCTGTCCTGCGTTCCTCTCATATTCAGCATAGCGATCGGATGTTTGGATTTCAAATTAAACCCGAAGTGGAGAAAGTTTTTGCAGACGCACCCCATCTTGAAATTTTGGCATTACATGTTTTGCAAATCGCTATCCGTGGATCTTTCTCAGATATACTGAAATACGTCTACACCGCAGACATGTTGCTTTAGACATGCACGTGCAGGCAGCGGTTTCTGTTTGCGTCATCACAACAAAAACTGTTTCGGCCGTGTTTTTTCGGTGATCAAAGTCTTTCGGCTGAAAACCGACCGAATATTTGGTGCATCCTTACTCATAATGCATGTATGGCTGCTAATGGAACTGGTTTTCTTGAACCTCATCCAAATCATGATGTGATGTGGCTATTTTAAATGTTCAGATTCAGTTAAATGCTTAAATTATATTAGACATTGCTTGACACTGACTATGGACATTGACCCAAAGAATGCCTTAACAGCAACCCATGACTTTTTAGTGCAAAAAGGGGAAATATTCATCTATGAATAAATCAGCTAACTTGAATCTTTTTGAAAAGAAATATTTTCTTTGTAAAAAAAAGTAATCTTGTCCAAAGAACATAAGGGTGTAGGCATAGCTCTAACAATATCAACAATCCTGAGAAGACTTTTTCATAGTGAAGAAGGGCTTGGAAAAAAGAATAAAGAATAATTTAAATGCAACTGCAGACTTTTTGAAGCAAAAATAGGAATGCTAAACAATGGTCAAATCCATCCCCTGACATAAATCCATTTGACCATGTATGTCATTTGCTAAAGGAAAAACGATGTACTATGAGCAAGCAGAAACCAGACAGCTTCCATGACGTCATGGCAGAGATTTAACAGGGAAGAAACTGGGTGTCTGGTATTGTCTAAGATTTACAGACTTGACGGAGTCATTAACTCAACAGATCAGAACAGGCCAATGTACTATAATAAACACTATCAATACTAACAACATGGTCAGTGTTCAAATATTTATGGACCTGTACATGTGTGCTGACCTGGGCAACTGATAATGTGGTTGTAATGTGTTTTTTTTTTTTTTTTTGAACAATACAAAATAACATTTCCAAACAATCTACATACTGTATGAGGTTTGATCATACAATACAGATGTGCCAAATGAATATTACTTTAATGACTTTGTCGAGGACTGTGTTAATGAAACACTGCCGTATACCACAAAGCAGCAACCAGTCTTACAGAGCAAAATAGTGAAAATTTGACACCTTGCATTTCAGGTGCTAACAAGATTCTGAAAGAGACCGAGAGACACGGGGAGAGAAAGGAAGTCTCCCATTGCACGGCTTGTCGAAGCTTTCGTTTCCTATTCTCTCATTCTTTCCTCCTCCACGCTTGTTCACTTTGCCGGAACTTCAGGCCAGCAAGATCTATCTGAATGTTCAGTGCTTTGCATTCTGACACCAAGCTAAACCAACACACACACACACACACACACACACACACACACACACACACACACACACACACACAAAACAGTGGTCTACTGTGAAAACGATTTGGGCATTATCAGTGCATTGCAGATAAAGACAAAAGCTGTGTGTGTGTGTGTGTGTGTGTGTGTGTGTGTGAGAGAGAGAGAGAGAGAGAGAGAGAGAAAGAAAGCAAAAGAGAGACAGAGAGAAAGAGGGGAAGGAGGAACTGGGAACAGGATGACTTAACCTCAGTGTTTAGCTAGGGTCACAGCTGCAGACTGGAAGCACACTCTTTCTCTCTCTCTCACACACACACACACACACACACACACACACACACACACACACACACACACACACACATACTCATACAGAGAAAGAGAGAGAGAGAGAGAGAGAGAGAGAGAGTTGTACAGACACCAAAACAGGCACATGTTGTGCATTCTGATTAGTGACTCTCTTACACTTAAACGTTACCCCATCTGCCAGTTTCTTTCTTGAAATGTTCTATACTGAATGTCGTTACTTTATATTAAAAAGTTATCAGCCGATAAATCATGAGCATCAGTACAAGAAATGCATTGTGCCCACTCTGCCTCTACACTGGACACTGAACAACTGACAGGATAATAGAGCTGAGTCATGCCTCAATATAGCGTTTCGATTTTTTTTTTCTCCAAACTATTTTGATTTAATCGAAGTTGTGACGTTTTAACACATGATTCATCACCCAGCCTACTCATACAGTACTCTGTACTATGGTGTTACTTTGCCAATATGACAAGATCTGACATCATCTCTTCAGTTAAATGATGAAAAAAAAACCCAGAAATCATATATGGATAAAGTATTGGATCCCTGTCTTTTCCAGTCTCCTTAAACACAAATGTATCGGATGTCTTTGGATGTGGGACCATGACATTTTTCCTTCACTTTTACTAGAAGACCCAAACCTTTTCTAGCATAACAAGACCCTGTTCACATTAAAGATATGGAGTACGTTTGCTGCAGTGAAAGATTTTGAGTGGTCCTTCTATAAACCTACAGCAACCTCTACTGAAACACCTTTGGGAAGAACTGTAATGCTGAATGCACCACATTTCTCCTCACCTCACATCAGTACCTGATTTTACTAACACCCTTGTGGCTGAATGAGCAGAAATCTCCACCAGCACACTCTAATATCTAGTGGTACATTTTCTTAAAAGAGTGAAGGTTATGATAAGAGCAAATAGGGACTAAATGTAGAAAGAGATATTTAATTGGTCTACACAGTGTATTTACAGTACACATTCTAGTTCATCACATGCATTACTTGTTTGTCTCTATGTGATCATGAAATGCTGCCTGAATTAAAAAATAATATCAGCAGCTCTATCATATATGTACATTTCCAAATAATCTTCAGCAAAGATGGCAGATGATCTTAAAGCTTGCATTCTAATCATATATTCACCACTCATTCGTTAAGAAATCAAATCAGGAGTCTGCTTATCAGAAAATAAACAATGACTACCCTGAAGTGTTGTATTTCAGTTTGCATATGATTATATTTTTGCACCAAAGAACAACATGGCATGTAGTATAACCACCTCTCACTCGCCCACCTCTATTTTCTTTTTCTCTCTCGTAAATACCAGCAAACGAAAACGCAGCTTGTCATGTTACCAAGAAACTCGAAAACCTTCGTCCTGAAGATTATCCTAAGTAAGAAAAAATGTTACAGCCTGTTTTAGCACTGACACTGGAGAATCAAGCATTCATTAGCATTGAAATATAAATATTAGATACGGTATTTGAAGAAGGTCTACACAGGAATGTATGCTATCAATGCTCTTGACTGCTGCTAATTGCTCTACATGAATTCCAATACTGTAAATTGTGCATAACAGGCTCTGGACACTGGCCAGAACCCCTGAGAGGACACACCTGCTAGGCCGAATGGCATTGACACCAGTCGGGGGGCGTCAGTGATGTAGTTTGTGTAGGAACGTCTAGATCAGTCAGATGGGCTGTGGGCTGATGACTTCACACTGGTTAGCTTATGACTGGGACTATGAGCAAAGAGCAGGACGTTATGTTCTCAATGTTCGCATTCATCTGTGCTTGTATTATTGCACAAGTTTACATGCTCACACATACAGACACCATGTAAAAGTGCTGTATATCAGCGATCAAATGTTATATCTAAAATTCTCAAGTATTTAAAAAAAAAAATTTAATATGAATCCTGAAGTCCAAAACTAGCTGTCCTGTTTGGATGAGCAAAGTGGTGACCAAATAAATGAGAACAAAATAAAAATGTCCTATACTGTTTGCTGGTTTGACCTGCATCTAATAGATAAATACAAATCTAAATACATACATAAAAAAATAAATCACATGCCCACTCATCACCGATTTCCAGTCTATTTCTAGTCATTAGGATTTGTTAATTACTAAAGATTTGCATTTTTAAAAATTTGATTTAAATGCTAATAGATTTGAGTTTACGGTAATTTACGTGATGTTAATGCGATGTTGGACACTCATGTTGAAAATGTCAGTCACTGACAGACACTAAGTCCCTAAACAATATATTAAACCAATTTGTCTATTATGCTGTGACAGAGTGCTGCCTCCAGAGCAATAAAAACAAATCTCACTGCCTTTAAAAAACAAGAAAGAAACGTTTGTTATGTCACGAGGATCACGAGGAAATCAAGTTGTGATCACGAGCATGGAGGATATCTTAGGGCTTTTGTAGTTACATACTCAAGGATGTTGCATACTCAGATGTTTAAAAAAAATGTGCAATAAAAAAGTGTTCACCCCGCCAGATATATATTGTATGTTTGAATCCCGATGATGCCATAGCATTGTGGCCAGGAGCCCATGTCAAGTAAAACAAGATGTGCTCTCAAGTAGGTAGGATGTTGTGCTTTCTCTCCCCTATCAATCACAGCAACACATTGGCATCTGTGAGCGTATACATGCGGAAATAAGCAGATAGGACTTTCATCCAAGTGTGTTACAAGTGTGTTATACTGTAACACCACCTCACTGAGCAGCATTTTTACTGGAAGCTGTCATGTGTTAAGGTTGAGATTTAGCTTTAATGTAGGAAGAAGAAAATGCGAGTTTTCCACAAGTAAATTTGAAGCTAATGAGGCTGCGTGAGCAGGAAAAACAGTGAGTCGGTTTGGGGGGCTAAATAGTAGATCCACGCAAAATAGATAGCAAAATTCAATTCAGTTTTAGTTGTATAGCACTATTAACAATGGACATGGTCCCAAAGCAGCATTACAGAGAAAAAGAGGTTATACAATGTTTTCATTTATATGTTAGTGCTTAACAGGTTCCCTGGTGGTCTAGTGGTTAGGATGTGGCGCTCTCACCGCCACATTCAGGGAACCAACCCCAGCCACTCTTAGTGGGCTAAATAAATGGGGAGGGTTGTGTTAGGAAGGGCATCCAGTATAAAAACATGTGTCAAATCGAACGTGTGGATCATGAATACGGATGATCCGCCGTGGCGACCCCTAATGGGAGAAGCCAAAAGAAATATGTTAGTGCTCAAAAGTTTATTCCTAATAAGAAAGCAATTGGTGACAGTGGCAGGTAAAAAACTCCCTGAGATGGTATGAGGAAGAAACCTTGAGAAGAACCAGAATTAAAAAGGAATCCTCATGTGGGTGGCACCAAATGTCAATTCTTTATAGTTTAATTATTGTTAGGTTTAATCATTGTTTTTCAGTGAAGGGTGCTTCAATGAACTGTTCATGCAAATTGGAGTCCTAAGCCACAGACTGTTTATATTAATTACATTCCAAATCCATTCTCATAGTTCCTGAATTGCTCAAAATCGGATTGCTGCTTTGGTGGATTAGATATTACATACTCCAAAAAAATAGTTTCACCCAATGTAAATCAGACAAAATGAAAAACAAAAAGAGAAAAAAGTTCAACTGAAATCGACAGCATCTTTGTCTTGCAGTTCATCACAGAAGATTCAATAATAATTGGTGAAATAAGTGGACAAGGTCCCACTAATTCAATATGTACATGTACCTCATAAGTGAACAGTGATGGTTGTAAAAACTGAATGTGTCCACTTTCCTTTTCTTGTTTTTTATGCATTTTAAATCTATTTTTAATTCTAAACTTTTGTCTGTATTTTGTAATAAGACGCACACCAGCCAACATGAATATTGTCCCTGATTAACTTAAAGTAAAAGTGCATGCTGCATGATTTTTCCGCTATCTGTGTTTCCACTTCAGTGAACATCCTGATCTTTCATTTTGAAAAAAAAAAAACACTCCTTCAAAGGTTCTCATATAAAAACTGAATACCTTTGATGCTGATTTCCATGTAGAGTGGGAAAGTCATTGAAAATCAATGCTGATGGCATTGAATGGCAGCGTGATCACTGAGAGAGACGAGCAAGTGGACAAATAGCTTGATGGCTTACATGTGAGCAACTCATACGCATCTCGAGCATTCATAGTGATCATTGAAACTCCACTTGCAGGAAGCTAAGTCTTACAGCTAGAAGAAAAAGAACTGCAACTCTGTTTTCCACAACAGAGGACCTGGTGATAGATGAGCTCATTTTGGACTGGGACTTGCCCAAAATGTGGTATTCGTGAGGCCTGCAATTTGGCACCAATATTTTTAAAGAGCAAGTCTAGAAAAGGAAGTCCGGGAACACACACACTCACACACACACACACACACACACACACACACACACACACACACACACACACACACACACACACAGGAGCCAAATCCAGGACAAAACCACTGCCCTGAAAGAATTCTTACATAACAGCTCTAAATCATGGCATGTTTTTATATTATGTTTCCCTACATATCACGTCAAGCGCTATCATTCCGCTTTGACACAACACACACACACACACACACACACACACACACACACACACACACACACACACGACATCTGTTGCCTTTGCACTGAGAGATTCTGCTGATATTTGATACATAACGAAGGATGCACAATGTGAATGACAGACCAGCGGAAATTACATTGTGCAGAAGAGGAAAGCAGGGCTGGGACAGCAAGTCACACAGGGTTTACGGACCTGATGAATGGACCATGCAATAAATAAACATCTCAGAGAAGAAGAAAGGAGAGCAGAATCTGAGAGGAGGTATTTGGAAAAGTTTCTGATGAGTCATTATCAAAAGGGAAAAAAAATATCGAAAGAGATTTTTTTGGTTTTCTGCTTGAATCCTCGCCTAAAACCACAAGCGCACACACACACACACACACACACACACACACACACACACAGAGCCAGGAAGTGAATGGAGACAAGCAGTTTCTGCTCTGGTGCCTTTTTTTCCCTCTAGACACTAAACAGAATCACTGCAATAGACAAAAGATGTTAAAACACACACTTATATACCTACTACCCAAACCAAAAATGTCATTCAACCCGTTTTTTATTCATGACCACCATAAGAAGCTCAAGTCGGGACGTTTTTTTTTTGTAGAACCTAGTTCCTTGATTCTCTCTTCGTCAGACGATATAGAACAATCTAGACAAGGCATCTGGAAGCATGACTGTGCACTGCTTTTTATCTCATTTCCATCAAATTCCTTTTTGATTCTGCTTCTGTTAGGTGTTCTCTGGGCATCGATCTTAATCAGACGTCAAGGTAAAGTGCCGAGTTCCAACTACTCCATAATACGCAGGCACACGAGCGATCTGATCTGAGTGCACCTTTGCGCCAGAGGAACGCATTCGAGCGTGGCCGGGTCGTGCCACTGAAATGTTCTTTCAATCTCAGAAAAAGGTATCACATCAGGGTTAGATCTGGAGAGTCTCGAATCATGGTGGTGTGCATCAAATGATCTCTTTGACCTATCTTTTGGTGCTTACCCATGCTCCTGAGAACACAGTGCATGTTTTTTTGGAGTACCTTCATCTTCAAAAGCATACAGCTACAACTACCCAGCATGTGCAGGAACCCTGTAGGGATTTGTTTAACTCTGTAGATATTAATTTAACTCCAGTTCAGGACACCCTAAGATCCAGGTGATGTTCCTCCTGCTTGGCTAAGCACGCCCAGATCGTGACACTGAGATGCCAGATCACTGTAGGATCATTCCCCTGGGGACACTGGAATAAAAGGAAATCAGGTTGCACTACTAAAGAATGAACTGAAATGAAGATCGGTATGATGTACTCACTCTGGCTGGAGCACTGAGAGGAGCTGGATCAGGGTGGAAGCTCTGCTCTCAGGTCTTTGCTGAAACTGTACGGTGAAGCTGTGAATGATCGGCAAGTGCCAAAGTCCAGATAATTAATACAAGCCGTAAAAAGCGAAAATATATCGGTGCGGGGTTTTTTTCCGGCCCGGCGAAGTTACTGCGTCCGCGCGCGTGCATCCACGGTCCCGCCGGTTTCCGAATGAAAACCGCCTCTCTCTGGAGGGTGTGTGTGTGTGTGTGTGTGTGTGTGTGTGTGTGTGTCTCTCTCTCTCTCTCTCTCTCTCTCTCTCTCTCTCTCTCTCTTTCACTCTCTATGAGTGTGCGTGCGTGATTTTCTTTCTCTCTCTCTCTCTCTCTCTCTCTCTCTCTCTCTCTCTCTCTGAGTGTTGTGTGTGTGAGAGAGATTCTCTTCTCTCTCTCTCTCTCTCTCTGAGTGAGTGTGTGTGTGTGTGTGTGTGTGTGTGTGTGTGTGTGTGTGTGTGTGTGTGTGTGACAGAGATTCTCTCTTTCTCTCTCTCTCTCTCTCTCTGAGTGTGTGTGTGTGAGATTCTTTATTCTATCTCTCTCTTAATGTGTGTGTGTGTGTGAGAGAGAGAGATTCTCTATTCTTTTTATCTCTCTCTGAGTGTGTGTGTGTCTGTGTGTTTGTGTGTGAGAGAGAGATTCTTTATTCTCTCTATCTCTCTGAGTGTGTGTGTATAGATTCTCTCTCTAGTATGATTCTTTCGCTGTGTGTTTCTGTCTCAACATTCAAGATTCTCTCTCTCTCTCTCTTTCTTGGAGTGTGTGTGTACAGTATGATTATTTCGCTCTGTGTGTGTGTGTGTGTGTGTGTGTGTGTGTGTGTGTGTGTGTGTGTGTGTGTGTGTGTGAACATTCAAGATTATCACTCACTCGCTTTGTGTGAGAGGTTTTCTAGCTCTCACTCTGTGCGTGTGTGTGTGTGTGTGTGTGTGTGTGCGCGCGAGAGAGAGAGAAAGACTCGCACTCTTTCCTTTTCTCACCCGCCCGTTCTCCCTCTTTCATTGTCACACGCTGCCGGACACGGCCGTCTCTCTCTCTCTCTCTCTCTCTCTCTCTCTCTCTCTCTCTCTCTCCCCATCACACACACACACACACACACACACACACACACACACACACATTTTTTCGGGTCTGATGTCACCGCACTATCCGGTCTCGTAATTCCTCCTCCTTTCTATTCTCTTCTCGCTATTTCCGGCGTGCTGCATCCGGACCAGGAAGCAAAAAGCAACATTGACGTTTTTAATCAATAATAAAGAGCGGATTTTTTCATGAATATACCAGTGAACACTGTATTATGAGGAAACTGATTAGGACTGAGTGAAGCGGATGTTGGGAGGAGAATGGAATGTTCTCAGTGGGAACTCTGGACTGCAGCAATACCAATTGTGGACACAGGGGGCAGTATAGATGGGGGTTCTAGCCATCTGTTTTCATGCTTACGTTTTTTTTTTTTTTTGCCTTGATGGGATAAATGGTCTAAATGCACCAAGGGTATAAATACAAATGTTCTATTGGGGGAATATAAATACAAATGCTGTGCTTAAATATTGCTCCAGTAAACGTATTCCTGTTACTGCTTTCTGGAGTACAAAGTATGTTTATTCGCATGGACTTATGACATGACCAAATAATATTAAAAGTACCAAATTCAGTAACGAGGTTCAAAATGCCAAGCAAAATGAAAAGCTCATGATTCGGGGTTGTGGTTTTTTTTTTTTTTTTTTTTTTATACTTTTTTCAGCAGAAAGGAAGCCAGGAAAGTCTATGAATGCACCCAAAAAACACAAGTCATAGCACAAATCTTATATATACTGATCAGGCATAACATTATGACATTATAAGATAATGACCAGTGAGTGAATAACACTGATTATATCTTCATAATGGCACATGTTAATGTGTGGGATATATATATATAAGCCAGCAAGTGAAAAAATGTTCCTTAAAGTAGATGTGTTAAAAGTAGGAAAAATGGGCATGCATATAGATTTGAGTGAGTTTGACAACAGCAATGTTGTGACGGCTAGACGGCTGGGTCAGAGCATCTCAAAAACTGCAGTACTTGTCGGGTGTTCCTGGCCTTCAGTGGTATCTATCAAAAGTGGTCCAAGGAAGTAACAGTGATGTCTGTGGGGAGTGAATGCTGGCCCATGTGGACCGATCCAACAGATGAGCTACTGTAGCCTAAATTGCTGAAGAAGTTAATGCTGGAGTATTAAGACTATTTTGGCTGCAAAAGGGGGAACCAATACATTATTAGGAAGGCACCTCCAATATCGCCAAATACCTAGGTGCTCCAGAGTTAACTAAAATAAAGTTTCCTAAAAACTCCAAAATAGTGAAAAATAAATATATGTGATTTATTAATGTTTCAAGCTGTGGCCTGTACATGACCCTATAGCATGGAAACCACCTTAAGCTCTGACATTAGATTCTTCAGGCACATTTATTACTCTTGACAAATCACCTCCTTAGAAATTAAGAGTAGGTGCAGTGCTTAAGAGCTCACCGATGCTTCAAATATGCCGTTTGTAATCGCACATTGATCTCTTGCTATGAATAGAAAGATTTTTAATACAGATCAGAAACGCATAATAATGCAAAGGGTTAAAAGGTAAAGTGCACCATACTTAAGGAAAAAAAGAACCGATCAATGAGAACTTATTTACAGTATTTTAATAATGGATGCTTAATTCAATGCACCATTCTCCTGTACATCATACATTTTTAAGGAGAGACTTTTGGTTACCAGCACACATCAGGAGTTCCCCTACTTTTACGGAAACTCTTGCAAGAACAATGGGGTAATGGTTGTGGCCTTGTGTCAGGTCATCATTTAATGCAACGTAAGCATGCCGTCAAATAATGGCATGGAGAAAAAAAGATCTGACGTAGAAATTATTAAAGTAAAAGTAAAAGCTGTCCAAAATGTAGTTACTCTTATAATGTAGAAAACAAATTCGGGAAAAAAATAGCAAAAAAAAGTATGTAGTATGCATATTTTTTAGTAGTAAAATTCCACTCATCTGTCTCTCTATCCAAAAACAATATAACCAAAATCTTTGCAGACAACTGACTATTATACACATGTGCTTTTAGATATCATATTACGAAATGAATCCTCCCTTTGCTTTTATTGTAACCTTCACTCTTCTGGTATTTCTTTTCACTTTCCTCAAGTGTAGCTCTAAGGATTTGCACATTCAGTTTTAAGCATTAGTGACATCCACTGACAAACACTTACGTCAGGGGAGAAAGCCTGGTGTGTGGTCCCCATTCCAGTTTATACCATAGGTGTTTATTGCACAATTTGCAGTCACTGATGGCTGTTGAAATATTAGAAGGTAAGGATAATATATATATATATATATATCTCAAAAGCATGAGGATGATAAACAGGGTTTCATCGATGGCATAAGAATGTTGTGGAGCATACTGTTACACACAAAAACACACACAGACACACTGAAGCAGCTTAATTTGTTATATCAAATGTTACAAGTCTGTTTTTCTGGATTTTTGCAATGTTTTCGCCGAATACCAAACAAAGCAAACAACCTGTGTGTCTGTCATCAGACCTTATGTGCACTTTTTTTTTCAGCAAATATTTAATCATTTTTTTGTCTCCTCATTTTGAAGGAAAAAAAAAAAAACAGAAGGATAAGAGAAAATAAAGTTAACAATCCAATTTGTTTTTATTAGTATTATACCTTTAAAATGTATACCATCTGACTACCTGCAGTGGCTGTCTTCAGTGATTGAGGGTGAAATGGCCTAGCTGTAGACAGGTGTATTGGATATTGAGATGCTATACTGTATATATGGTGCAATAACAATCAATTGTGCTGAAAGCAACATTTTTTATCCTGCATCAAAATAACTCACCACCACATATTAACATAGTTATTTTTATGACATACTACACTGACCAGGCAAAACTTTATGGCCACTGATCAAATATAACATTATGACCACTTGCCTAATATTGTGTTGGTCCCCTTTTTGCTGACCAAGAGAACATTAACAGCATTACCTTCAGCTATTTGAGCTACAGAAGCTCATCTTTTGAATCGGACCACCTGAGCCTTCTATCCACATGTGAATCAATGAGCCTTTGCCGCATACGACCCTGTCGCCGGTTTACCAATGTTCCTTCTTTGGACCACCTTTGAAAAAACTGACCACTGCAGACCAGGAACATCCCACAAGAGCTGCAGTTTTGGAGATGCTAAATTAATCACCAAAATCCGCCATGATATGCACAATAACCCTCTGGGGGTCGAAAAACATGGCGGCATATTTTGTGGAATATTTTTCTAATGGCAAACTTTTTTGATCGTACAGAGAAGAGCAATATTTCATTCAAATTTATAAAGGGTCTACTTTTATTTGTATACACTCATAATAACAACAAAAGGCTGTGCCTTTGTAAAATAAAGAGAACTGACAGGTGTGCTCTCTGACATCGGTCATCTCTCTTCACAGACACATAAATATTAATGATGATAAATAAAACAACCTGAATCTCAGTGAATATTTGCCTCACAAACATAAGTATATAAAAAGAAATCTCGCAATATCTTAAATCAACCAATTCACATCGAAAACGTCAAAGAGGTACAGTTTCTCCGGTGTCACGTTATTAACCGTCCGTGTGGAAACAGCAAAAGTTCGGATATTTGTTACTATATACAGTACATGCCTCAGGAAATATAAGCTTTTTTAAGAAAACAATTCTTACTTTATATGATCTATACAGAGAAAGAGAGTAAAATACAGATAGCTTTGCAATGTAATCTTTAGATCAGGTACTGTTGATTTGAAAACCACTATAGCAGTTATATGCAAATAAGAAAATCATTTACGAAATGGAACTGCTACAGTAAAAAGTCGTTTTCCTCTATCTGTCCAGAGTGAGTGATAGACTGAAATTTGTGTGTGTTTGAGCTTGGTTTGCTTTGGGTTGCATTTAATGATCTGTAACTCACAGGGTAACTGAAGCGGTTTGACTCTTGTGATGCTGATTAATTTAAACCCTTGAGGCACTCAGCATATGAGAGCCACTGTAGTTGTGCAACTGTAGAAAATACACAGCTCCAGGTTTTGACAATGTGTTGTATTAAGTGTGTAGTGCAGCTTATTTGGCTGTACTACTAAGCCATTATTGTCATATTTTGATTGAGTGTTTTAGAGGCCACTCATACTGTACACACAGCACACATCAGAACCAAGAACCAAACGGCCAAGCAGAGCAAAAAAAACCCACAAGAATAAAACTCTTTTTGGCTCATTTGAATGTAACTCGCCAATAAATGCATATTAAAGTAATTTTTGTTATGCTATGCAAATAAACAGGCATAGTGAGGAATGCTGCTGCACATCTTCTCTAATCAAATAGCGAAAAAATTAATGAATTAAAAAGCAGCTCCTAGGTAAGTTGGCAATTAAACCATTTACTGTAACATAAACCTTTGGACCAAACTATTAAGTTCAAGTGGTTTCAAAGGATTGGTTCTAATTGGTCAGAAGTTGAATTTTCATAAATTCTTACAAAATATTCAAGGTTTATATACACAGATGTTCAGTACAACCTAATTAAAAATATGTGTTACTTTTGATATGGTGATGTTTTCTTTAATGTCATTTGTGAGGACTCTTCAGGGTTACCATTTTCACTGTAACATGAAATTGACGATAAGAAATAAATAAAGGTTGGTGAGGGAATAAATGTTACGAAAAGATTGTAAGTACTAAATTCATTGTAACTATAAATGGATAAAATGTATGACATGAGAGAACCATGGTGTGTGTGTGGGTGGGAAGGAGGACTGGGGAGAAAGGTTACCTTTGAAGATTAGCTTGCAGGTTTAATCTGTTTAAAATTTGTGTTCCACAAGTGTGTGAAGGTGTTTCTCTGTTGCTAGTTATGCCACTCTCTTTCAAGAGCTGCTGAAAGCACAGATAAAACCAACAGGTGTGGGATATTGCTAAAAAGGCAAAGATGAGAATCGTCATCATCATGCTCTCTATCAGCAGTAAGTGAAAGCTCTGTCACAGATATCATTCTCAAATTGTTGGCAAATGGCTTTGTTGTAAAAGTAATAAAATACATTCGTACGGTAAGTTTTACTTAATGTCAGGTGCCATCATTAATGATTTTTTTCTGCAACAGCACAACATGGACTGTGTATACTATTTATTATTCTGATATGTAAAATAAAGGTAGGCTGTTGGGTATCACACACTGGTATGAAATCAACTACAAGTGTCATTGCAGCCTATTAAATGCCCATAATAGTTATTAATTTAATCAAAATCCACTACAAAATACAACAGAATATTCCAATTATCTATAGGCCTGTCAGCGATTAGAATATTTATTTTTACAACGAATAATAGTTGAAACAGGTATCATAACTATTGCTGAGAGCATTCAAGATCAAGAAAACAACCACCAAAGACCAAAACAGAAAATACTTCCAATTCCTAGAAACAAAACAAGGTACAGTGTTTAGACCCCTAAAATTCAGAGATGGGGATAAGAGATAAGTGGAATAAAATTCACATTTATTCCAGCTTTTAGGACGTTAAGACAGCCAAGTGTGCTGTCATTTGTAATTAGAAGTCCAATGGAGAGTAACCTAAACCTTAAAAATGTACCCTCCACCGCACTGTAGGCCTTGCTTGAAATTAGGTATCTTCTTATAAAAAACAGGAAAGTAGTATTTTAGGAGTGATCATGAGTGATTATGAACAAGGGAACTAATTTCTCTCCATCACAACATCATTTCAAAGGCATAAAGTAAAAAAAAAAAGAAATTTACCAAGGTGAAGAAAGCAAATGTAAAGTTTTATTTTTTACAAGTTACGAGAAAGATAAGAAGAAATTAGGTAAAAGTGAAAAAGAATGAGATAAAAGAGAGAATGAGAGCATGCTTGTGTGTCATCTGATGTTCTGGAATGTTCCTCTGCCTTGAACACTCTCCGTGATGTCTCTTTCTCTGAAAGAACTGCTTGTTGTGTGCAGGCAAATCTCTCTCTCTCTCTCTCTCTCTCTCTCTCTCTCTCTGTCTCTCTCTCTGTGTCTCTTTTTCTTTCTCTTTTTCTCTTCCTTTAAATTTCTCTTTCTTTAAGTGGATAAATGTTTTGGGGAGGGAGATTAGGATTTTAGCAACATAAATAGCAATTTGAATGCCTTCTAACAAATGCTCCCAGAAAGATAGAAAAGATAGAAAAAGATCAGATTTTTGACTTTGTGAGGACACAGGGACATTTCCCTGGTCCCAATGAGATTTCTTTCTTTCCAAAAAAATATACATTTCCTATTTTAAAAAGCAACAATAAGTTTTCTTTTAATTACTGGGGTTACATTAAGCCCATCAGTAATTAGCTGCATTTACTGGATGGAAAGACAAATGTGTCTGTGTGTATGCATTTGCGTGTGTGTATGTGTGCGTGTGCGTGTGTGTGCGTGTCTGTGTGTGTGTGTGTGTGTGTGTGTGTGTGTGTGTGTGTGTGTGTGTGTGTGTGTGTGTGTGTGTGTGAGTGAATGGGGAGTGAATCAACTGAAAACGCAACAAAGAAACTGCAGAGTCATTTCCAACCCTGTTTGTTTAATGCTAGCACAGCTCTCGCTTCCTGACACCCAATGGAGCGATGCAAAGAAGTAGAATCACATGATGAATGCGATTCAGCACCGTGTTTATCTTAGCAATTGTGAAGACAATTGTCTTTTCAATGTGAACCCTTTATTTAAAATCTTAAAGCTCTTAAAAACATGCACTTTTTGTATATATCACATACATGTGTAAACACCAGTATCAGGCTTAATGGTAGCTGTAAACAGAAATGAGCTGTTACATAGAAATGTTCATTGTCACAGCAGCCCACAACAGTCAGCATTTCTTGAATTCTGGTCATTTGTTCATTTTCTGTCTACTTCCTAGATGAATTCTTCAGAAGTGATCAGAATTATTGCTACATTTTACTGAAATGTGTTTGCGTGGTTTATGAATATATATAAAAAAAATTTGAGGCTATACAAAAACACATAATTGGCAGAAAGAAACAAGATGCTAAAAGCAAAAGCCATACAAGTTCTGGAGCAAATATTTCAAACAAACAAAAAAATAATGTTTTTTTCTACTTGTCATATATACAGTACAGTGAAATTCTTTCTTCATATATTCTGGAAGCTGGGAACCGAGTACAAGGTCAACCATGAGACAACACCTCCGGAGTATAGAAGGCCACAAGAGCGGTAGCTTACTAGGGGTCTGAACCCCAACCTTTTGAGTAGTAACCCAGAGCTTTTGAGCTACCGCCTCCGTAAAAAAGTGACAAAACAGAAACTGTGGAGAAAGAAAGGATCTGCTCATGATCCAAAAGATATGAGCTTACTTGTCAAGCATGGTGAAGGTACTAATTAGTCTTTATTAATGATGGAAATCATTGTGGTATTAAAATGAATCAACAAGTCTACCGAAACATTCTGTGTGCCAAATTACAGCAAATTATATGCAATGTAATTGGGAGGATCTTCACAATTATTTACAAAACTTCAAAGGACATACAGTGGAAACTCAATACTTGTGACCTTGACACTTGCGACCTTGAAAGTAGAATTTTCATTTGGAACCAGACTGAGAGTAACTCGTGAAAAATCTGATTTGACAAGAAGCTGTGAGTGGCTCAAAGGTTCTGAGTAACATTTCAAAACAGAGTTTGTACTAATAAATTACATTAAAATGTTTTGAAAACTATTTTATTATTGTGTTATTAATTCAAAGTAGTAAATAAAACATTTATGACAAGTAATTCACAATTTATGTTGAGTTTACAGTACATGTACATGTACAATTCCCCTTGAAAAAGGAACCATCAAAAGGAGAAAGTCAAAACCCAGTGTTTTTTGTTACTTATGAGGGTTCATAAAACTAAGCCCCCCACGAGTATCAAGGTTCCACTGTACATTTAATTACAAATTTATTTGTATAGCATTTTTAGTAATGAACATTGTTCCAATTTAGCTTTACAGAATAAACTAAAATGTAACTATAAATTTCGACATCATAATTTGGTCACTATTAGTTTATCCCCAATGAGCAAGCGAGTGGGAGCAAAGGCAAGAAAAACATCCATGAGATTATATAAGGAAAAAACCTTGAAAGGAACCAGACTCTAAAAGAAACCCATCCTCATAATGTCCATGCTTTACAATTGTTTTTGAGAACACCGTGGAAATAATAAGGTTTCAGATGGGTCAAGTCAGACACCTTAATATTTGGCATATGTAACCAATTATGAATTCCTAAAGACTTGGTGGTCTGCAAACAACTGTGCCTTGTTTGATGTTTTAACATCTAGACTTGAAATAACAGAAATTTTGATCTGTTGTATTACATTTACTGTATATGTCAATCACAAACTCAAATCTCCTCAATGAATAGCAAAAACAAAAAAGACCTGAACTTCAGATGGTCTAGGAGGAGACTATATTTTATAAAACCTTTATGACCACTAGTTGCTTGAAGATTACAAATCTCCCTGTAATTTAATGAACCTCAGGACATAGATCCTATTGCAAACCCGGGTCATTATATTCATCTATATACATTAATTTATACAGTAGATATGTGTATGTGGGATAGCCAAAAGTGTGTATCCAATTGTAAATAGGATTTTAAGGCATGTTTTTCCACTAAACAAGCAAGCAGGTGCCATCTTGCCATGCTAATAGACTAATCAACAGCCTTTACCACAGTATATTTAGTTACATGTTCTCCTTGAAATATGTCATACCATATTTACCTTGCCAATTAGATTGTGAAGCCATGCATCCTGCTTTTAGGCTATATTAGAGCTATATGGTTAAAAATTACAGTTGTTACTCACATTTTATTTTAATAAATACTAAATACTGTGTTGTGCATGCAAATACATTTTCAACAGTGATGAGTAATCACATCATGTATACAGAGCTACCAAAAGCCCAAGATTAAGCCATGTAAAGTGGATCCGACAAAATGGAACAGATTTTAAGTGTCCATAAGTACTTCATAAGCAGCTATACAAATCTGTAAACACAAGCATGTAAAAAAAAAAAAAAATGAAAAACTGGCATTGATTCATCCACCATGGACTGCCATCTACTATGGCTGCAGTTGCTCGGCAACAGGATTATTCCTGAAACACTGACAAAGAATTATGAGCAGAACTGAACACACATTAAGTAAGCAATGTAAAACCTTCTAAAAGCTTTTTTTGCTGCTTCTTTTCCCCACATCCCTTTCATCCTGGCATCAAAGACTATCAACAGCTTGTATAGGCCCCAAACACTGAGCACCCCAGACATCTCTTAGTGCCTGTTTGGCTCTCATAAGGCCAGTGGGCGAAAGTGCATGTCTCCACAATGATCCCACAGACTGGAAGAGGGTGAGCAAGGATGAATGCCAGGTACCATGAGACATTTTAGACATCAACAAGCCCCAACATGTACATCTGAATTGGGCAAGTGTCTCTTCCCCCCTGCAGCTTGGTTCTGAGCAGAAGCTTCAAATAAGGGTAGTAAAAGTGACATGCTTACATTTTTAGCTGACTATTTGGCAGTGGTGGTGATTTTTACTTGAGCAGATAGAAAACACTGATGCTACAATTTGGCAGGCTAGCTATGTGGGTGCCTTCACTTGGTAATAGATCACAGAAGTGTTATACGATGGAGTGAGTACTGATAATACTAATAATTGGGATATCTATAATTGATGTAGCTTACTTAATCCAATTTAGGGATAGTGGCATTTGGCAGATGCCCGTATCCAGAATGAATTACAATTAGCTCATTCACACAACTGAGCAGCTGAGGGCCTTTCTCAAGGGCCCAGGAGTGGCCACTTGCTGGGGCTGGGTTTGAACTTTTGACTTTCCAGTCCAAAGCCCAATGCCTTAACTACTTAGCTACCACTTCTTTCACACATTAAAAACTAATTTAGCCTATTCTGGACCTGTGGCAAAACTCCAAACATTGAGTAATTAAACTTGGAATTTGCTACAGACCCAACTGTATATCACGAGTGTTTGTCTTTAAGTATTTGTACTGGAAGATAGAGTACTTGCGTTCCGCCCACATCAAGTTCTAAATTTGTCACCAGGTTGCAAGTGCACTTTGTGTTTACTCTGGAATTCAGGGAAGTTAAATGTAAGTTATGAAAGATCGATGAAATAAGACACTATAAAGCACTCACAATCTTTTCCCATTAACCTGGATAGCACATTGTTTTACATTACAACCCAGTTACAATTTCCCTTTAAAATAAGGGGCACAAAGAAAGGTCTATAACGATATGGTTTGCTGTTATTAGAGTGGAACTGTACTGGACACCTGAACACCTTCAGGATAAACTGGATTGCTGGCATGCTCAAGATCTTCTTGCCTGACATCAGTAGCTAATCGCACTAATGCTCTTGAAAGGTCAGATCTTACCGCTAAACCGGCTGAAGTAACTACACTAAAAAGTACATTTAAATGGAAAATTGTTGTATACAGTCACCTCTACTGATTACCTCAGAAAAGAAAATATGTGCTTCATGAAGTGCTCCAGGATATGATCAATATGGGGCAACTGAGGAGTACCAAAGACAGTACAGCAGCTGTGTGGTCCAATTTTCCAAGGTGGATTGGTCCAGAGCACTTTAATGCACTTTGATGCGTTCCTTTGCTGTGCATCGAGGAAATGCTAAATCATTTGGGCACAGCTCTCTTTTATTTCACATCATATTTGTACAAGAACTGGCAGATTCCTTTGATGCAAGCATCCTGTCAAAATTGATTACATAAATGTCTCTACAAACCTTTCTGCTTGTTCATGGTCCCAGCAAAATTTCACCAGTTCATTGACAAATTACACACATTTTCTACCTTTTTTAATAACATAATTATCTACAGCAATGGCTAGCAGTGACGCTTGCAGCGTTTGGAAGCTATTCTAAAATCCATGATATAGGCCTCACAGCAGACTCTAAACAGTATGCATTTAGTTTTGTAGAATGATGATGGTAAGTTTCCAATTCCACAATTGTCCAAAACGTTGCTGAGACAGTTTAGAGTGCTGACTGTTTCAATTATTGCACCACCCCATACATGAATTCCTTATAACAAGCTGTGGTAAATTTTCCTCTTTCACTAGAGTCAGAAGTCAATCGCATGGTGTATCTCATAGTGGGTCATTAGTTAAGTTTTCAGTCAGTGCTCTTAAAAGAACTCTCACTGTAGAGCCATAATTGCATGGGTGCAGTTTGACCTGATCCAATGTCTCCTGTAGCCATAACCTGTAACCCATTTGCTATAAAATACAATGCCTATTATCAGCCTTACATACACTGAATTTTTTTACTGACTCAGTGGAACAACTCAGCCCAGGTAAGATTAACTGGACCAGGTCTAACTTCAGCCATTGAATGTTCGTTTCTACAGGGGTATAGGATAGATATAAAGAGATGGATGGATTAGAGGGAATAAGCATATAATGAGTGATTGTTCTAAACTTGTGCATTGATAACAGCAGTATATTTGTCAGTATGTTGCCCCCAAAAAAAAGATGTAAACCCTGTGGATAGAAAGTCAGCTCAAAACACAGAAAGACTATGTTGTGTTTGATTATCTGAACTCATCCATGCGAAAAAGCACTATGTAGTGTCGAACAATGAAGGTGAAATGACTCAACAAATCAACCCACCTGGCTCGCATATCATTAGGTATTATGCAATACTGTGAAATTAAAATATGATTTCAACAGAAAACAGATGTGTGAGATAAACCAATCCTCAGTGAAGGTTTAGCGAGAGTATAGTTGATTTTGCTTGATATGTTCCACATAAGAAAACTTTTAATTAAAAGTATTGTATGCAAGTCATGGTTTTTAATTGTATCTATGTATCTCAACTTTTATAAAAGCAAAAATATGAGAGAGAACATTCTGGTGCAAACAGACGCGATCTCACAGGAGCTTGAATGCAACATCATGGTCACGACTATTGATTCGCTTAATAAGCTCTTCAGCTTCTAGGTGTGTGATTTATTCGAGCTCTCTCTCTCTCTCTCTCTCTCTCTCTCTCTCTTCTTTTTCTCTCTCACTCTATGCCTGCAGTCAGGTACAGAAACTTTTATTTCTTTAATGCTTTTTGGCTTTACATTTCACAGTTTAAATCCAGACTCAGACAAGTGCTGGTTTCAAGCATAGAGATTAAGAGCTAAAAAAATGCTGCACACAAGAAAATAGAACACCCACTAAGCCTCCTACTCTCTTTTACACACACACACACACACACACACACACACACACACACACACCTTTTAGAAATACACACACAAGTTCAACTTGGTTTGGTTTCAAAGCGGCTTATTTTGGACTCTACCATGTGAGGGCGCTAATGTGTGGGCCTGCTTGTTGCTTGTTTTCAAAGGCATAAGTGCTCTGTAGATGCTTCCATAATTCTTCTTCAACTATAGAATATAGGAAATTGATATCCAGGCTTGTTTCAATTGCTGCTAGTCAATATTTATTTTTCATAGAATGTATGCAGCATAATCTGCTATTACTGTACTGCTGTCTTTTTCTTTTGAAAAATAAATAAATGATTTTCTAGTTTTTGTGCACTTTTTTTGTGTACTGACATGCAATTAATGCATTAATAAAGTACTCAAAGTCAATGTTTACCTGAAAAGATATTTCCTTATTCTTTACTTTTGATAATGGTTTGCATTTTTGTAAGAATGTTATGGTGTTGAATAAATTGTCATTGAAACTAATAAGGCTAAACAATGCACTTTACCATGGGATCTCATTGCTGTCATGCAGATGATTTGTGGTAAAGCTATTTCACACACACACACACACACACACACACACACACACACACACACACACACACACACACACACCTCAAGCTTGTCTGGGTTTCTACCACCACAATAAATGTGTGTGTAACTTGTACTAGACAATATGTGAGCAGACTATCTCTAAAGGATGACATTGTAAATAATCCACTGTTGGGAATTCGCAGAGCAGACCAAGGGAGTTGGAAGTATCTTCAGTGGGATGCTGTAGTGATCAAGTTTATCTAAGGGAGACAGACGCTGTTGTTTTATGGGCATTGAGTCAACAGTCCTTAAATACCACAAAAGCCTTTTCAACAATCACAATGCAATCAAAATAACTGTTTCAGTTTACTGCATCCATTCCATGTAATTGGAATGTAGATAGACATATAGATTATAGTTGTGACATACAGTTTGAATACATTATTTATATATATATATATATATATATATATATATATATGGGAATAAAAAAAAAAAAAAAACATACAATTCAATAACATAAGTTTTTGGCTGATTTGCAAACTTCCTGCTTTACACCACCTCTTTTTCTGACTGACCTCTCTACATGCTATCTGTTTGAGTCAACAGAATAAAAGGATAGAGGTCATATGTAATAATTATTTATATCTCTTGTCTCCAGTTACACTCTGTATACCTGACCCAGCCTCATCTTTCTCCTTGAGTGTGTATGAGTTTTTTGGATTAGCTCAGGCTAACACATACTAACACTCCATGGGTAATCTTTGGATTAGTACCTTTGAGTGAAATTTATATTAAATATGCATACTTTTGTTGTATTACAATAGGAATGAAGCCATATAAATTTGTGTGCCAAATAAATATATGATCACTACAGGCAGGAGAGGCAGAGACTCTAAGCCTCAGCCTCACAGCCTAAGCAAGGTCTTATTTTTAGTGAGGGGTGAAGCCATCAAAACTTAATATGGAAATGTAATCTTATTGCCTTGCTCTCTGGCTCAACTGTACCTATCTCTTTTTTGAGGGACCATATCGTAACTTATCATATCATATCTCACTAACCTACTACCCTTCTGTTGGTTAAACAGGTGCTCAAATTTGGTCCCACCTTCTTCAATAAACCACACCCCTTCCCTGTTCAAGTTATCCAATCACCCCTTGGTCTTATTTTTTGCTGTTAATAACCTTCTCCCACTGTATCCATCATGTTGCCTATGCAGGTCCAACTTCAGTCTAACAAATTTACCCCAACACCCCCCCTCCTCAATCTCACCCCCTCCCAGAGTCATCAGCAAGATTTGTGTGTATGTGTTTAAAAGGACCCATGAAAAAGTCCTGCTCTTTTCAGGGCAGCAGACATGTGGACTGGACCTTGTTCCTAACTGTTTATGTGACCTGCCGTTAGGAACAAAGCTAAAATTAAAGGAAAAAAAATAAGGAAACTACTTCGATTTTTGTTACTGATTGAAGTGTTGGGAACATGAAGTGGGGCTTGTGGCTTGGAGTCGTCCTCCTCACCTGTGGAATTCTGTGTTGGGGAGTAAAAATCCTGGACATCCCAGAGTACGATGGCGAGGATCGTGTCCATGAACTGACCAACAAAAACTACAAGGCTGTGATGAAGATGTACGACGTCATGGTGATCTATTATCATAAAGCTGTTGGCGAAAACCGCATGGCCAAGAAGCAGTTCGAAGTGGAAGAGCTCGCTCTTGAGGTGTGTTCAAGGGCTTCAATATATTTGGAATCAAGTGAATGAATTAGGCTGGATAATTTGTCAAAAAAAAAAGGTTTGACTAGATTGACCCCTAAAAGGCAAAAAAGCATCATATTTCAGTAAAGAGAAGATCAAATTGTTAGCAGTTCACCTTACAGTTGATGACCAATATGGTTGAATAGTGGAATCCATCCAGTGTTTCGTTTCATGTTTCCATGCTCTACCCCAACAAGCCTGAAATAAGATCCAAGTGGTTTTAAGAGGAACTTTTCTACGTATGTAGTGTCTTTACCAGATGGCTAGCTGGTGGTTTGTGATGGCTCCCATTGCTAGCCTGTCAGCAAACTTTAAGTTCAACCTTTAAGTTTAGGATGTTGTTCAAATAAGATTAATATTTAGTGATGACAGAAAAGTAAAGATTATTAATATACCATTAAATGTGTAATGTATTAAAAATTGCTCCTGTCTATTCCTGTCAGAATTTACAAAATGTAATTTAATGGTTTGGTGGTTGTAAGTTGCAAAATTCAGCATTCGTCCAAAAGGTTATACTCTATAATTTTTTTTCTGGGCTTTGATTATTTTATAAACAAACAGTTGAATATCATATTTACTAGACCTACATATGACTGTTGAATTCAGATAAGGCTACCTTTTGAATTTTTTTATTTTAGTTAATATGACAGCTGAGTGAAAGGTTTCACAGCAGAAGTGTCCTTTACAAGTTTGATAGGTAATGTAACATCAGCAAATAGCACTGGACAACAGTACATGGAGACAGAATAGAGGCAATGTTGAGAGTGAAAACATTTGAGGATAAGCCTTGTCTCATTCTAACTGTTTCTCTGCACTCACTGCACAAATCTGCACCATAAATCACCAACTTTTATGTCAGCCTTTTTGATATAAATCAATTTAGTTGTTTTTAGATCTTATTGATTTAGCTCACTTCCAATTTGAGCCGCAGGCTCATAGTAACTGGACTCCAGCTGTCTATAAACTGATGGCTTTGCAAAACGTTAGCATTTCCATGTCTCAAATTATAGAGCTGAAACAGATATGTGTAGAAATAGCCTTGCGTTCTGGCATAAAACAATTTAAATTTGATTATTGTTAGAATGGATATTTATAAAGCTTTGAGGAAATTATTTTACTATAACAACTTTAGAGGAAAATATTGTATCAAGGATTTAAAAAGATTATGAAAACTTTCATTGAGGGGTTCAATGGGTTCAATGAGTCCAATTTACTAAACATCAACCTGGTTGCCTAGAGCAGAACCTTTGTTAAGGCTTATCTAATAGGAATTTGTGTAAAATATGTTGTTGAAGACTGTTCCTCAGGCTAAAAACTAGCAACAGAGCTGGCAAAATTAGAATTGATAGTTTTTTACCTATTTTAATTTTATTTACATACTCTGGTCAGCAAACTGACATTAATTGTTAAAAGTAAACTATAACCTAAATGCGTTAATTTTATAATAAATATATTATCTATTCAGCATTCATTGCCCTGTTAATGATGAAGCACAAATGTGAAGCAGAAGACAGAAATTGTCCAACTTATGTTTAATAATTGAGCATAAAAATGTTTTGATACGTGATACATAACTACAACATATACAATATGTTCCGTGTACAGTGAATTGTGTCAAAGTTTTTGTCCTCATCCCAACATTCCCACTACAATCCAGCTGCCTTAATAATCATCATCTGTTTAACAGACTATAATAAGAATGTTGTTTAATTTTAAATGTGTTGCTAAAGCCCACTGAGATTTGTGGCTACTTACAACAGTAGGTGTTATACTAGAATAGTGTTAGATAAAGAAAAACTACTTGCTTTTAAGAAATAGTACCTAGAGACTCTTCTGACATAAAGTTTTATTGAGAATATTTATATATAACAGAGTTATTATACCATTATCAATATCATCATGATGTGAAAATTAAGACGTTCTGTTTTAGTTGCTGTCTATAATTTCCTCATGAAAACAGCATGTGGTGCATTTGAGTTTTTTATTTTTATTTTTTTTTATTTGGATTTTACTTTTGGAACTGAAACATATTGTAGTGGCACAACAATGGTATGTTAGTGTAATAATGTAATAATGTGAACAAACCAAAAAAAATCCAGTTTCATGGATCATTACTATTCAACCAGAGAACCCCATTTTTTCTGTAGGGTTTTGATACTTTAAAAAACAACAAAACAACAACAACAACAGAAATGTCAGAAAGAACACAATATTTGGATCACTATTAAAGTGGTTAGATGGTCAACAGAGATTGGTTTGAGGTGATCCTAGAAATCCAATGCTCTGACTGGTTTATTGATACTACAACTACCCAGATGGACTGATTACAAATATTGTAGCCACTATAAGATGGCACTGAAATCCATGAACATTGTGCATCTTACTTGTGTATCTATATGTGTGTTGCAACCCAGCATATCAGATAGCCTTGGTATATTGGTCAAACTAGTTATTGGGTCAAAAAATCTAATCTTTAACTGTAAACCAATTCAGCACTGAAATGAAATGGATGGAAATGTGCTTAGCAGAAAAGGGAAAAAAACTGTCAGTGTACTGCAGATGCACCCCAAAATGCTCAGCAAATCACTTAGGTCTTCCAGTCATCACAAATCATTTTAATCATTTGTCACCTGCCTTGTGGCAAGGACATTATCTCCAGAATACTGAGCGAAATAGTGATACGTGCTGACATCTCCAGAATACCTACACCTCAGCTGAAAGTCAAACATGTGAGAAACTTAGAGCATGCTATAAAGCGTTGCTAATGATAGCAATGTTAGGCCAAGGTTATGGAACCACCCTGTTATGTGTCAGCATCTTGAAATGCATTTACACACACACATCTCACAACAAATTACAATAGGTTTTATATGATTCATTTAAAATGTAAGAGGACTGAAAAACAATAAAAAAACAAAAGGAAATGTCGAAAAACAAGGGCACTAAGAAGTTTTTAGAGACTTTTAGAAATTCATTGAGGAAGACAGAGCCAGACATTTAAGAGTTCTTCCTGATACTGTATGGGAAAAGCGGTTTTATTAGCATGTGTTAGATATCTTTATACAATCTAACTGCTGCATTTGTTAAACTGGATTATTGGCAAAAACTAGTCTTTGCAGGCAGATAATAAGGCATGATTAGAAAGTCTGGTACTTATACATTTTTCCAGACTCATAAATCATGCATGCATCTTAAATAGATATTACATCATTACTTTCTTCATAAATATCTGGCACCTTAAAATCATCTGTTTTGTTACAATTGGAACAAAAATGTCCTATCATTTTTCTGGATGAACTTCAGATTTGATTTATAATTGTATGAGTGTGACAATCAGTTTCTCTGATTAGCTTTGCTGCCTCCTTTCTTTATTTAGACTCTTACCAAACTTTCTACTCTGCTGAAAAGAAGGCATGTTTTATGCCATAGCTTAAACTACTACAACGTAAACAAGCAACATTTTTACCAACATTCAGAAGCCATGATCAGTGTGTTTGCTGACTGTCTTTTCTTTTGTACGGACAGAATTATATTTCATGATCTTGTGTATTTGATTTGCTTTCTCATCTGTTTCTTTAGAGGAAGTCCCTCTAAGCTATTAAGCTATTGCGGACCTGTCATGCTAACCAGAACATGACTATATTGTAGCTCTATGCTAATGCTCACTTTTTACACATCACCAGAGACTTAATTTTCTGGCTCTAATAGCTGCCATGAGGCAGCAGAACATGGAAATCAACAATTATAATAAAAGCGCTATCTTTTTAATTGGCTTGAATCACTTTGTGTATATCTAAGCTAGTCTTTAAATTGTCAATGGTATGATGTAATAATGATAATATACCAGTGGCATAATGGTGAGTGATTTAATATAAATGCCAGTGGAAGGCCAGTAAAGAAGGTGTATACAGAAAGTACCCTAGATGGAAATGTGGAAAAGAGAATGAACGTGCTGGATGTGGAGGGTGGTGGTGGTGGTTGCTAATTAAATATGTTTAAGAAATGATTTAGCACTTTTGCCCTCCCAAACATTGGTTCATATTGAAATGTGTAACTTGTAAGCACTTTTCTGGGTGATGTTTTTTTGAAGATTGCTTTTCAGTTTCCATTTCTAGGCCTTTTTACTATTCTGTGTCCCTGTTCTCTCTGTTAATTGCAGTAGAATCCATACATACAGTTCACTGTAGTATCCATAGAAGAAAATATATAATTTTCTCTATGTCTTGTATGAAAATCTTATTTAAAATGTGTAAAGTTTTTAATTGGCTGAGTAGGAGGACATGCAAGTGACTTGCACAGTGTAAAATATAGTAAGTGTATGTGCACACCGTATATAGCAACATGCTTATAGTTAATAAAAAACAGCTGATAGAATCATACTACTTATTTATCTCATACGGCATTTTAGCAACTAATATTAGCCTCCAGAAAATGATGTCGCCATAAATAAGATTCAGTGCTAACTCCTGTTTCTATCAGTTATGTTGTTCCTCAGAGGAAAGGAATGTTAATCTTCGATAATAAATAATTCAGCATGAATTGAAGGTACAAGTATGGAACCTCTTTGATAAATAGATCAGTCAGATGTATTATGTAGGCTCATATAATTTAATGCATACATGCAGAGGTGTCAGACCCCCAGAGAAGCACACAGAGTATATCCTCTCGATTTAGCACACCTAATTTTCCCATAATCTAATTACCAAGTCTATTAAAAGAGGCACCCTTCAAATCTCAGCAGGTATATGACTAACCTGTGTTTGATCCTGCAACTACCACATTAATACATAAAACCTAGTGTCAGTGAAACTGACTGATAAATTGCCCAAAGCCTATACATAAAATCATAAACATTTGGTGTTGTGATGAATATGCTTTTCCTCCCATAACTCTGCAGTGCTTGTTGAGTAGAGATTGTAGCCTGTTGTGCATGTCAGCAGGTTTTAAAAGCTGCCAAAATACTTCTCCGTGCCAGAATAGCTTTTGCTGGACGTAGCCTGGTGACTGTCTGGAAACCTCTAATTTTAGCCTCTATTACCCCCTCTCCAAAGCCCCTGACATTCTACCACTGTGTAGCTTGTACTGTGAAGATGTATGTAGAGCAAAGCACAAAGTTATTTTTAATCAAAAAATACTCTCAAGGTTTCTTCCTCATTACATCTAAGGGAGTTTTTCCTTGCCACAGTCGCCATGGCTGCTCATCAGGGATAAATGCACACCGTTCACCTTGACTGTTGATTTCTGTAAAGCTGCTTTCAGACAATGTCTGTTGTGAAAAGCGGGATACAATTAAACTTGACTTGACAAATGCCAAAATATATTATGTATCAATATGGAATTATGCTCTCTGTTTCTGTAAGACTGGGCCTTGCTATGACTTCATGGTGAATAATAAACATGCCGTATGTTGGGGTGGAGATGCACCATTATGTGAAGTGTGAAGTGGAGCTACTGTTACCACCAAAACGCTATTTTTTTGGGGTTTTTTTACCATGGCAGCATGTCACAGTATGTTCCTTCATCCAAAGTAGATCCTATTATTACTTATGCTATAGAAGCTACAGTTTCCCCCCCCCCCACATTTTTCTTACCTATGTACTTAGAAATACAGTAAAATGGAAAGGTTATGGAAAACTGATCTACACCTTCTGTCAAATTAGAATCCAGAATCCACCATTGTTGTGACACAATAAAAAAACTGATTTAATAGTAAAATTGTGTGCCCATTCATGTGTAGCTTTTATTACTGCTCTAGAATTTTCGAAGTAGAAAAATCCTTGGCATTTCTTATGAGATTTTATTATGTTTTCAGTAGCAGGACAGAAAAATAATTATGCAACCTGCTTGCAATTATAATTCACATGGGATTAAGCATAACTTGACGTAATCAAATGTGAGAGTCGCCTTGAAATAAGTAAAACTGTGTGTAAGATGATTTTTACAAAAGCAACCACTGTAAGTCAGAATTGCAAGGTGTGAGATGATGAACAGCCTCCTGCAGGTATAATGGACACACATATTAATATGTCATAGCTCTGTTCAAATAATGCATGGAAATGAGAGATGAGAGAAAGTGCAATGAATTAGTTAATCAGCAGAAATGGTACTCATGGTAAATTGAGTAAGAGTAAAACAAGTTATAATGGCAAAATAAGACATAATATATACCTTTATTTGTCCCGCAGTGGGGACATTTCTGAAAATAAGAATGTACTGTATAGTGTAGAGAATATAACATATAGTATGCTTAATTATATTGTCAAACTGTAAAACACTGTACTTAAAATCTTTTTTATTTACAATTTTATAACGTTTTTGCTTGAGGTTTTGTTTATTGTGGAAACAGTCACATTCAATAATCCAGAAAAACTATTGACTTCCACAATCAGCCAGTGCTCAGTTGGTCCTAGATTTCTTTTTCAGAAGGCTTTTTCAGTTGTAAAACTAAACATTGATTGCTCAAAACATGCATACATTAACCTACCTGTTAGTAATGATGTTGAAGTGATTATTTCTCTCATATTTTATAAAATAGGTGAGTTTTTGGATAAAAGCTGAAATGAAACCAAATCAGCTACACTGCTGTATCTCAGTAGATAAATTTGTCTTGTTCACATCAAGCTTGCGTCATCAATAACTATATAAATTAGTGTACAGCCCATCTCCATTATCCAATCTTATCCAATCCCCTAGTCTTTTTCACTATCTCTGACATGCTGCATAGCAGCAGGGGAATCAAGTATGTAATGCTTTCAAGGACATGATGTCCTACTGTCACTAGCCTGAGTTTTCTCAGTGCTGCATATTAACTCCAGGCTGTATATCAATCCGATCCTTCTAAATGTTAAAGTGAATATTATCACACTACATCTCTGTAATATACAATGTACCACTACTGTATATCCAAATCATATAATTTTGGCCATTCTATACCTCAATGGGTAGCCATTTTGCATAGTTTTAATTCACATTGTAATTACATACATTGTGATTACCCTGACTGTTATAAAACCAGTGTGAAAAACCATGAAGTAAATTTTATCATGTGGTGTAACTATGCAAATGAACACAAAAATGAACAGGGATTTTGCTGCTGAAATGTAATTACACAGTGTCGATGCAAAAGAAATTGCTACTGATAATGATTTTGTTTCAGAGGTAAAAAGCAGAAAATAACATTTTTCTGCTCATAGCCAGATGTAACAGCAAGATGGGGTGAGCCAGTGCAAACTGACTCACAATTCCATGTTGGAAGAAAATTGAGTTTCAGAGATGTTTTATTAGCTGATATGTCATTAGTTGTATTGCAACACACGATTACTTCTGGGATGCATCAAGCAAAAAGACTTGAATTTTAAATGCATCATTTTGAATACTGAACAAGTCCCATGGTAAAGTAAATTATGGCATCATTATATTTTTTGTTACTTTTGGATATATTTTCTAGGAGATTTTTAACAAAAATCATCATGGCATTCTTTAGGTGAACATTACCTTGGTGGGGCTCCAGTTTGACTTTGGCAGCAGCAACGTGCACAAGAGCAATTTATTGACAGCATACTGATATATTGGAGCACATTCTTATATGGTATTTCTTGTTGAAACCACTCAGCAGGGGGCTCTGACTGCACCAGATTCCATGGTAACATGAAATGTTTAGTAATCTAGTACACACTCAGCCTTTGCTCAGTGGTTGTTGCTTTATAAATAAATTGTGACTTTACCACACTGAAATGGCATTAGATGAGTAGATGTGTGACATTTACATTTAGGGCATTGGGAAGATATCTGTATCCAGAGAAACTTAGTTGAGGGCCTTGCGCGAGAGTTCATCAGTGGCAGCTTAAGAGGTGCTGGAATTTGAATTGACCTTTTGTTAGAAGTCCAAAGCCTTTACCAGTGAACTACGACACTTCCACAGAATGACACATTATCTATTAAAACCATAAAACACTTTCTAACTGCAGAATAATTAAGTGATCAATTCTTTTAAATTCTGAAAGCAAATGTCATACTCGGTCAAAAATGTAAATTTAAATGAAATTATACAATGGCAATGAAGCAAAATATCTTCCAAAAATACAAGGTGAAGCTTTTTGTATCACCTTCATACTTCCCATGACTTAAACAGTAAAGGTCTGTGGGTAGATCTTATTTTTGCTATGCATGCAAGATGACTAGAGAATATCTCAGAGCTAAAAGCATCCAGCAAGGAATAGTGGATGACATTTCCTTAAATAAGAATAGATATTCAGGATACTAAAATCATTTACGAGCTGTGAGATATGTTCTATTACTTTGTTGAGGGTAGCCAATGAGAGTTAGGTTATTGTTTCTTCTTAGCTTTGCCCTTTAGAACAGTACTGACTCCATTTTAAGTTGCATCAACCACATTGATAAAGGGCATGTCTGTGTTTTAGCAAAAGAGCAAATGTAAATAGGTAATTTTAGTTTAGTTTAGTTGGGTCAAGTTTTTAGCTATTTTCTGATTGTACAGTTAAATAGCTAAAGTATTATTATATCTAAGATTTAATGGTATTTGATAAAAGATGGCCCAAGGGACTAAAACAGGATTTGTTTCATTAAATGGGGACATCCTGAATATGATTTGATGCTATATGTAAGTGGATAGATATAACCATGTTGAATATTGTCCAACTCTTTGGTCTCTTTGCTAATAAAAATACACAGTAGCATCCGAAAGTTTGGTCAAAATTTCTGTTAATGTGAACCGTTAAGCAAATGGAAGATGAAATAATCTTCAAAAGTCCAGAAAGTTAAACATGAAACACTCTTTTGCAATATTTAAAGCAATAACCAGTGTTTGTTTTTATTTATTTTTTTACAATTTTAGAGTAAAAAAGGGAAAGCAGCCCCCCTTCAAAGAATAGGAACCCTATGAGACTTAAGCTCTCAAATAACTTTGACCAAGGTATCAGATCTTAATTAGCATGTTCGAGTCATGGCTTATTCACATGCATCATTAGGAAACGCCAGGTGGTGCAAATTTCAAAGCTTAATAAATATCCAGACTTCTCTAACCTCGTCCCAACAATCAGCAGCCATGGGTTCCTCTAGGCAGTTGTCTAGCACTCTAAAAATGAATATGATTGACGCCCGCAAAGCAGGAGAAGGCTCTAAGAAGATTGAAAATTGTTTTCAGGTACCAATTTCCTCAGTGCGGAATGTAATTAGGAAATGGCAGTTAATAGGAACAGTGGAGGTTTGGAGGAAAAATATCAGAGAGAGCTGTTGTAGGATTGCTAGAAAAGTGAATCAGAGCTCCCATTTGACTGCAAAAGACCTTCAGGAAGTTTTGGCAGATGCTGGAGTTGCAGTACACCGTTCAACTGTTAAGTGAGACCTGCACAATTATGACCTTCATGGAAGAGTCATCAGAAGAAAACCTCTTGTGTCCTCACCACAAAATATCAGCGTCTGAACAGTCTGATAAATTTTGATAAAGTCCTTTGGACCGATGAGGTTAAAATCTAACTCTTTGACCACAATGAGGAAAGATATGTTTGGAGAACAAAAGAGAGAATTTCATGAAAAGAACACCAGTCCTACTGTTAAACATGGAGGCAGATCGATCATGCTTTAGGGTTGTATTGCATGGGGAACATTTTCACAGGAGAGGGGAGAACAAATTCAATTAAATTTCAAAAAATTTTAGAAACAAAAATAACACCATTTGTAAAAAAAAAAAAAAAAGTTAGAAAGAGGTTGGCTTCTACAAATGGATAATTATCCTAAACACACCTCAAAATCCACGATGGACTACTTCAAGAGGCACAAGGTGAAAGTTTAGCCATTGCCCTTACACTCTCCTGACCTAAATTTCCACAGAACTGGAAGACTCTTGGCTGGCTACAGATTGCATTTACAAGCTGTTATATTTGCCAAAGGGGGTGCTACTACTAACTATGCATGGTGCCCAAACTTTTGCTGAAGGGCCCTTTATCTTTTTTGTTATTTTAAAATTTTAAAAGATGAACATAAAATAAAAAGATTTTGTTTAAAATATAAAGCGAATGGGTCATCTGTAACTTTATGCCTTTTGGAGATCATTTCGTCTTCCACTTGCTTCACTGTTAACATTAACATACATTTTGACCAGGGGTGCCCAAACTTTCGCATGTCACTGTATTTTTTTGGGTGAAGCAGTAACATCAAAAATGCACTTGTACAATCCTCTGACCAATTTGGCAGGACTTCAGTGGTTGAACACTTCGACACAAAGTGCAATACAACAATTTTATAGAAGTTATCTGCACTCTGAACAGAATGGAGGGACATGGAATGTTGTTTGGTATGCGTAGGCATCTTCCTCTGCAGGACTTGGACCAAGAAACAATGGCTTTGTGCTACCAGTCTATAGTGGGATTGTGCTATTGCAACTCGGGTAAACCAAGGATGGTCTGATATATTGGAGAACGGATGGGGATGAATGGTGGGTGGCACTTTCCACTATTTGTGGAATTGGTCATGTAGCTCTCTTCATGTTTATGCAGGAGGAGTCATACACTTATGGAGGAATGCAATGGATGGAGCTTTGCAGCTCATTCACTCGCCCAGCAACTATTACAATTTCCAACTTTATCTGAGTCTATAATGGAGAAAAATCACAGAGATCATTTTGCTAATCAATTTAATGTGAAATTGGAGCTCAATACATTCATTAAGGTTGCAATGCTCTAGGGACCTGCTTCTGCCTTGGGAAGCTTCAAGACACCTCAATAACTTTGTAATGTTAAAATGATCAGCCGTAGAGATATCAGCATTGTTTTCATAGTAAAGTACCAGGGAAGATGGATAATACCTTGCTGATGGACACTAAGCAATGTGACTGCTCATATTCATAATGTTGTTCCAGATATAGTTGTATAGTGTATCCATCTCAATGGTAATTTTCTTTGTTACATTGAGATAAAATCAGTTGCATATACATTTGATCACTCTAATAACTGACAGAAACATGTATTGTAAGAACAAGGCCTATGATTTTGATGGGCAAAGATTTTAGATTATATTTATAAATAAACACACACTTATTAGCTTTACAGGAGACAATCCATGCATTTAGCTATTAAAGTAGGCATCTTTGATTTTCATAGTTTATGATTCATATCCATAGCTCATGTTTACACTCCTAGCTTTTTGTCTCTCAGATGATGTAATCAGGCTACTTGGTTCTGCTAAGGATGTCACTTTTCTCTCAGATATGCCTAGTACATTGCTCTGCTTACCTACTACATCGTGAAACAATTATTCTGCCTCTTGCTTTACAGTATATTTTGCTCCTCTCTCTGACTTCATGTAGCACATTGCTCACTCTTTATTGCTATGCTGTGGTTTTCACTCCCCAAATCCTGCTCTACCTTGAATATTGGCCCCGATTTAAAATAAACATTGATCCATCTTCTGGCACCACTATGGACCATAGACCCCATAGACGATGGCACTTTTCCGGCATGCTCTGCTTGAGAAATTACTCATTTTGGACTTACTTGGCCAGTGAGCCCCCATAAATGGATGTAGTTCATCCGATTACCTCAGGGTCCACTATGAATACATATTATTACAATACAGAAGCCATGCTTTAGAGGATTGTTCTCTTATTTTTGCACCTTAATCACCAGACTACACCTATCAAAACATGCATATCACTGTAATATGATCCCACTGATCACACACCCTTGTTCCTGATTGCACCTATTGAGCACTTAATTTACACATTTTTGTATTTGACTTTGTGTAAAATTTGTTGTGTTACATTCTGTCAGATTTTTATACTATTTATTACTATTTATCCATAGCTCATGTTCAGACTGCTAGTTTTTGAATTGTTTTTATATTACTGTAGTTTCATTTAAAAATAAACCTCTTGCAAATCACTTAAATCATTTGCAGGCTGAATATAGAGAAGTGTGCACTTTTACGGAGTTAATCTAACTCCTACAGCTGTGTAAGAACACTTACAGGACATCATATAATCAAGGACTACCTGAGTGCAGAAATTTTGAGGTGTAAAATTAGCAAATGTAATCAAGTCATTCCCCTTTTAGTGACAATGATTATGTATTGTAAACTGACAACCTGAAAAGCATGGAATTAAACCTGCCATCTTCAAACCATTGAGATCTGAAACAGCTCTGACCTTTTGGATGCTTTCATGCATTGAATAAATGTCCTTTATTGCGGACTTTCAGGGTTTTCATTTTGTGCTCTCCATTAACCCATTCACTGTGGTCTCTTTTAAAACCTATATACATTTAATATTTGCACCTGCCATATTTTTTTTTTATAGCCAGGTCAGGCAAAGGTCATGAGAGAATCATCCTTACACATTCATGCAAAGGCAGAGCTACATTCATTTCCTTTTTTTGTACATTAGTTTTATTTCCTTTTTATTTCTGGAAACTGTGAACAGAAAATGTACCACCATTATTCAACTTTTAGATAGACAAATGCTGTTTTCTCGCCTTTGTGAGCAGCATCTAAAACAGATGGTCTGTGTTTCTCTGTCGCTTGCTGAATGCATGCTCGTGTTGCTCATGTCTGAGTCATTTCATCTGTCATCATTTTTTATAGTGCCATAACCAAACAACACCTCAAAAACTTCAAACCAGCAGCCAGATGGTTTGTTCCAAACCAAACTTCAAGGCAGACACATTTGAATTTAACTAAATTCAACAGTTGAATACATGAATTACATGATTTGAACAATGTCATTAACATTTAAAAGTGTTGTGTCAGAACTGTGCAGTATAAAATGTAGCCAGATGTGCTACAACCTTATAATTCTGCTTTAAAGGGCTGTACCATAGAGCATTTTCTATATTCAGTATGGATTGGAATTATTTCAAATGCAGCATTATCTAATGGTAAAAAAAAAAAAATGCAAAAAAGGCACAGTCAGACATTTGTATAAATGTATTACAGTATGTTTGTGCATGGAAACTTTCCATGGTAAAAGTTAATTAAAATGTAACTGAATTACACTGTTATTTTATCATTAGTCTAAGTTTCAAACATTCTGTGAACAGAGCTAAAATCATTTTTGGCCACAATTTCTCCAGATCTTAAGGTTGGAATTTGATGCGTAGCAGCACATCTGTGTATTGGTACAAATATGCACCAGCTTCTGGGTAAACTAAGTTTTGGAAACTGTGACTTTTTGGGGTTTAATATATATTGATAGATAAAAAAGGTAATTTTTTACAGATGTCTGGTGACGACTAAATCAATGGCAAAAATGCTTTGCGCAGAAATGAAGCCTATTTGATGGTAATTGAATTAGCACTAATTAGCATTAACACTAGCAACACATTGAGACATAGGATAACAAAATGTTTACAACGGTAACATTTCTTTTGTGTTAGACAGATATTTCGATTTCCTTGCCTAATATGTTGTTGAACACATACAGGGAGTGCAGAATTATTAGGCAAATGAGTATTTTGACCACATCATCCTCGTTATGCATGTTGTCTTACTCCAAGCTGTATAGGCTGGAAAGCCTACTACCAATTAAGCATATCAGGTGATGTGCATCTCTGTAATGAGAAGGGGTGTGGTCTAATGACATCAACACCCTATATCAGGTGTGCATAATTATTAGGCAACTTCCTTTCCTTTGGCAAAATGGGTCAAAAGAAGGACTTGACAGGCTCAGAAAAGTCAAAAATAGTGAGATATATTGCAGAGGGATGCAGCAGTCTTAAAATAGCCAAGCTTCTGAAGCGTGATCATCGAACAATCAAGCGTTTCATTCAAAATAGTCAACAGGGTCGCAAGAAGCGTGTGGAAAAACCAAGGCGCAAAATAACTGCCCGTGAACTGAGAAAAGTCAAGCGTGCAGCTGCCAAGATGCCACTTGCCACCAGTTTGGCCATATTTTAGAGCTGCAACATCACTGGAGTGCCCAAAAGCACAAGGTGTGCAATACTCAGAGACATGGCCAAGGTAAGAAAGGCAGAAAGTCGACCACCACTGAACAAGACACACAAGCTGAAATGTCAAGACTGGGCCAAGAAATATCTCAAGACTGATTTTTCTAAGGTTTTATGGACTGATGAAATGAGAGTGAGTCTTGATGGGCCAGATGGATGGGCCCGTGGCTGGATTGGTAAAGGGCAGAGAGCTCCAGTCTGACTCAGACGCCAGCAAGGTGGAGGTGGAGTACTGGTTTGGGCTGGTATCATCAAAGATGAGCTTGTGGGGCCTTTTCGGGTTGAGGATGGAGTCAAGCTGAACTCCCAGTCCTACTGCCAGTTTCTGGAAGACACCTTCTTCAAGCAGTGGTACAGGAAGAAGTCTGCATCCTTCAAGAAAAACATGATTTTCATGCAGGACAATGCTCCATCACACACGTCCAAGTACTCCACAGCGTGGCTGGCAAGAAAGGGTATAAAAGAAGAAAATCTAATGATATGGCCTCCTTGTTCACCTGATCTGAACCCCATTGAGAACCTGTGGTCCATCATCAAATGTGCGATTTACAAGGAGGGAAAACAGTACACCTCTCTGAACAGTGTCTGGGAGGCTGTGGTTGCTGCTGCACGCAATGTTGATGGTGAACAGATCAAAACACTGACAGAATCCATGGATGGCAGGCTTTTGAGTGTCCTTGCAAAGAAAGGTGGCTATATTGGTCACTGATTTGTTTTTGTTTGGTTTTTGAATGTCAGAAATGTATATTTGTGAATGTTGAGATGTTATATTGGTTTCACTGGTAAAAATAAATAATTGAAATGGGTATAAATTTGTTTTTTGTTAAGTTGCCTAATAATTATGCACAGTAATAGTCACCTGCACACACAGATATCCCCCTAAAATAGCTAAAACTAAAAACTACTTCCAAAAATATTCAGCTTTGATATTAATGAGTTTTTTGTGTTCATTGAGAACATGGTTGTTGAAATTAAATCCTCAAATAAAATTAATTCCTTAAAAATACAACTTGCCTAATAATTCTGCACTCCCTGTATTCAAGTTTAATACACATTTCAGAGGAAATGGCTAGGGGCAAAAAGAATCACACTGCTGCTGTTGCTAGTCTCTACTATAAATCCTGCATGCAACTTCTTTGTTGATGGTTCCATTCACATGTGTGATGTTTTGTCTAGCTTGGGAAAACATTGTACGTGGACTGATCATTTTCTTATTGCGTACCCGAGCATATTTAATTATTTTCTAACTTAATTGTATGCAAGGGATCTTGGATGTGGGATGCATATACTGTACTCACATAGCCTTTGGGTGTTTTATGGTTATGAAATTGTGAAGTCAAATTGAGTAACTGTGTGCATTTTTGCTTCAACAATCCTGCTTGGTCTTGGCTGCATTGTGGGCCATGCTTGCTGTCTCTTTACACTTGGTCATTTTGAGACAAAGTGTCCTGAATTGTATAGAGTTATGCTGAATGCGCCTGTCTGCTTTTTGGAGTTAAATGATAGTTTTGGTGGTTGTCCTACCCTACTCTAAAGCGACCCCTAACTTCTCTCTGCAGTTGCTAACAAGCCCTGCTGCCCTCACCTACCAGGTATGTCCAGGCCCTCATCCTGTTCTCCTTTTCCTTTTCCTTTTTCCAAATTTCTCTGATTTTTTACTTAAAGCTTGGCCAATCACTAAAGCCTAATCTGAAAAAAAAAAAATCTGAATGGCATCCTTCCTTTCTGTCTAGGAATGCTTTATTTGGACTTCTTTCATCTTTTCAGGTACTTTCTGATCTATTCTATAGTTGTGAAATATGGAAGGAAACGGAGAGCGATGCTATTGTAGATTTTTTTAATTGTGGCTTTCTGGAATGTCATGAAAAAAGAAGCCAGAATGTGTCACTGTTAACCAATAAATCCATCCATGTCTGCCCTTATCTGTCAATCCATTCAATAAAACCATCCATCCATCCATCCATCCATCCTTCCATCCATCTATCCAATCAATAAATCATCTATTATTTATCCATCTATCCATCCATCATCATCCATCCATCCATCCATCCATCCATCCAATCAATAAATCATCCATTATTTATCCATCTATCCATCCATCACCATCCATCCATCCATCCATTAATCCATTCATCCATCTATCTATTTTAACTTCTTTTGCCACACTACCAGTAGTTTGTGATGGATATATTGGTAGCAGTTTAATATGAATTCGACTACAGTGATACAGAATTTCTTAATCCTGACTGATCAGAAAGTGTTCTATAACAGCATGGCTCATATAGAAATTCCAAATGCAAGCAAAATTACACATTTGTGTCAACGTGCTTTCCAGTATCTCACAAAAGTGAGTACACCCCTCACATTTTCAGCATCCATTTTATTGTATGTTCACAAAGGACAACATTATAGAAATAAAACTTGGATATAGTTTACAGTAGTCAATGTGCAGCTTGTGTAGCAGTACAGATTTACTGTCCTCTAAAAATAACTCAACATACAGCCATTATTGTCAAAATAACTGGCAACAAAATGTGAGTACACCCTAATAAACATGTCAAAACTGTCAATATTTTGTGCACTATTGTTATCCCGCACTGCCTTAATCCTCCTGGCATGGAATTCACCAGAGCTACACAGGCTGTTCCTGGGATCCTCATCCACTTCTCAATAATGACACCACAGAGCTGCTAGATGTTAGACACACGATGCTTCTCCGCGTTCTGCTTAAGGATGCCACACGGGTGCTTAATAGGGTTCAGGTCTGGAGTCATACTTGGCGTTTCCATCACCTTCACCTTGAGCTTCCTCAGCAAGGCAGTTGGCAGTGTGTTTGGGGTCGTTATTATGTTATCAAAGCACCACATTTTAACCGCTCTATAACAATATACATACAATTGTATGGTCTTGTAAAGCAGACAAAAACATGAACATGATGATAGGGCATGTGGCTTTGCATGGTGACAATAATGGCTTTATGTTGAGTTATTTAGAGGACAGTAAATTTATACCACTAGACAAGCTGCACATTGACAACTCATTTTACTTTCACATCATTTCTATAATATGGTCCCTTGAGAATATAGACTAAAATGGTTGCTGAAATGCGATGGGTGTACTAATTTTTCCGAGATACTGTAAGTTACAGAGGGGATTTTAAGTTGAGTGATCCATATAGATGGAATAATAGCATGTGCAATTATTGATCTAGTGATCTAGTGAGGTTTTCTAAGAAGTCTCCAGTGTCAGTGCATTGTAACAGTCAGAGATAAAGCTCTGCATTTTTTTAGACATTAAACAAATTCGAAGTCTTTGTGCTTTCTATGTAACAACAAACTTAAAATAGAAATGTGTGACACGACATTCTTTAACAAACTAAAACTATATACTTTACTTAAAATCTTAAATCATTTGCCAGACATTCAAATAAGCAAGAGCATATTTTAAGAATTACATACAGTTTAATCACTAACCTCACGTCTAACCCTAACATTAACTAGCACAACCTTTTTAAACTGAGTCATGCAAACAATCCAAATTTCAACCAAAGAATTTAAACATGATCAGATTTGTTTTTGTTTTTATAACCCTGGTCTTCTGATTCAACGATTGATTTGGCTGTATTGAGTAAAGAATAGTGTCACAATGAACATGTTCAGGATTTGCATTCGAAAAGAGGCTTCAGATAAGTAAGCACTTCTGCAATATAATTAAAAATAAATACAAATGTTGCTAGGATGAAGTTGATTTTGATACAGGATGCTACATTTTTTGCATCTACAAACCCGCCTATGCGTGTCTACTTTTCACACGCTACACATTTATCCCTTGTCTCATCCCACAACCATGTGAACAGTCAGCTTTGCTAAAGAGGCTCTGGTATTGGTCGGAGCAGCTGTTCATCAATGGCTCTAATTTCACAGTGCAGGCAGACTGTATATGCCTCAATGAATTTTACACTGGAGAAATGTATAGTTTAAATGTTGTTCAGCATGGACTCACTCTGGTGTTTGAGAAGGAGCAAATTATTATGTATAGGTGAAATTGGGTGGTTTGTCTTTATAGTGGCTGCGGGGCATGTGTCGTGATTGACAAATGCTACCATCAGGCTTTGTAAATATGTATTCTGTGAAAAATTATATTGGCTTTTAAAGCATTTGAAATTACGAATGAAAAAAAATCTGTCTGCAGTTAAATATTTCCAGAGAAACTTACAGAAATAAGATGTTTCACTAGGAGACCGGGTTGCATATATTAGTTGTCAGTGGTATGTTTGTCGCCTTCTGTTTGTGTGAGGGTCTGGCCATGTTTTAATGCTACATTAACTCTCTGTTTTCTGTGTAGCTTGCCGCCCAGGTGCTTGATGACTTCAATGATGAGGATATTGGATTCGGACTGGTAGATGCGAAAAAGAATGTTGCTGTTGCCAAGAAGTTGGGTAATGTGCCCCTACCTGATCCACAAAATCCCAACACAATTATACCATTATCCATTTAAGTATTCGCTTATACCCTTTTTTCCTCAGGGTGGATATAAACAATAACAACAATATTAAAGAAATCACTCTTGAACATTTCCCAAAATTAAAGTGTCATTTTGAGCCTTGTATAAGTGTTCATTACCTTGAAATGCTGTTTCAATTTTTTGAAATGTTACAACCAGAAACCTGTGGTTCTTATTTAGTTATTACGTCTTTTTTTTACAAGTAAATTTCGAAAGAATATTCAAGATTTTATGATCCTGCAATATTTCAATTCAGGAACATTTTAATTAAATTCAGTGCTTTTAAAAATGTTTATTGTCTCAAAACAACTCATAAGTAGTTTGAAAAATGCCGCTGGCAACAATGGCAAGAAAAAACCTCTTTCAGATAGTATGAGGATGAAACGAGGAAAAGGGGACCCATCCTCACCCTCATCCTCCCATCCACATCCTCATATGTGCCATGTTAGTGGAGATGCGCTGTTCAGGGATGAGCACTTTAATGCAGAATTGTTCATGCAAATTGTAGAAGTCATTGTAAAAGACTTATATGTATTAATTATAGTCCAACTCCATCCTCATAGTTCGAGTTGCTCTGTAACTTCATGGTTCTTCAGGTCGTTTATGCGGTACCATCTAACACTTTATAAACTGAAACAAGCAAATTTATCATATTGACATTTGTCATATTTATTTGCTAATTAAACTTAAAGCAGTATACTACCCTCTAGTGGCTGACTAAATCAACACAGCATGTCTAGAGGTGAACCACAAGCCAGAGAGAGCAGTGTATTAACCAAAGTAGGTTATAAATCATTATATGTGAAGAGTGGATTAAAACAATGATGACAAATCTGTGAAACAGAAACGTTACTGTATAAGATTGATTTTCAAACCAGTGCCTAGGTTGTGCAAGTCAGCTCAGTTTCTGCTCTAGTTTAACTATTTTAATTCACACATTAAAAAGTCTGCTGAGCCCTAAAGACTGGTTTAAGAACCCCTGTGCTAGAACATAATCTAAAATGTAATCAACTTAGCTACAGTGACGGTGTGCTGCCTCAAGTGAAGCAAAACTAAATGTCAAGCACCTTATTGCATTCCTCCTAATGTTATTATATTCTTATTCTTATCCTACTTGTCAGTAGAGCATGTCTCCAGGGCAGGACAGGCAGCACATTAAGTCTTGCTATTGAAAGTAAGACAACCCTCAAATGAAAAGCTGGTTTTCCATTATACACTTGTAACTCAGTCACATGTTGGGATTCCTCAGAGAAATATGATTAGCCCTATACTGTTGATTGAGAAGATTTATAATAAGCTTCGTAGCAAATATTGTTTTATTCTTTAAAAACAAAAATGTTTTTAGTTTTTGCGAACGTTTGGGAAAGCTGGGTTTTTTTCACTCATGATGGATGCAGCAATAAAAGGCAAGTTCCATGAAAGGTACAATAAAACTCACAGGACTGAAGTGGTACAGTAGCTTCGTGCACACAATGTTGGACTTCTGCTCAGATGGTCACACGTTTAAATTTCAGCACTATTAAGCTTCCACTGAGGACCCTTGAGCAAGGCCCTTATCCTTTAATTGCTCAGCTGTATCAATGAGAGAACTGTATGTTGCTCTGGATAAGGGCATCTCCAAATGACTAATGTAATGTAAATCAAATAAATGGGTAAATGCCAAAACAATTACTTTTGGACATGACTCACATCACCTGAGAGGGCCAAACTCTGAAATTGATTTACAGAATAGGTCAACTGAATGTAAATTAAGTGAGGAAAATAGAAAATTGACTTGAAAGGAGAGAACATATACATTATATCCACTGTACCCAGGTGATCATGTCCCCCAAGCACATCACACAGGCCACATGTTTTTCTTTCATTAAAAGTGTTAGCAAGCAAAAGCAGGATATAGCAGGGTATAGAAAGCCTGGTGTTGAAACACAGATCAATAGAAGACATACTGCACAATGCCATTTCAGACATACAAAATCTTAACTGTCAGCTTAGTGTTTGTACCAATAAAGTGTTCCAAAGAATTGAAAGAAGATGTCGTGGTAAATGGAACTGAATTACAGTATATGCTGAACCTTCCTTCTAGAGCATTTCCTTTGAAAGGTGCACACCATGCTTCCAGTATTGTTTTTGTGTAAATCATAATTCTGCTACTAACTATTCGCTTGATTTTCGACAGGTTTGGATGAAGTTGACAGCATTTATATCTTCGCTGATGATGAGATCATCGAATACGATGGCGAGATGGCTGCAGAGACGCTGGTAGAATTCCTCTATGATGTGAGTCATGCTATCTCAGCATACACCATAATACTGTATTATAATACTGTATGGCCAAAGAATTAATCTGCATTTAAACCACAACACTTTGTTGATTCTGATTGGTCAGAATTGACATTATTATCACAAAAATGTAACTTTTGTGATAATGGAACTAACTTATCTCATTAGGGTTAGACAATATTAAACATAACTGTAAAAGTGGTGTTGTTAATTGCTTTGGAATAAAATAATTAAAACATGTTTTTGGGAACCACTGAACCTCCCACTTCAGTTTTAGCCACCAAACGCACCATGGTGTAGTATTTTCTTAGCATGCCCTGTGCCATGTAATGAGGAATTAGTTGGAAGTGGTTGTAAGTGCAGGTCATTCATGGACCACCAAGACAATAAGAACAAAACAACCGTACAAAAAAACTAATAATCATAAAAAACAAGGATTGTAAAGAATAACGACAATTGTGGAAGACAAATATCAGAAAATGAGTGCTTTGAAAAGTGCTAATTATAAGACAAGTAATTTAGGTGCAGAGATCATGTGACATGACATGTACTGTAAGAGTGAAGTGGTTGAGGGAACTGCACTCCAGGACCATATTTTTTAATGTATTTCATTGAACTTTATTTATTTTATGCTTTTTTTTTTTTTTTTTTTTTTCCTCTCCATAAAAATATCTCCAGTCAAACTCACTACGTTTTTTTTTTTTTGACCTGACTCATTGTGACTAGCTTCTAGCAACTTCTCGATGAACTATTTTACTTCTAAGTCCTGTGAAGTACAGTTTTCATGTATTAATTAACATTGCCATGCTTTATTCCCTGCCGCAAGCAAATATTCTGACTATGTAATAAGACCATGTACAAGTCATGTGAATGTAAATGCTTTTCAAATCTTAATTGAATACTAATTGTTCTGTCCTCTCAGGTTATTGAGGATCCGGTGGAGATCATTGACAATGAAGCAGAGCTGAGAGGCTTATTTAGCCTTGTTGAGGATATCAAGTTGGTGGGATACTTTAAAAACGACAGTTCCCAACGTAAGTATTTCCTGAGCTGTCTTATACTCAGGTCTTTTTTTCCGTTAAGTCATGTGACTGGTATTCATTTACACAATCCTTAAAGCCAGTGTTTGTTAATGTATGTAGTTGTTTCTAAATCCCAAGTATTCTTCCTGTTTCAGACTTTATTGAATATGATGATGCCGCTGAAGAGTTTCATCCCTTTGTCAAGTTTTTTGCCACTTTTAATTCACAAGTAAGCAAAACCCAAACATTCCAGTGCAGTGAAATTTTGAACAACATTTTTTCTAATACTCAACGGTACTAAAATTATTTCCAAATAACGCTTTGGAAAGTACTTAAATAATTACTACTATAGTACCTTAACCGTCTACTACCTACTATATCAGCAGTAAGGTACCACAATAGGAAAAGTGATGAAATAAAAATCTAAACTATAGCATTAAGGACCAATAGAGCACCTTTGGCAATTTGTAGATCACATGGTGGTATCCACAATGTTTCCTTTTATTGGACGATAATGATTTAATGATATAAACTAAGATACTCCATAATAGACACCATGTGATTGCTTATTCGCTGATGGTTTGAAATGGAGTTTATGGTGAAAACCATAAAACCTTCTGTAATGATTTATTTCTTTACTAACATTGGTTACTGTTGCAGTAATCAGAGTTTTTCTAGAATTAATGATTGAATATTAAGAGTTTAATTTTAGTTAATTTATTAATATTTTTTTATTTTGAGGTTCAGTATTTATGTAAAATCAGATGCCAGAAAAAGGCACACAGCATCACTGCTATTCCCAGCATTCCAGTTTCCAATCTAATACCAGTACAATAACCTTCCAGATGCTACTACCATACCAGTGCCACTTTAGATGTCATGGCAGTTCACTGAGAATGGTACACCACCTAAATATATGTGACGGTCCTATAATGTCTTGTTCCCACTGGGAGGCAGTAGAGATGTTGAAAAATTGTGTGTATGAACAGAAGGGCAACAGCCTTAAAGTCGGATTGCTTCTTCCCATCATATTAAAATATAAGCTCTTTAACATTGTTTATTATAATACAAGATACATTCCTCAAAATATTTAAATGTGGGAGCTATTATTAAAATCTAAGAGTTGTTATATGAAGTCTATATTAAAAGCAACTAATCATAATTTCTGAAACAGGCAGTTGATTTGCTATTTTGTGTTGTTCAGTTAAAGTAATGAAAGTATTTTTTATTGATTTTTTTGATAATTTGATCAGTGATTAAACAATCTGAATCCCAGCCTAAACAACACCTGTTTAATAAATGACCTGAATTCTGTCCAAAAAGGACAAACCCAAACTTTAATAATGTTCATGACCTGTACTCTGCATGACAGCTATTATTAAAGAAAACAAAACTTATGCATGAAACGAAACTCATTTCATTGCCGTTCCTATAAGCTCACTAGACTAGTTCATCTAGTTCACATATGTTATAATTTAGAACACACTGTCAACAAAGAAAAAAGAATCTACTATATGTACATTTTCAGGTCCTATAGCTAAACCAGTGGCTTGCAAAATGTTGCCTGTGGGCACCTGGTACACTGCATGAAATCTGTGTGTCACCTGACAAGTACATTCTGTAAATAGCTTTCATTTGAATAAAAAGATTTCTTTAAATTTTCCTAAAATCTTTTTAAAAAATTATAATTATTCTCACTATATATACAATTACAAAAATTATGAGACCATATAAAATATTAATAGATATTTAAATATAAATATACATAATTAATATATGGTCATGATTTTGAGCCTATCAAACATGTAGCCCACTAGATCATTTTTTTAACTTCAGGGAGCCTTCACTCATAGGAAGGTGGACAATCCCTAATCTACAGTGTACAGTGTAATTCGAGTGTAATTCGAACTGCATTTCTCAATGTCCTCACTACTGCACCATTCTTTTTCTTTGATTTTTTTATCTCCCCATCCTATTCCCTCATGCCAGACCACCGTAAAAAGGATTTCACTGCATGTATGTGTATGTGACAAATAAAATTTGATTTGATTTGCAACTGCACAGATTGCCCAAAAACTTAAACTGGATCTGAATGAGGTGGATTTTTATGAGCCTTTCATGAATGTGCCTACACTAATCCCAGGGAAACCTTACACCGAGATTGAGCTCATTGACTTCATTGAAAATCACAAAAGGTAAAGTCTCACAACAGATGTTTTCTTTAGAATATGAGAATGCAGGATTAAATAACTGGATTATACTGAATACCATTATTTTACAGGAATAGACCTGGTTACTTATTGTGCTATTGGAATGTTTAAATTTTACAAAGTTTAATCTGCTTTATATGCTTTTACTAAACTGAGGTGGATATGATGTATTATTTGGCCCATTAATTTTTTTAAATGTAGTATTTATACTAGCTCTAAGTGGTTCCTTCTATGTTCTTTAGGCCAACTCTAAGAAAACTAGAACCTCACAGCATGTATGAGACCTGGGTAAGCTTAAAAAAAAAAGCACATATTATGCTTCTTGTCTATTATATTCAAGGTAATGGCTCATTAAAGCAGATAATGTATCTGTTTAAAATAGATTTTTGGATTATGATAGATACTTGTTAATGTATTTATATATTTTTCTTTTCTTTTTTTTTTTATTTTAACAGGAAGATGACATTAATGGACAACATATTGTAGCCTTTGCTGAAGAATCTGATCCTGGTAAGTGGCATTAAAGTGGGTAAGATATAATATATTTTTTCTTAATTTTTTATAATGTATAAGAAGTGTTTTTATAGAAGAACATTTTTAGAGAAACATACTATAAAAAAAATGTAACATACAGTAGATACTGCATTAATTAAAAGTATTGCGTAAAGAGCACATCTCATATCATTCTATTATACATAAATACTTATGATATTACTAATTGTAATATCAACAATTTAAAGTAGAATATTGCAAATCAGGTTTTTGCTTGTTCTACATGTCCTTACCACCTTTACTTGTAAAACAAACACTGATCAGTTTTGTTTTCCTGGAAACCTAACGTGAAAGAAAAACAGGTGAAGGTATGAGACCTGTTAGAGAAGTATGTATTGTTCACATATAGTGCATAATTATATTTTGAAAGGCTCCACTTAAGTTTCATCGCTGATCTTTGGACTTATTAACTTGCAATTGTCACTTTGACTTCTGGGCCTAGTAATCAGGTCAGTGGTATTTTAGCTTAAATTGAAAGACATGTGTTCCATAGACCTTGTTATTAAATCATCTTATACACTATGCATGTTGTTTTGTGGTTGATGTTAAGATATTAGCACACACACACACCCACACAAACACACACACACACACACACAAAATAACAAGTTTAATAAGTCAATAAATTATTTATTACCACTTGAAAAGAACAATGTTCAAATTTGGGGACGTATGTATATTACGAGAGGAAATTTAAACAGACTGTTGTGCTATAAAAAATACATAGTTTCTAATTTAAGAAGAAAGGTACATCAGCTAACAAGTTTTCATTGGTTTATTATTTACCTCTCAATTGAATTAGATGGTTTTGAATTCCTGGAGATTCTAAAGGAGGTAGCCCGTGAGAACAATGAAAACCCTAATCTGAGCATCATCTGGATCAACCCCGATGACTTCCCCCTGGTGAGAATCTTCAGAAAACTTACACAGCCAGTTAATCTCTAATGCTGAACTCTAATGCTGAACACTGACTCCAAACTAGATTATAGCCTTCGGAAGTTCAAGTTAGGTACAGTACACAGGGAGACAAAACAACGTAACGGCAGAAACAAGGTGCTTCATAGAACAACAAGGCCACACAAACCTGCACACAGAACTACATAAGACATACAGAGATATGCAAACAGTGAGAGACAGTAAAATAATTAGCAAAGAACAGAACAACAAAACAGTGGGCACAGTGAAGGACAGTGCATCGGCCACCTGCACACAGAGCTAGTGTGGAGTGTCATTGAGCATAATTGAACTGTTTTACAGTTTCTTTTACCAAACAGCAGGAGGTGAATAGTGTGTGTGAGGGATTTTTAAGGGGTTCCTACATCAACATTTCCAATAATAATATTCGTAAAATTATTTATGAAGTGCATTATGTTTTGATCCAACCAATAAAGTGATTGGCCACAAAATTTAAATAATGGTCTGTAAATAAACTGTATGAATTGTTGTATAAACTAATATCAGCCCATTAGTGAAACCTCCATTAACTTTTATTGCCTTAGATATTGCTAAATACTTCATTTTTGAAAATCTGTGTATGTTTACACAGTGTATCTAATTGTTCTTCAACATTGCTTGTATCTGATCTTTCCCTGTGTTTATTTCATTCAGTTGGTACCCTACTGGGAAAACACCTTTGGCATTGACCTTTCCTTTCCACAATTTGGTGTGGTGGATGTAAACGATGTAAGACCATCGCCTATGTTAACAACAGTTGCCTGAAGGGTTGTGATAAGATGCCTGTCCAATGCCTGAAATGCTCAGCTGTGTTCTGTAAGAGTTTGTGAGTGTTGTCTCTAAAGTGATTCCCTGCATCTCCAAGCCTCCCTGCTTGTCCGAATTTCTCTCTCTCTCTCTCTCTCTCTCTCTCTCTCTCTCTCTCTCTCTCTCTCTCTCTCTCTCTCTCTCTCTCTCTCTCTCTCTCTTTCTAGCATCCCATTTTCACTTGTCTAACTTTCATCTTTTGGCTTATTAATGGTGTGCAGGGTTATATTAATAATTAATTCTCCTTTATTTATATACTTTAGTTCTCTGGGTTTGAATGCTTCTAATTCTCAGCATGACATTTTTTAAACATGTATGCCAGAAATTCTTAAATCCACTCCCCGGTACCCCCTGCCTGCCCTGCACAGTTTGAACCCACAGTCCTAACCAATAATTAATATATAATTGATTAAATGGATAAACGAATAATAGCACCGGCAAGAATCTGTGCAGGGTCGGGTAAAGGGCTGGGGTAGAGAACCCTTGTTCGATGTATTTTAGACTAAACAAAACCTGTTTTAGTTTCTCTTTTTCTCCATGATTTGTCACTCGTAATTTTTCTCTGTATATGTTGTACAGGCTGATAGTGTTTGGATGGAAATGGATGATGAGGAGGACATGCCCACTGCGTATGAGCTGGATACCTGGATTGAGGATGTACTGGCGGGCAGAATTGACCTTGATGACGATGATGATGACGACGACGACGATGACGACGACGATGACGACGACGATGACGACAACGATGACGACAACGATGAAGATAACGATGAAGACAACAATGAAGACAACGACGATGATGACGACGATGATGACGACGATGATGACGACGATGACGACGATGATGACGACGACGATGACGATGATGACGACGATGATGATGATGACGACGATGACGATGATGATGATGATGAATAAATTCCATGCATTATCTGAGGGACTACACCATATTGAGTGGCACTAGCCCACAATACTTTAATGACCAATGTGAAGTTCAAAGTCTTTAGTGTCTGCACATCCCGGTTATCACTTCCTGGTTTTGGAAGCTTTTTTGCTTGTCTAAGGCAGAAATTCATCTGAATCCCTTGATACTTCAGGGCCATATCAGCATTATTTGACTGGTCTTTTTTATAAAGCCCTTGTGGCGTTCCATCTTGTCAATATTTCTCTTCTTGTCCAAGATTCAATTCTCAGTGTTACTTTTAGATGCTCTTTTAAGACATTACAATATTTCAGTAATATTATGTATATACAGTATGCATATAATATTCCTTTTTATACATGTACCCTTACAAGAGAAATATTACTTTGCCATGGAGGTGGGTTTTATACCCTGCCATGTTTAAATTTAAGCCTTTACAATTTTCAGTTTTAGAATGCTATCGTGAACATACAGGGAATTCATCTAAAATCATTTTGTGCTATTTGTACAGAAAGAAGGAGGTTGTATTCACCAAAATGTCTTAATTTGACCATTTCTTGCTAAAAGAAATATATACCTCAGAAATAAAAGAGCAGATTTTGTCCAACGTTGGAAACATGTGAAAACAAGAAGAGCAAAAAACAAAAACTGTTTCCAGTGGTCTTTATTTCAGTGTATGTGAATGTTTGTGCAGCAAAATGTAGGGATATGTAGCGATATTTGATTAACAAAAAAGCATTATTATCTAAAATAAAATAAAAAAAAGCAAATTATGGAGGTGCAAATGTTGGAACCAGCAGTATCAGAACTTTACAATTTGTTGGCCCAATTTACATACAGTTGGGCTCAGTGGGCAGATTATGAATTGTCATTAGGAATTAGGAATGTACTAAGTTCTCTGGCTCAAAATAAAAACAAATGTGCCAACACTTAGCAATCTGACACCCTATGAGGAAATAATTAATCGTGTTAATACATACAAATCAGGTAGGTTTTTTAAAAAAAAAACATCTAAAAGCGTTCAGCTTTTTACTGGCTGAATTAGCATCAAGACAATTCCAGCTAAAAGTCAATAAAATTAAGATGAATAGAGATTTGGCAGGTCACTGATCTGAAACATATTTAAAATCCATGCAAGATTACGCTTTTGGAATGTCCTGAATAGCTCAATGGCTTCAGTATCATGCAAAATATGTGGGTAGGTCTTAAACGTGCTGTGCATGCAAGATGACCCAGGTATATCTAAGAACATAAAACATTCTGCAAAAAATATTAATGAAAACAATAATTAAAATTCTCCTGACTGGCTGATATTTGCCAAAGGGTGGTGTTAGAAGTAGTGTGTACCAAATCTTTTTTTGCCACAATTATTATTTCTGCTCTCATTTTAAAACATTCCTTAAAACTAACATTTTGCAACAAAACGTGATTCATTGAAACAGATTGGTCCAAAGATTGTGATCTTTTCATGTTCCAAAGTGATACATGAGTAATAAGAAACAGGATAGTCAAGTCTTGTACAGATTGTAGAGCGATAATGTAAGGTAATGACATCACGCTGAGAATGTACCTGCCCACTGTACCTACCCATAAAAGCCAGGCATACAACAGAAAACAAAGCATGCTCAGAAACACCAACACTCTCAGCAGACAGAACAGTTCAGGGTAAGAATTATTATATAAATTCAGTCATACTGATAAAATCAAATCCTATCATACTGAGGCTTGTACATTTTGAAAGAAAAAAAGAAGGTCTCTCTCTCTCTCTCTCTCTCTCTCTCTCTCTCTCTCTCTCTCTCTCTCTCTTTCCATAATGCTGAAACCTATTGAATTAATTTCTCTAGCATTAAGATAAATAGTATTATTTACATTACATTATTTTGCAGCTAGACAGTTACAGCAACATGCTGAATTTAAATAGTCCTTATGTTGACCTCAAGTGACCATGACTTTCTATATATTTTTTAAAATGTTGGCAATTTATTAGTTGACTGATTTGAACTGTTTGAATCTATGTAAGCTACTGTAATCAAACTTACCCTGCTGCTTAGTGGCTCCTTCAGGAACACACTTAACCATCTTCTCAGTTGAGTCCTACATCAGCTAAATGTATTGGATATTACAAATATAATCTAAAGATGGCAAAAGTACACACATCCTTCACTCAAGTAGAAGTACAGATGGTTATGTTTTAAAGGACTCTGGTAAAAAATGAAGTACTGACTGCACTTTTCCACTCAAGTTAAGTTTAAGTAAAGAGTTTTGGGCTCTGACAACTACTACCTCTTTTAACTGTTGTGACTGGATCTCACATCATATTAATACATTCATACAAACAAATTTCAAACGTTTTTAGCTATTAAATGTATCCTGGCTGAATAACCACCACATAGAACACAATCGGAGAAAAGATGATAATCTGATGATCAGGAAAATCTCGGTTCTCAGTCATGTTTACATCGCTGACTCATTCTGGTTCATCCAGGTTAACCCCATATTTCTTGCTGCCTTATGCCTTGTTCATTGATAGCTTCATAGGCTAGGCAATGTCTGTGGTTCATGACAGCCTGGAAATTATATCCCAGTGGAAAGTTAAAAAAGAAACACAATGACAAGAAATAGTTTGAAGGGCTGAAAACGGTGCGCAATAAGAAAAGAAAATATTGATCATGTCACCAAATAGATTAAAACTAAAGTAACGAGCCTGGTTTGAAAATGTAAGAATGTAGGAAAAAAATGAAGATGTAAATAATGTAAAGTAAAAGTAAAATTTGTGCGAAAAATATGCAAGTAAATAGTAAGTAATAGTACTGATACCAGAAAAAAAAATTCTTGAGTACAGTAACTTAGTATTTGTACTTTTTTTTAAATTAATAATTCTTACCTCTGCTATCATCACATTTACAAGTGTTTTTACTTTACACACAAATAAAAAACTCTGTGTGTGTGTGTGTGTGTGTGTGTGTGTGTGTGTGTGTGTGTGTGCGGTTGAATTGATGCTTGTATGTTTGTCATCTGATTACTCAGATAAACCGTTTCTATGTTATAAAATATGGCACGTGATGAAATACTGTACCTGTACATTATTTGCATATAACAATGATATGATGTACTTTCTTGTGTCCAACCCAACAGTTATCATGTATCCAGAAATGAGCATGGCAGGTCCTCAAGGTAAGATAAGTAGATAGTTTCTCTGATTTATGACGTGAAACAAATCTTATCTTATCTAAACAGTTTCAACTAGTTTCTTTAAGCACTTCCATATTTATTTTAGATGTTCATTAAAGTATTTCTAGGAAAGATTATTAACTTCAATTTGGCACAACAGTTTCATTGTCACCTAAAAGCCTGGGTGACATTCAGAGGTTTAGAGAATAGTTTGTATGTCTTAATAAATAGACTAGTACATTTACATGTATTGCTTTTGTAGACACCCATCTCCAAAAAAAAAACATAAGAGTCTTGCTTAAGGGCCTCATCATTGGTGACTGGGTGGTGCTGGGATTTGAAGCCAATTTTTCTCAATCCATTTTTATTTTTTATTGTAACTATATTATACTGTAACTATAGTGCAAAAAATACAACATAGATTTAATCAGTCATAGTTAAATGGCAATAAGGAAAAAAGAAAGCATAGTGCATTGTGAAAAAATTCAGAATGTACAAAATGTTCCAGGCTGGCAGCAATCCAGAACATGACTGACAATGTACTTGCTGATGCATAACAAAACAAAATTGGAATCAGGGAAATTAAAACCATAAATGACTATAGCCAGTGTATATATTCTGTCTTTACAATGTTCCATGGAAATACTTTTTTTGTTCTTAAAGTTTTTTTAAATATTTCATTTATGATCATTTGCTCTATTGAAATATTATTTTACTACAGACACAATACAAATATCATTGGAATTGTAGAATAAAATGCACGTGTGTAAACCTTACTGCACAGAGAAACTTAAACGTGTTCAAAGTTATATTTTTAATTAAAAAGTAAAAAGAAATCCCAAAAAAATAAAGCGAAACAAAAAATTACAAAAAGGAGCAAAGAGTAGAAAAACCACAAAATATGACCAAAATACTTTCTGAATTACTCAAACAATGTCAATTCAGACAAATATACCTTAAATTTGTAATCTTGCGTACCAGTGCAGATGCATTCATTAAGACTCAAAGCACTTTTGTTCGTGACTCTAGACAAGGGCGTCTGCTAAATGACGTCAATGTAAAGGTAAACAAGTCTTTTCTAGGAAATGGCATAGCAAAAACAAATCCACAACTGAAGAAGAGAAAAAAATAATAAACTAGTTTTAAAAACTCAGGCAAAAGTTTTTCTCTAGAAAAGTGACAAAAACAATCCGTGCCAAACAAAGTCTTCTCTGAAAAAAAGAGCAAAGCAAAAAAAAACACTCAAAAACAAAAAGACTTTCTAAAAATGATTGAACCCAGGTTGAAGCAATTGATAACAAATTAGGGACACATGGACACAATGGTGAAATCTAATGGGTTTAAGAAAAAAAAGAGAAGAGAAAAAGAGAAGAAAGCTGTTATAAAAGCAATGCTTTTGATAATTGACTCCTGCTCAGATGCAATTTTGCAAAAACAGTTATGTAAAGCTTAGAAAGCAGAGCAGGAAAATCAGTTTAATGGCAAAAGTTAAAAAACAAACAAACAAAAAAAACTAATAGTTAGCCATTCCTTCTGACTTCCCCTGTCCTCTGAATACATTTTTTTGTATTTGTTACTTGATTGTCAGAATCCTTTGTGCTAGTAATACGTCCTGGTAAATATAAAAAGGTCTTAAAATCAAATGGTTACTCCAAAGCATGTACATAGAATTGCTTATTAACTATTTGGATTGGATTTGATTAGCAGGTGCTGGTACTTGTACAGTATAACAAACGTAAAATAATCGAAAGTAAAAAGCACAATTGTGTTTTTGTTTGCTGTAGTATTAAAAATTCCTTTCACTAGAAACTGAAAGCTAAAAATGTTGATCCATCAGAAATATATGCTCATATTCGTCTTTTAAATTCAGTCTTAAATGTGTATTAAAAATGAAATAATCGGCCGTTTTAATATTGACTGAACTGAGACTGCATTTTTACATTGGGTTGACCTTATGTGCCCTAACACAAGTTCTATACCCTCCTTTCATCCTACTTGGTTAATTAAGTCTTATGAAGGATGTACTGTGTAAAGGCTGTAATCCACTTACAATGTGTTACTCCATGTGTGCAGATTTGGTAATGAGATGTATGGATGATCTGGTTGAGAGTGTGAACGAGACACGGCGGATATGTAGAGGATTGATGAAACAGGGTCTACTGAATGAGGACAAATATAGGATCATTGCAGCAGCTCCAAGCCCCCAGGATAAAATGAAGGAGATCTTTCATGCTCTGTCTAGCAAAGGACAACAGGGGAGAGATGCCCTTTACAGACAACTACAAGAACATGAGCCTGAGCTTACCTTGCAGATTGGTATGTAATGTATTCATTGTAAATACTGTTTATTTCCGTCCTGTTTAATCTGATTAGAATTTCCGGAACATTCTGTTCATACCTGCTATGAACTACGCAAATTCTTTTTTTTTTTACACTCAGACACACCCAAACAGACAAACATTGCTTTTTACACCACACATTCTTACATGTCCTGTTGAAATACAAATCTCAACTTTATCTGGCATGGAGAAGCTGGTGTTGGATCTGTGATGATCGCAAATGTTGAGCTATTTTATGACTTGCTCAGTAGCTCCTGGTTTTATAACCACAAATGACTGTATAAGACTGTAGAAAGGACATCACTCATAATCTTACACTCCAGTGCTCATGTTAGTTCTCACTCTTCAGTGTTCTGTTTTGTTTAAAGACTTTAATCACACTCTTGATATCACCCGAATGAGAATAAGTTCCCCTTTTTGAGTCTGGTTCCTCTCAAGGTTTCTTCCTGATAACATCTAAGGGAGTTTTTTCTTGCCACATACGTCATGGCTGCTCATCAGGGATAAACACACACCATTCACCTTAACTCTTAAATTCTGTAAAGCTGCTTTGAGACAATGTCTGTTGGGAAAAGCGCAATAGAAATAAACTTGACTTGACTTGACAAATGTTGGTCCCACTAAGTGCAAACGAGATGAAATGGCATGTTGCTGCAAAATGCTGTGGTAAAAATTCTAGTTAAGTGTGCCCTCATCTATGACTAACTCACCAACAGTGACACAAAGTATCCCCACACGATCACACCTTCTAATTCATAGTTCACGGTGACGAACCACACATTCAGGAACCATCTGTTCACCCACTGTACGTCTAACAAAAACACTGTGGGTAGAACCAAAAACATTTGCTCTTGGTCTTGCGTTCCTTGGATGGCCCTTATGAGAACCTGTATCATCATAGTGTTTAATAGTTTTGGTGACTGCATTTGGGGATACATTAAACAGTTTAAATATTTTCTCAAGTGAATTGTTTAATATCACTTACATGCTGCTTTTTCTTTTTTCAGAGCATGCTCTATATGTGCAAGCAGTAAAACAGAAGCTCATTCAATCAGTAAAGCAAGTGGAGCCAGTGGCCAACCTAATGTTCTCCCAGGACCTGATCACAGAAGAAGAATACTTCCAGGTGTGTGAAAATGAAGGAAGCGAGGCCAGGATGCTCACCATGTTTACAGTTTTGGAGAAGCATGGGGTGAAAGTGACTGATGGGTTCTACAACTCACTTTTCTACTGTGAGCCTTTACTTTACCGTGAGCTAGGTGAGTCACCGTGTAACAACTATCTATTGCTGGACTTGTAAAACAGCTACGAACACAGGTTTATTTAGTGACCAGCCATTTGTTTATGGCTTATCAGTAAAAAAAAAAAAAACGATTCACACAAAAAAAATCTGGAGTAAAAAAGTTTATTTATTAGTTATTTTTCCATATTAAAACCCTTGACTTTGCTCTGTGTTTAATGTAATTATATTTGACTATTCTCTCAAGTTCTTGTCTGTTTTTCCTTTTAGAAAAAGACAGGGTGCTTCAGATGTGTGAAGTGAACAAAGAAAATCTAATACATGAGGAAAATCTAGAAGAAAGGTGGAGAGAGCTGGAACTCAAAGAAAAGCAAGTGGAAAAAGAGAAGGAGGAGCTGAGGAGGGAGTGGGACCTTGTTAAAAAACAAAAAGCTGAGATGGATCAGGAGAGGAAGCAGATCATTGAATTGAAAAAAGAACTCAAAGTATTATGGAGAAATTTGGATGAAACAAAGGAGGATGGAAATTCGCACTTTCTCACCGGAAGAGAAGAGCAAAGCAAGACAGAACAATGGGAACAACTGAACAACAACAGCTACGCTAAAAATTCAAACAAAAACTTGTTCAACTGATCTCTGTATATGTCTTAAATGATGTAACCATTGCGAACCCTTTTATAATCTGTATATGATTGGCAATATGATAATTTTTTAATAACACATATCAAACATTTCTATAAAAAACCTAAATGCTATGTATAAATGATCTGTATTTGGTCATCATAATTATACTATAACTATAAAGAAGGTATACATAAAGAAGTAATAAAAATGTGGCCTTTGATTGGTGCCTACTTAGTAGTTTGCCCTGACTTGATGAGATGAGAAGATTTTGTCCATATGGAAGAGTGTGTATATATGTGTGTGTGTGTATAAATATATATATATATATATATATTTTTTTTTTTTTTTTTTTTTAAAATATAAATATTTCATTTTGGGTTTTTTATGCACACAAAAGAATGATCTCTCGACTTAGAGAGATAAATTTTATTGCAAATTTTATAAATGTAATTGTCTAATTTGATTGCCTTAAGATTAAAAAAAAACTGATATTTTTTTGCACCTGAACTTTTCTGTACAATATTGTCAAAACATTTAAACCATGAACCTATTTGTGTGCCATGCACAGTTTGTAAATATTTGTTATTGCTGTGACAATCATTCTTATATATATATATATATATAGGCATTACGATGGAAATAAATCACCTGATCTTCTGCATGTTTTAACAATAGTAGTGTATTATTGTGCTGTTTACACATAGCTGGTGTAAGATAAAAAATAAGATAAGTTAATAGTAGTAAATAGAAATTCTCAAAACAATGATTTAGGGGGAAAAAAAAACAAGGAAATGTGTATTAGCTCCGGCATGACCGTACTGTTTACACTGTAAATAATTATATTAATTATTTTTTGAGACATTACAGTTACTAATCCATGAATATAGACAGATTTCGCAATGTGAAGGTACATTACAATATTACATGCTTCTAACAGCATATAGCATTAAAAACACTGCTAAATGATGTTGTTTGAATGCTTTCACCGCAACATACACTTAATATCCTAAAATAAATATAAAAAAAACTAACAAATATGTGTAATTCAGTCATTTTTGTCCAAATCAAATAAAAGCAAACAAGAACTGAAAAATAAACAAATTAATATAAAAAACGAAACACACACACACACACACACACACACACACACACACACACACACACACACACACACACACACACACACAAAGCCTTTCCAGTAACATGGTACACCCCACAGTGATAGCTCTAATTAGTGAAATAATATGTACTGGGGAAGCTGGCTGGGCAGGGACAAATGATTGTAGCTTATTATACAGTAATTGATTCATCAAACAAGTGAATGCTTTGTAGGTAGAAAGCACAGTAGCTCTTTACAGGAAGAATAAATTATTTGTAAACCTCCCGGGTTTTTTATCCAGTCCAATCTTTAATACATTTGATGCTGCAAATCTTCCTTAAGCAGCGTGACCAAGTTGAAAGCATTAACTAAATTCTTAGTAAATAAAAAAATTTAAATAATAGCTAATTTGTTAGAAAACATTTGGGAATTATGAACTAAATGTATAATATAATATAGAGTATATGTGGCTGTGACAAATAAATAAAAGACATGACCTGGGAGGAATGTCTTTTTGAATAACAACATGTTCACTATGAAACATACTGTTTAAAGAATTTGTTTAAAATGTACATATATCTAATGAACATTTCATTAGTAAATAAGAGAACTGTGATACAGCTAGTGCAGATGCAGATTACTCTTCTAGTAATGAAAAATCATGCCTATTTAAATATTTGAGAGCTACAGGTATCTATAGTACATGTACAGTATAGTAAATTTGATATATAATAAGCTTGAGTGACTCTACTCCATCATTCCGTGTTTACGTGCTTGTGCTTGTGAATTGTGAATAGGTGCTAATGCATATATGGGTAGAACTGGGCTGCTTTCAATTTTTTCTCATATTCACATTAAGAAGATGTCCATCTGGTTCCCATACTGCTCTCACCTTGTAGGTTATTGAGCTTGTGGCTAAATCACTTGTAGCTAACATACATTATCGACTGGACCATTGGCAGAAAAATGAGAGTGGAGCCGTTTTATAGATTTCATTGAATAATTTTTTATTGTTGAAATGTCAAAATGTCAGTAATTCGCTAACACGGAATCATGAAACAATTAAATGGTAATATTAGTGTGAGTAATAAATGCATCACATGGTCTGGGTTATTATTATACATGTGCTCTTAAAGTTACATAACAATGCTTAAAACAATGATTCAGTAAACATTTGATTTTAATTATGTCTGTGATTAAAAGGAAAAGAATTTGATTGCAGTTTATTCACGATTTTACCTGACAAGAAGAATACAGGATAGCACGTTACACACTGATAGACTTTTTCTAATTCTATTATTGGTTCAGGTTGATTTGTGATTAGTATTAGCATGAGTCTTGGAAGATACTGAATACTTTAATACTATAATGCTTGCTCAGCTGATCTTCCAGCCATTTCACACTGCCCTGCTGCACCTGACCATTGTTATCAGGGCCGATAAAGCCTGCTGAGAGTGGTGTATTATTTTTAAAGCAGCAGTAAGCACTCCAGTAATATTGAGCCACTCTTACATTATTCCCAATCGCTTCATTTCCAGGAACCACACCTGTAACAATGTAAGCCGTGACACAGCTCTGCACCATTCTGGCCATGTCTTCCTCATGCTTTTTCCATTGACCACGGTTGAAGCTTGGATCTTGCGGAGCTGCATTGGTCAGCGTGGAGGTAGCCAGCATGGTGTCTTTGTTGTGTGTGTGGTAAACAGGAAATAGGTGGCCCTTGTCATAGCCAGAGCTTTCATAATCACTGTTAAGAGCCTGTCGCTGTCCCCGATTGGGGGACGGAATGTTGCTCTGAGGCGCCATACATGTAAGGTTTCCTCCATCTAGCTTCAGGGATAAAGAGAAAGAAGAGGTGCAAGTTTATAGAACACTTTATATACCAAGCATAAAAAATATTCATAGTAAATAAAAACAGTTTAATTTATGGTTTAAAAACTGTAACATCCTGCATCATATTTTGTAAAACTGATTCTCAAAATGGCTTAATTATTAAAATCAGTATGCAATGTTTATCATTTAAAATGCTTTATTATTATAATTAGTATTATTATTATTATTTTTATAGTTATCATTTAGAAATGTGTAGTAATGTCATTGCCAATATTATTAATTGAGTAAATATTTTAAAAAAGGTTAAAAATAAAAGCTTGATTCATTTTCGAGAAAATATCATTTTGTAGAGTTTTGCATTAAAAGCAGACATTGGAAGGAAATTCAGAATTAATGCTGTATTACTGCATTTATAACATGCTATTCAGCATATACAATATAATGTCTAAGATATGCTTTTGTAAATGTTTAATATTTATTGTTATATACATAATAATATATCATGCCTGAGTATAACACATACTTTCACAAGGCCAGATATTCTGTTCATAAGACATATGTTCTTGTAATATAAGCTAAGCTGAGCAGAAGCAGTCAGGAACATATTTTCATATGTAATATCTTCACCCCATCCTGTCATTGGTTCCATTCTTAATTTCCCTTTGTTTGCACTTTATGTTTACTGAGTAACTCTTTAAAAGAAACAAGGAAACGGCCATGCCCCACTCCGCCCTCTATACCATGATTCATCATGAGGACGACAGGGAAGATTCCTATGTCAATGGGGCGTTTCCCTATTTCAAGCCCAGTTTAGTTCAAGTCAGAAGACTATGAGGAGGCCCTTCTAACCAAGTTTCAGCCCAGGGCCCTTAAGGGGACCCCACAAGGCAGCCTCCCAAGACCTGTCTGATTGTCAGGCCGCCTCACAAAACACATCCGAACACTGTCTCTGTAAGCTTCATATATAAGTACTAGCTTGCAGCAGCAGCAAAAAAATAAAACTCCTGCCTGCAAAACTGTTGTTTTTACATATAAAAATATTTCCTGGTGCTCTATTTTTAGCCAAATGCCCAAATGTTTTCTCTCCATTCATATTTCTATTGTGTTTGCATTTCTATTTGGACTCTGTTACATGCAGATAATGTATCTATATTTGGCTGAATCACTGTTTGTAAAGAATTGAAACTAAACATGTTCATAGATGGTCAATTATTTCCTGAATGAACAGAGCAGCACAGGTATGATATAAAGTTACATTTCAAAATGACAGTAAGAATAAGATTTTTCCTGAAAGTAAGATTCCGAGCAGAAAAAGATAAAATCATGTTTTTCATCCAAGTGCTTACCTGTGGTTCCACATACCAGCGATCAACCCTGTCAACATCAGCACGACGGAACTCATAGGCCGAGTACACAGGGATTTTGTTCCTAGTGTCATAGAGCGTGGCATAGAAATATTGCGGCTTTTCATTTTGGTCCAGAAGGCACTGGCAAATCTGTGCATAACGCCTAGTGTTAGTTGAATCCTGCAGCACTGTGGGACGAATTCCTCTGGAAAAGAACTGAGGACACTTTAAAAAAGTAGAAACCTCAGACAGTGAGAAAGCAGGCAGGAGGAACAAGAGATAAAACGTGCTGGCATACATTACGATTGTGGAAGATCGGATAAATGCACAGGAGAAAAAGAGAAGCTTTTCATATATACACAGGTGTGCGCAAACATATACCCACACACACACACACACACACACACACACACACACACACACACACACACACACACACACACCTTCCGAACCATTCCACACACACACACACACACACACACACACACACACACACACACACACACATGCCTTGCCATGCGTTACTTATTGACCACTCTGGCAAAGTGGCTGTGAGTTTGTATGGGAAAAAACACAGCTTGTAAATAAAGATATTTTTCCAATTCACACATTTTCTGACAGGTTTTAGAATTTTTTTATGAACTCCAATAAAAGGTCTTTGCTTTGTAAAGATTTCCTACTGAAATTTGAAAAATGTTTTTTAATTCATTTTCTAAATGATCCGAAAGCCAATAGGCAATCAGTATTCACACATTTTTGCATTAGCGTCTCACTTGCTACACTTAGGAATAATCAGAAGATTCTCCTGTTCAAGGATAGGCAGCATTCGGTGGTTTGTTTATAGACTGTTATATTTGGCACCCAGTAACTAAATCTAAAATGATAAGGTATTAGGAATACCCAATGTTATGTTAACGCCAGCTGATCCCAACAAAGCAAAACACATTTATTGAAATATAAATTTACACAAAACACATAAAAATGGCTTTATAGTCAACCTTGCATATGTGAACATAAGACAGAGGTTTAAAAAATGTGGTCCTGGCAGCCCTGGCAGATTTCCTCTACTCTGTAAGAGTCCCTGCAAGCCTGATATGAACAGAGGATGAACATGGAACAATGCTCTCTATGAGGCACAAGGAGGTTAGTTGACAGTGTGACCTCCTCACCTGAGCTAGATGGTGGCGTAACATTCTGAAATATGGCTATGCTATGGGCAATATGTGGCCTGGGTTCTGGCAACCAGACCTGGTCCAGTCATGTACCATAATTCATTGCTGTATTTGGGCCAAGTTAAACAAAATAAAAACAAAATTATCCATAATCCTGAGAGCCCCAAACATTTATCCTGAGAAAGCACTTTTACAATTTGCAGATATAGCTGAAATGTCCAGACAGCCAATAACATCTAAATAAACTAAAAATTTTTCTTCCTTTTATTAAAATGAAAATGACCTAGTAAAATTATTATATCAATAAATAAAGTCAATAGAGTAGAATACATTCTGGATTCATTTGAATGAATGATTTCCTTATTAATGCTCGTAAACAGTTTCATGAAGTCACGTTTACACTGGTGACTATGAACTGATCTCAATTACATAATTATGTATAATTAAAGTAATAATTACACATCTAAATATTTAATTATACCTGTAATTTTTTTCCCCCCTAATAAATAAAGAGTCAAGGATTCGTTATTTGCAATTAAATTTTTTTTTTCAATACTTTCTTTTTCGTTTAAATTCAATTTGACTTGAATTGGGTAAATAAATAACACTTGTGTACAATCTGAAATCTCTTCAAAAAAATTGCCATTACAACACAGTCACAGTTCATTTTTAGCAGTGATTCACAGAGTGTAAAAACATGTGGAGAATTGGTGTTGTATTCCGGGATAACAATGCCTCAGATTCCTGTTTTAAAGACAAGCAAAATTTACCTGGTCACATGAGATACCTTGATTTTAGGTCAATTAAACTCATTAAGGTTAAAGATGCCAGAGGATATTTGTATTTCTGATATTGTGCTTTGACATTATTGGCTATAGTGGTGATGTGACAAATGCCAGCTTTTTTATATAACTATTTATAAATAGCATTGTTAAATAAAGCTTGAGTTGATTGCCTGTAATTATAATGAGTCAATGATGACTCAAAACCACCCTTAAGGACTGTGTGTAGAGAATTCAGTTCAGAATTTAAAAGAGGCTTTCGTTTTGGTTGAAGCAACTTTTCCTCTTGTAGATGTGGTCTTAAAATATATCAGTGATCAAAAAAGAAACACAACTAGGATAAAATAAAAACATTATATACACCTTAAAGTATTGGTGCAAGTCTCAAGTCAGTTCATCACACCTGCTCTACACACACGAGTCAGGTGTGTGTCTGCGGCCCAATTAAAGTTCAACTCCATTAACTAGGGTGTTTTATTCACTTTAAATAAAGCGATTCTCTTTAATGTAGTTGATGCAGACTCATTCATAAACTAGTTGCGGCAAAAATGCTGATTTTGGATGTAATTTTACATGAATCTGCTCTATCAGCGACTAAAATATGACTTATCTAGTGAACGTTAGCTTGTTTACAGTAGCTTGTAGCATAGTGCACTGACACTAACACACCAAAGCCGTTTCCTATGCAGTGTTTTATTTGGGGCGACTTGGCATAATGTTAATTTAACATTAATGCACAATTAGCATATTGTTTATCTGCGCATTTACTAAATGAGCACTGTGCTACATCCGAACTGACCACACTGTATTTTTATAATTAGTTTCTATTCTGTTCTTAAGTGTCTTAATTAATTTTAAATAAAAATGTGAACTTTTTTTTAATTGCTTGTTTTTATTGTTGTGATTATTTTTTTATGATAGTTTTACTTTATTTACGTAAAGCACTTTGAATTATGTTCATGAGAAATCTTTTATGTATTGACCCCCCCCATGCAGTTTTTGCTTTTTTTTCTACTTATACAATTATTTAGGTATGCAGACATATATATTTCACAATAAAGAGTGCGATAATTTTTTTTTTTTACATTTTTTTGGGGGATTTACGCCAATGTATATATACATATATAATGTATTTATTTATTTATTTATTTTTATAATATTATTATTAATATTTATTTATTTATTTATTATTATTATTATTATTATTTTAATTATTATTATTATTATTTTTCATACCTCTAGAGCCCCCTAGTGGATACTTAAAGCCTCACAAAACAAGACATTCAATAGATTCCTGGGAAGGTTCACACAGCTTTATAAAGCTTTATGCTGCTGTCATTAAGTGCAGGCAGACAACAGGAATAAAAATAATAAAAATCATCAAATAGGCAATTTAAAAATCCCCTAGTAAATTTAGCATAAGTCCATAAAGTTAAGTGACTTTACCATTTGCCAGTTTTTCCAGCTTTAGTCCTCTGGATTAGGATGTAAACGTCATTAGAGTAAAAGTCTATACAGAAGGATTATGTTGTTATGGACCTAATAATTACCTAAATAATAAATGAAAGCATTACAAACTTTTTTTTTCTTTGCTGTTTGTTTCGAAACCCCCGTATAGCACTAAACTGTACAGATTTGCTAGCTAAAACCCAAAACACTGCTGCATGCATTAGGAGCTGATGCACTTCATAATTTCAACCACCAGATGTCACTAAAGGAATCTGTGCTGTTTTCAAATTCTTAAGTACTAAACTGCGCGTCTTTTTTAATCCACTGGTGTATAAAGTCCTGACCCTCACTCTTTACGAAGATAAGAATCAGCAGGCAGAAGGCAGTAAGAAGTTTGGGGTTAATGTGGAAGAGACAGAGGGATGTAAGTGATGTAAACATGACTGAGAACAGACACATTCCTGATCATCATCTTTTCTCTGCTTGTGTTCTGTATGTGGATCTTCAGCCTGGATACATTCATTAGGTAACAACATTTTTTATTAGTTTTGTATTAATATATATATATATATATAT
>MU551618.1:112277-182246 GCA_024362625.1 Silurus asotus
TATATATATATATATATATATATGTAAGCTTCTTGACTTGAAGAGGTGCAGTCTCTCCGGTATCACCTCATTAGCTGTCCGTGTGGAAACATAGCAAAGGCTCTTAATGATGTCCACACGTCTCTGCACTGATATAGCCTTTATATTTAATCACTGTACATATGCTTACATATCTATCACATTCTGTAAATATGATACATGTTTAACACCTCCAAGCTGCCAGTTTTGGGCACCTGAGCAAGAACTTAACTCACTACTGCTCATTTAGAAAATGAGATCATTAGGAGACACTCAGGAGAAACACTTCCAACAGGAAGTGGCTATATCTCGCTATCTTTGTCTCTCTATTTTCTCTATCTAATTGTCTCTGTGTCTCTTTTAGTAAATGTCTCTGTCTCACTGTATATGTCTCTCTCTTGCTGTCTCTATTTGTTTCTCACTCTTTCTAAAGCTGTGTCTGTGTCTCTTTGTCTTTGTCTCTGTCTTTCCTGCTTATTTACATGTCTAACAAAGTTTTGAGTTTTGAAAGTAATGCCTTTAGTGATCTATGATTAAAGACTTTCCTGGTTCGATTCTTACCTCTAGTTTCATATTGAACATTATAAGAAGTTTTTAAAAACAGAACAATAAAAGATCATTAAAACTGGTTGCTGGTAAATCATGGTATATCAGTGGTGCAGGTTTTGGAGATTTTGGTTCTTGTACCGGAGTCACTTCTCATAGACTTCGAGGAACTGAGAGAATGTACAGGAAGGAGAAGTTTTGACCCTCTACCATCATGATCTAAGAGAAAACAGTGGTCTCTTAACTATAGAAAAACCAAGAGTCCAATAAGCAAAGCTGTGTTTGCCACTCCTCTGGTAGTGTAGTGTTTAGGTAATGTGGCCTCTGCTATCTGACTCACCCGGTTCAATTCCTACCCCTTAGCTTTCCTTTAAATTGTTTAAATTTTTTTATAAAAGAACCAAAAAAGGTCCCAAAATTCAGGTTCTTGCAGGAGATCCTGTGGCTCAATTGGAAGAGCTTTGCCTTTGGGTTGAGAGGTTGCTGGTTCAAACCCCAGCCAGGGCTCAAAGTTAAGTGTGTGGAAAGTTCTGGTGACCATAGTGAGGAAGGTGTCAGAAATGGCTTCATGGAAAGTTGGATGTGGATGGTTTCAGAGGGCAGATCCTGAACAAAGGGGGTAATATCCAGGCATCTGACATCTGAGAAGCTGAAAACAGGTGCTTATGAAGCAAAAACATCCAAAAACATTTGGCTCCTGGCAGAATTTTATTATTATTATAATTTTTTTTTCTTTCCCACTTCTCACCTCCACCCTAAATGCAAAACTATCACCCTCACTTTTTTTTTCCTGAGGCTGTAACCCAGCAGGTCTTCAAAGCCTTTGTTCACAGTCACCCACTCCAATGCTCACCACACACTACTTTCCACACAGCTTAACCAGTGTTGGGACAAGCCAGATTTGAACCAGCAACCAATGAGCTCAGAAGCAAGGCTTTTACCACAAAGCCATCAAGTCCCACAACTCAGCTTAATTTTTTGGGGGGTTTATCCTTCGGTCCATGCTTCAAAGAAAGAAATTCAGACCAGAAACACAGAAAGCAGAATTCAAACCCTAAACCCCACCTACAGCAAAATACCAGTTTTAACCCACTGAACCATTGGGAAGGACCGGCTGCGACGATTGTTTAGAGCAGGTCTATCTTTTCTTTCAAAACATCAACACAAGACTATAATGCTAAAGACAGGCATAGGAAGCAAACCCATATCATGACTAGCAGGGAAAATGCAGGATTTGAACCCTGATTCACACCATAAAACAAGAATATGAAGATGTAGGAATGAGGAATTTAACCTACCTCATGACTAGCAGACAGAAAGCCAGGATTGAACGCTGACAACATTAGCAAAGTACCAGCCTTAACCCACTAAGCCATCAGGAAAAAAAACAAGATTGGAAGCTTGATTAGAGCAGGTCTATCTTTCTTTTCCAACCATCAACACAAGAATTTAACGCTAAAGAAAGTGAATACAGATGTAACCCAAGTTGAACAAGTTGAACCCACATTGTAAATAGCAGCATTCGAAGCAAGATCACCACCACCAGCAAGACACCAACATTAACCCATTGAACCAGCAGAGTACATGTCTGAGCCAAAACTTCTTTACTTTCATTCGGGTAAAAAAGTTTAATCAGTACTTAAACTTTTACCCGAGTATTTTAAAACATGAGGATCTGTACTTCTACTTAAGTAAAGGATGTGTGTACTTTTGCCACCTCTGATCACAGCCCAGTTCAGTTTTAAAAGAATTCTTGTGAAATAGCTGCTGTAGTGTCTGTGAGATTTAATGTCGTATATGTAGAGGTTTTCCCCAGATGTTCCTGGTTACCCGGTAGCAAAACTTCTGCAGCTCAATACTGGATCATGGCCTGGTTATTGGGAACCTTTGCTTTAAAGAGTAAATATAAAGGTTAACATTTCAAAACAGAAAAAGATGAAGAAGAGTTTAATTGCTTAAAAGTTTATTTTGCCATTGCTACTGTGATCTCAGGTAATTTAAAGACTGTGTATGATTGGAAGAGGTGTTTGTTCAGGGCGTTATTGGGATACAATTGGTTATGGTTATGTAATGTGAAAAAATGAATAGACTACGATGTAATTGGTAAGAAATAATACAATTAGGATACATTTTGGTTTATTACTTTTTAATTCTTTTAAGGTTTATACATATGAGGATCTATTGTGAAATTAGCACAATTCTTGATAAATATGCAAACTCTAATTCACTAGTGTAGTGAGTGCAACAAAAAAAGACCCAACGGCTAATACAAAAGTGTTGATAAACTCGTACTTTATGTTATATTTAACTACATTACACTTGAACTGTCAAGATTTGGCAATGTTAGGTTTCTACCTTTTTTCTGTATACATTTCCAATATTCACTCACCAGATGTCACCATTGTATCCCTGTGGCTCTCATTAGTTTCTGATTGTTTCTACCATTTCTACTGTATTTCTAACCACTCTGGTGAGTATTAAAGGTCCCCCTTTGTTATACTTGTTTTCTTTGGTTGTTGACGTAATGGTGTCTGTTTCTTGCATTTTGGTTTCCCTCAGTCTCCACTCCTATCTTGAGTAACTCTGTGTAAGATTTTGGTTTCAACTTCTTTTTTTCCCCTTGTGATTTGTGGACGTTTGCTTTGCTTTCATGTTGTATATTTCCACCTGATTTTGTGGGTTTCTGCCTTTTTGAATTGCAAATTACATTTACATCTTTGTAATTTTTAGACTTTTGACTATATTTGGAACTTTCAACCCATTAGAGTATACATTACCTCTGCATGCAGGTTTACACCCCCCTGTGGAAAACTGCTAAAAATCCCACCCAGGTTTAGGCCCAGATCCTGACAACAGTGACAGAATCTCATTAAGAAATCTAAAATGCATAAGGATTCAAATCTATTAAACCCACAGAAGCTTTTAACTTCTTTATCTGCAGGTAGGCAGTCCTGCTAAAATATTTACACACCACATTTTACACATACAATATATTGAACTGTCCAGTACAACTGCTGAATTATACAGAAGGAAAAAAGCTAAAAAAAAAAATAAAATAAAAAAAAGCCATGTTTTGTGTCATAAATGTAAGAAAACAATACATACTTAAATAAGAGTACTTAAAATTAATAGAATTGATACATTGAAGGCATAGCTTTAAAAATGTACAGTTGCACAAATATTAACTTGAGATGTTATTAACAGGGATTGATAGGACAGATGACCAAAGTCTCATTCTCTATAAGGTGAGGACTGAAGTAAGGTTTAATTACTGCCTCGAATGCACAGTCAGTAAATGAGTAAATGTGAGTTTCTGCATCCATGTCATAGAAAGAGACCAACTTCTCACTGTAATCAAAAAACACTCCTACTTTAGAGGGTTTATTTGAAAGAAACAATTGAGTAGGTGTGTCTTCCAGAGCTGCGTAACTGTCATCATTATAATGTACAATGGCCCAGTATCCTTGACTTGGTTTTAGAGAGAGTGCACCCTTTCTGTTGGCCTCTTCATTTGATACCCCAATATCCCAGCCTTGATTGTCTCCAACCTCCACTTCCCAAAATGCCCTGCCTTTAGTTAACTGGTTCTGTCCCAAAATGCTACCAAACACATCAAACCTCTCATGACAATCAGGTGCATCCTTTTTCTCCACAGACCAACAGACCTGTCTCATGTCATCAGAAATGAGGAGCTGTGCATGACCAGTGTCTGGATCCAGAGTCACATTCACTGAGAAATCAGAGATGAAAAAATGATGAATGCTCGACATCTAGCATTTATTTTCTTTGTTGTTTTGTGTTTGTTGTTGTTTTTTTGTTTTAACGAGATCTCCATTAGCTAATGTATTCAAAAGGTCCACAATGTTAATCATAGCTAAAGGATGTATAAGAAGTCTTGTACTTACCTCCAAATTTCTTAATCCTTGCAAGTTCTGCAAGACAATTTAGAAACTAAATTATTAAATGCATTTCACACTGATTACAAGTAAAAACAAGTACATAATACATTTGATCAGGAACCAGTTAAATCATTTTTTTCTCACCGATTCTAGAAAGCTTCTCAAACACATTCCTAATATTAGCCATCATGGTCGCCTCCAAGTTCCTTATTGTTCCAAAGCTCAAAGCAGTATCCAAGGGAACAGATATCCAGTCATAATCTTCCAATTTAACAGAAGGATAATTCTTTAAATAAAAAAAAAAAAAAAGAGTTTTCAGCCATGTGTTTAAAATACGATTGCAGTGAGTTGCATGACAAGCTAGGGTTTCTTTCTTTCTTTCTTTCTTTCTTATTTTCTATCTGCAGATTAAATTAAAAGTTAATAATAGTTGTTCAGGAAAAAACAGGAAATTGTTTTATTAATTTTTTCATTACATCGACTTTAATAATATTAATAATGGCCCAGGGAAGGACTTCTCTCTATTTGAATAATCAAAGATTAGTGGTTTTTCCTGACAGTAGAAACAGGACCTACTGTTTTCTATCTGCAAGTCTGTATGTAAGAAAGCTTTATTCTGAGACGAAGACAAAAAATGTATTGGTTACTAACCTGTAGGAAAAAGACAGGGTCTTCATGATGTCCTAAAGTTTCTAGATTTGAGATGGTGTTACTCAATTTGGTGATGTTTCTCTGCAAATCGCTTTCCAGCTTCTTTGCCTCCTGCTCCACCTGCTGTCTCCTGTCTTTTAAAGGTTTTAGTGCCTCGTCTTCTGCCTCCTGGACTTCCTTCTTTATGGCACTGAATACATTTTGAATTTCATTTGTCTCCTGGTCAATCAGAGCCTGTGAAAATTTTGATTGGTTTTTTAATTTGCATTTGAACAGTGCAATTTGACAGTGTTCTGCTGTCGGTCTCAGTTGAAATAATATTTTTAATATTAATGCACAGAATACTGCAACACACATAAAAGAAATATTATAAACATAACTAAATACTAATACATCAATGTGTTATTTAAAAAAAGATTCCCATTAACAGCCTCAAGTGCAAATATAACTGTGTTCAAATAGGGATTTTGCTGCAGTCAGCTTATTTTATTACACTACTGTAAGATTTTAATGAATTTTTAAATGTAGTATAGTCATATGTTAGATCTTTTTTGTTTAATGCTGAGTCTTAAGTAAGTTATAGTGACTCACCAGACAGTTTGCTTTAGAATTTTTCAACTCCTTTAATTTCTCCACCCTCTGCTGGATTTTCTGTTTCATCTCACTTAGCACACTGCTCAGCTCTGTCTGTGAGGAAATACCAACAAGGCTAATCCATAAATTGACATTTATTCTTCTGTAAAACTCAACATGATTAAGATTTTACAATAATGATTCTTAAAAAAGCTAATATGTTTGGACTTTTCAAGTATTTCATTTAGTCATTATTATTATTTATTAATCAATATTTCTTTTTCCTGCAGCCTCCAGCTGTTTGATTCTTTTAAATATATAATACAGCTAACACAGTAGTTTGAATGTTACAAGACACAACTGGCAGTGGGCAGTACAAAGCCATTGTAAAATCTCTGAAATAAACAAATACATAGAGCTAACCATATTCTAGCAAGTTCAATCAGAGCATAGACGTTTTTTATTTACCTGTTTTTTGTCCCTTTCTTCCTCAACAGACACCACATTTGTCCATTCTTCCACACAGAGACTACAGATTAACTTTTCCTTGTTAACCAAATAGAGCTCCAGTGGCCTGCCATGGACAGTGCATGCCCACTGCTCTAGCTCATTTTGTGGTGCCACCAGCTTATGCTCTCTGAACAACATCTTGTTCTCATGCCTCATAAGATGTCTTTTGCATAAGGACAACAAGCATCTTAAACAGGATTTAACTGCTTTATATTTTCGAGTATCAGGGCAGATGTCACAGGGGACTTCCCCCAACTGTCCAGTGAACTCATCTGGACTTGGCTTTTGGGCCTTGAAGACCTCTTTTAAAATTTCATTTAAGACAATGTTCACTTTTACATCAGACAGCGGGTGCTTGCATAATGGGCAGTTTTGGTTATTACTACTTAAGTGGCGATCCAGGCAGCTCTTGCAGAAGGTGTGACCACAGCCGGTAGTGACAGGTTTCTTCAGCATGTCTAAGCAAATGAAACATTTGAGGTGTTGCAAGATGAATACAGGCGTGTCCTGTAGAGAAGGTGTGGGGGATGTGATGCCATTCATGGTCTGATGGTGCTGAAATGTTATCTGTCGGTAATTGGTAAAGATTGGCAATTTAGTTATGTTTGCCATTATATCTAATACAAAATGCTTAATGCTAAAGTTTGCTTTGATATGTGGTAATATAGACAAAATGTACACTGCATCCTCAGCTTTTTGAAAACAAATCCTGTCCCTATCACTTTACTGATTTTACATTACATTTACATTTGCAGCATTTTGCAGACGCCCTTATCCAGAGCGACTTACAACTGAGCAGGGGAGGTTTTTTTTTTTTAGGGCTTTGCTCAAGGGCCCAGCAGTGGCAGCTTGGTGGTGGTGGGATTTGAACCTGTGATCTTCTGACCCAAAGCCCAATGCCTTAACCACTGAGCTACCACTGAGCTACCCACTGATTTTGTCAGTTCTCACTATTAAAACTGCTATACTTTCTATATTGCAATGGCTAGCCTCCCTCTTTATTTAATGGACAGGGATTTTCTAGATTTGGTTTTATATAAGAATTGGGATGACTGTTTTTAAGGGCTGGTAGCATTTGCCAACCAATTCTACTGTTGGTGTATGTCAGCAATAAGATTGACACAACTAAAGAACCTATGAAACCAAGACAGCACATCCAAACTGTCTACCTGGAGCACTGAGGAAGCTGCCAATCACTGTGCTACCCTATCACACGGTGCATTTCGTGGAAATTTGGATGGAGATTTATTAGGAACAAGTAACATTAAACACATATTTAACCAAAAACAACCGAAAGAATAAAACTTTGAGAGGAAGCGTCCATAAACAGGAACTCGTTGTATAATTACCTTCTACTGTTATGCTTTGTTTTGACAACGAAATTTAATAATAGGCTAGTTCTAATAAAATGGTCAACAGTTTCAATTAATTTCAATTGTCCAGATTAGCCTTGACTAGCAATAAATAAAAAAACATTAAAAATGTAAAATATTATATTAATAAACCATTAATTGGATAAGCCTTTAAAGTCAATGGTGCAAAAAAATAAAAAATAGGTCAGCTTTTACCTTGGTGAATTCTGATCCTTCCCTTGCACCTGAAAACCTGTTTGTCCTTTTTCTCATCAAACTCCTCTGTATAAGTAGAATTTAATCGTCTTGACTGGAGTCTGAGTTTCATTTCATCTAAATTGCACTCCCCTTTGTTTACCTTAGCTGTGTGTGTGTGTATGTGTGTGTTTGCCTGGATTTCCATAAACCTCGGATAGTTTCGATTTTTACTTGTGGGTCAAGTTGTGCAACTAGATTTATACCGAAATGCCAGCTTCCTCATGTCATTTTTTAAGGTTTCAAAGGAAATCATTCTTGCCACAATATTTCTATTTTACCTAAAGCCATTTGTTTAGATACAGAGGTGGTCAAATATTCCCTTTATAGCCGGTTAATATGCCTAGATTATTGTTATAATTCCACTATGACATCACATTTAAAAGCACATTGCCCTAGTGTTATGATTTTTTTTTTATGGTTTGAAATAATGGTTTGAGTTCCCTTGTTTTCTTGGAAGCCCAGTTGTGATGTTTCTGGTGTGACGTTACAGATGCCACAAAATATTGTTTTGGTGACAGTGAGAAACATTTAAGCGATTAATGTGTTAGGGAACAGTTTGTGTGTGGGCGGAATTCACAGTCACACGCATCAAAAAAATGAAAGCAAATTAGTAACTAAGGGAATATAAATAACATATTCATGCATGCTGTTGAGTGGTCCACTCATTTACATTTCTGAAAAAAAATAGATAATGGAAGATTATTGGAAAACTCATTCTTCACGTGTATATCTGTGTATACGATTATATACGTTTACAGCAAAATATTAAAGAATTAAATACGAGTGTACACAGCAAGCAAACATCCTAAGATCTAGTGGTTTGTTTAAGCGCTCCAGCAAAAAGCTTTTCCAAAATGCAAATTATTTGCAGTTTATATGGGGATTTCTGGTTGCGTTTCAGATGAACGCGCTGTGATAAAATCATGTTACTGTTTCCGTTTTTAGATGCAGTCTCAAAACCATGGCCACAATATAATTATTTTGTAGCCTTAAAGATTTGATTTGTGCCACACCTTAAAAAAGAAACAATGTTACCTCAGCAGCCACACACATTTTTTCTCAGGTTTTAGTTTAATAGTCAATTATATTTTTACCAGTACTATAGTGGTATGTAGTATGTACTTAAACTAAAATAAATGAGTAGTATATAGTACTAGTATAAGGAGAAGTTTTTGATGAAAACTAGAAAACACTTTAGTACAGTAAGTGTGTATGCAAATGCGACATGCAAATAAACAGATGACTAGACATTGTATTTTAGTCAAGAAATCAAATTAAATGGCAGCACAATTTGATTTATTGATATAATTCAACTATTTGCCTCAAATCAATAATTTATAATAATAATAAAATAGTTTAGATAAATTCTGTAAATTATTCATTTTTTATTTATTAGCCATGTTTTAAAACCTTTGAAACCGTAGACCTTAAACAGTTACACTATGGAAACAGTTTATTTAAGACATTTCTTATTCTTATAATAAGTTTAAAAGCAAAAACCTGATTATCAGTTACTACTGTAAGTCATTGACTTTGAAGCACAGCAATTACATCCTAATAACACTGGGGGCGATGTTGATGCTTCATACACTTCAGCCACTAGGTGTCAGTTAAAGCAACAAAACAACTGTTTCATAACACAAACATTACAATGAGCAGGTCTTTATTCAGATCCATTTTAAACTGCCCTTGTAAAAATGTTCAGCACTGTTTGTTCTGTAGTATCTCCATTATCGGACAGATGCTCAGTATATCTGAAGCCTTGTCACAGCAGTAAAGGTAGAAGAACGGATACATTTTCTCTTGGAATGAGTCCATGAATGTAAAGATGTGACTTCGTGAAAGTGCATCATAAAATGACACCTGTCCTTCTTCAAAGTCCACATACACACCCACTCTCTTCAGTTTGGGCTTTATAGAAAGATTAAAAGGTGGGGAGGAGGAGACTTTGTACTCCTGCCCTTTCTTCATAGCCAATGCCCAGTAGCCTTGAGTAGTGCTTATAGCAATACGTCCTTTCCTGTTGACAGATGCTCTGGTGACACCCAGGTACCAGTCATCTTTTTCACCCACTTCGACTTCCCAGTAATGGCGGCCAGAGGTAAAACCCTCACGACCCAGAGTAATGACCACTGTGTCAAAACGCTCCGGTGTGTCAGGTAGGTCTTGCCATGTCCCCAGGTGACGCAACTGTCTTCTGTCCTCTGACAGTTGCAGCCAAGGATTGGCCGTATCTGGATCAAGTGTCACATCCACTTTATAAAAGAGAAAAACAAGAAACTTAAAAGGAATCAGAGTGCTTTAGAAGACATATCATATGTATTGGAATTAACACACAAATCATACTTGAGTACTTCTGAACAATCTTCAGCTCTGTAGGAAAGATAAAAATACATTTCAGTATGCAAATTAGGGGACTTTCAGGTTTTTTTTATTGAAGTTACTCATAATTTATTGGGTTTGTTTAATTATGTGAAGTGAAAGAAAGCAAACCAAAAAGGAAATCGAACAGAATCTGAATTTTTCTTTGTTTTAAACAAAAAAGCGCCTGTAAAGTAGATCCAAAACCTGTGTATAAAAATTAAGGACCCACCAGTTTCTGCCAATTTGTCTATTTCTTCTTTGAGGGTTTCTTCCAGTTTGGACACAGCTCTTCTGATTGTCCCCAGACACTGCTCAGTGGGAACATGAGCCTCGGACCAATCTTTTGTTTGTGGATGTGTGATTAGCAATGGAAGATTCTGGAAATGTAGAGTTAAATAAGACTTATATTGACGATTACTAAATGGTGTAGTCATTGTGACCAACTGCAAGAATACAAGCTACAACTAATCAAACAACCAAATGACTTTTTGCCAAATCTTTTAACTTGCCAGTTGGTATATACTTTTTTTCTTTTTCCAAATGATACTGTATGACTTTACCTGAAGAAAGAAGATATGGTCATCAGTGCGAGCAAGATGATCTATCTCATTGTTCCTTGCCTTCAACATGGAAATCTCCCGTTCTAGTTCCTCGATGAGTCCCTGAGCCCAGCTAACTGTTTTTCTCTGCTTCTCTTCTATGGCAAAAACAAGCTCAGACTGGGCTTTTTGAACCATCTGGATCAGGTTTGAAAAAACCTGCATACTGTCCTCAATCTCCCTAAGAGCACTGTGCTGAAGAGGGCGAGACAGAAAGAATTGAATAGGCATGCATGCAATAGCATTAAAAATAGTGAGCTTATCAACCAGGTTCATCTAGATATCCATTCAGCATTACAGGCTAGTTACCAATGCCATTTGATAAAAGATGAAGAGTATGTTGAAGATCCAAACTTACTTTATTCAGTTCGATAGAGTGTTTAATGTCCTCCACCTTCTTGAGTCGTAACTGGATCATCTGCTGAACCTCTGCCTCTTTTTTTCGTAGGAGAGCCTGATAATTTCATTTTAATACACTCGTTAGAGTCTCTTTAGCTCTTCTGCTTGATTTCTTAATTATACACGTTTTAGAGTTTTCTCTGCCCTAAAGCCAGCTTTACACTGTACAATTTTGGCCCATTGCAGACAAAAACTGTACACCATGAAAAGTATTTATTTAAATGTTTTTTTTTTTTTAAAAGACCGGCAGTTTTAAAATATGTATATTTAGGACATTTGGCAGACACCTTTATCCAGAGCTACTTACATTTATCTTATTGACACAACTCAGCAGCTATTGGCTTAAGGGCCTTGCTCAGGGGCCAATGCCTTCACCATTAAGCTACCACCTACCAATATATCAAATAATGTTTCCTGGGGGCTGATAGATTGCCATTGTAACCAACTGTCCTGCCAACTAAAAGCTATCAATATGAAGGTGTCATCCATCGGACAGCTACAAATAACCGTAGATGTAATGTTTAAATGTAAACAAAATTTGTACAGAAAATATACATGTATCATCTCCAGCTCACTAGAATGTATTCTGTTTATGCAACCCTATTTTCTGTATAAGCACTGATCACACTGATTAAGCAAAATGTAGTCATTTTATTTAATCACAGGTCTGTCATTAGCATCATTGTATAATGTGGCATGAGGAACACCAGCTACTGCACAGCCTGTTATAGAATTTGGACTCGGTTTTTCAGAGATCATGTCTCACTATGTGACAAGTAGTAATCTTAAAGGACTGCTGTAATTGCACATCTAAAATTGGGTTTACACATATAATACGGCTTTATAAGAGCTTGTTATTTAGTTTGCCGACTGAATCTCTATACAGGGAAAACACTCTAATATGCAAAGCTGAGATAAGGTCTGTCAAAACATTTGTTGACGTTTTACCTTTTTCTCACTCCATTCCCGTTCGACTGGAACGGTGTAATGTGCCCTGTGGTCCATCTCCGTGCAAAGCACACACACCATAATTTGATCTTTCTTACAGAACAGTTCCAACAGCCTCTCATGCTTCTTACACATGCGGTCTTCCAGATTCTGCACCGGCTCGATCAATTTGTGTTTAGTAAATCTTGCCATGTGTGTTTTTAGATGTTCCTCGCAGTATGAAGTGAGGCACACCAGGCACGACTTCACAGCTCGTTGCTGAGGACCAGTACAGACATCACAACACACTCCCTTGATCAAAGGCCCACTTGGTGGAATCAATTCTGGTATTTCTAAGCATAGCTCTTCTGGTGGTTTCTCCAGCACATGCTGCACAGGCTTGATTCTCATATCCTTAAACTGTTCTGCAATCTCCCGCAGCACTGTGTTGATGCTAATGTCTGGTTGCTTGAAAAATGTTTTCTTGCACATGGGGCACATGAAAAGAGAACTGGTTTTCCAATAGCCGCCAATACAGGCCATGCAGAAATTGTGGCCACAAGGAATGGAGACTGGATTTGTGAAAACATCCAAGCAGATGGAGCAGTGGACCTGCTCTTCCGCTAACATGCTTGTAGGTGAAGCCATTCCTGGAGAAATTTAAAAATGTTTGATTTGTGTTCGAAAAAACTCTTTACATAATCACTTTTTTTATTATTAATGACTGCAAAGAATGATTCAAAACATCTTTTGCTGTATATTTTTTCTTTTGTTGTTGTGGCAACATACACCATTTAGCCATACCATAAAACCATTAAGAGGTGAATTGACTAAATCTTTTTACAGTGTCTCAATATTTCCCACTGCTCTTGGATTTAAAATGAACTTGTATTTTTGCCATTTAGTGTACAAATTATGCCTAGGTAATTTAATTTAATGCATATATTCGTTATTTGTTAGTCTGGGTTTCTCTGTTGGGATTTTTTTAAGAATAAAATTCTCAGATAATCTTCTCAGATGGTCTTCATCATGCTATTTGTACTTTTCCAACAAACTGGCTTTATTGGAAAAGGTTAATACAGCATTTATTGAGAAAATTTGACAGTAACTACAAAACTAAATATGTAACTTTGATGACAACTGGCTGTAATTTAGGGATTACACAGCAACAGGAGTAACTACTTAAGCAATCACAGCATTTTCAGTTCATAGCTGATTTTTGAGAATTATATTGACTTCTCACTTCCACGTCAAAACTGTGGGGTAGATTAATAACATAATCCCTGTTAATGCCATTTCAGTTGAAGGTACACTAAAAATTAAAAGGAAAACCTCAAAGGGGATGAATACCTATTCAAAGCACTGTACCATAATGCAAAATTTGTGCAAGTAGGCATGATTAGTTGATTAGCAGCCCTTCTGTTGTGACTTTTGGCATATACCCTTTGGCAGCATACCATAGCTTTAGAGGCAGCAGAAAGGCAAGGCCTGTCTATTCATAGATTTCCAAGATTAACTTTTCCAAATATACTAGTCTTGTCACTGCCCTGGTTTAACTCTCTACTTATAAATGAGCATTTCATATTTGTAACTTATTTCCAGAATAGAACTTTTGATATAGTCTGAACTTTTTGCTTTCGTTTCCTTTATGCAAAGTGTTAAAGTTTTGGCAGCATGAAAAACTGTCAAACATGCATAATGTACTGCTCAGGTCATATTTTCCAAATATAAAAACAAAATAGTTATGTATGCTTGTTTAAGCAGTATGTAATGGGGGGGTTTATGTTATAGAATAATAAAGTTCGACGAAGATTTAACATGGGAGACTTACCAGGGAAGTGATCTTTCCTCTATAGACAGCAGTGACATGTGACCCAGCTGACACCCTGCTCAAAAATATCAGCCCTCCAGCCCTTCCCTAAGCCTAGTTTAGTATTTTTGCTCTCAGGCATTGGGTCCCTCTAGACATAAGAAAAACATTTAACCCCTTATTCAACCTCATTTATACCTTTATACTTTTATAAGCACAATACAGCTCTTAAAGATTTGCAAGTGCTGATTTGGTCATGTAAGGAGGGGAAAATAACCACTGATTCCACTAATTTATTTTATTGAAGTCTCAAAAAGTGTTGATGATTTTATACAAAGTACAAATGATAGAAAGAATAAACACATGTAAATCTAATTTTCGTAAACAAAATGATAACATGCTATCATTATTGTGTATTGTAGTTAATCTTACACCAATCACAGAATTGCAAAAGCAATGCAATTAAAAATACAAAACATGCAATTGGGAATAAAATGATTCAAAGTAGTCCCTTACACTTTGGTATACATTTTCAACATTGTCAAAAATACAGTATTCTGTTCATGCCAATGCCAAATATTAAGTTAAAATAGCCCCAGTATATTTAATTGTGTAAATTACAAGCTTTAATTAGCTAAAATAACATTTTAAGAATTTAAGTTTAAAATGTGTAAAATTTAATTACACACAGAACTGATTAGGCTGATTTCACATTGTGTTATTGTTGAGTGTTATTATCCAAAATCTAATAAAACTGTAAGATAATCACACATATAGATAAATGACTGCTGTGTTTGTAAAACTGGCTAGTTACACAGATTTGCAAGCAGAAAGTTCTGAATATAGTCTATATAAAATAACTTTAACATTTTACATAATTTTTTTATTTTCAATTGTCATGAACATTTTGTACATTTATGCTGTATTATAAAAATAGAGATGTCAAGGGTCCTGCCAGAAGTTTTTTTTTTTTTATTCAAAACCCAATGTTTTGTCATATTCTCAATTTTTTTTCAAAATTCAGATGTAGTAAGTAATGTACGTATTTCTTGACTAGTAAGTATTAAAAACTGAGGTATTATTCAAAATACATAAACATCATTATCATTATCAAAGTTAACAAAGACTTTTGTATTTCCTTAATTCAACTTTGATTGTCCAGTATGTATAAAAACATAATATATATTTTTCAGTAATATATTCTGCAGACAACCATGCTACTTCAGCTGTGTTTCACAGATGTGATGGACAGTGCTCCTGAATTTGTTCCCTCTTGATTGGCACACGGACTGAAGATGGGGTACACGCTCTCACCGAACGTGTCCATAAATGTGTACAGGTGGGTCTGTGCCTTCACATCGTAGAAAGAAACCTGTCCACCCTCATGATCTAGGTAGACACCCACCTTATGTGGCAGTGTGGGTAGTTGGAGAGGAATCCTGCTTGATGCCAAAGCTTTCACCTCATTGTTTTTCAACCATAAGCACCAGAAACCACCTTCAGGATTAAGACGAATGTCTCCTTTGCGACGAGCAGATCCCCGAGCCACTCCTATGGTCCATGCTGTTTTCCGTCCTAAATCTACTTCCCAGTAGTGCCTGCCAGAGGAAAAGCCTTCACGAGCGAGAACGAATAGAGCCGGGCTGAAGCGGCGTGGGTGGTCTGATTGGGATGAGGCTTTACGGCCGTCTTCATAATGAACCTGCTGACCATCTTCAGAAACAACCAGGTTTCGCTGTGCTGTGGATGGGTCTATAAGCACCTCGCCTTTACGAAGACATTATAGAGATTGAAAAGAAAATCAGAGACACAATTGACAGTCACTTCACAAACAAAAAACAATTGAAGTTTTGTTGAAATTTAGCTGATATTTACATTCTGATCAGTATTTTTTTTTGTTAAGATTTTACTTCCCATTTCCATCAATCTATCAATTAAAAAAATTGTTTGCATCATGACGTATCCTTAAAATTTCTCAAGTTCATTTTCATTACCAGAAACAATCACTCTTAAAACCTTACATAATTATAATTACAGTGTAGTCTATGTTCAGCCTTTCAAGTTACCAGAGTAAATAAATGATAATAGTAATGAGTAAGTCTTCCGTGATTGAAAGTATGATCTCTCATTTGCACATCCTGAAGTGCAGGTTATTCCTGTCAATTTGGCTATAAATAAGTTTTTCCATTTATTACATAATTTGTATCTATTTATACTCACACTTAATGCTGTAAAGGGGTGTTGAATATAGAAATTAGTACAAGTTGTTAGTTATAACAGCACTAAACAGTCATTGGTTCACTAAGAGGTTTTCTCTTTTAAAGTTACTAAAAAATACATACAGCTTTTCATGTTACTGCGAGTTTCTGTCCTGATTTCCCATTCAAAACTTCCCATTTCTTTTAAAGACACTAAAACACGAGACCCCTTTTATTGGTGTTAAATAAAGTTCACATTATTAAACAATGCAATATAATTTAATTTCTATTTTTTAATAACACTTTAACATGGACATTGTCGCAAAACAGCTTTATAAAGAGCTTATATATTTTCTTAGTTGTTTTTGTTATAAGTTTAGTAAGTATTAGTTTAACCCTAATAAGAGAGCCAGTAGTGACAGTGGCAAGGGAAAAATAATTTAGATGGTATGAGGAAGAAGCATTAAGAGGAACCAGAGGAACTTCACCATATCAACAATTAACTTTATGTAAATAACATATGAATAATGTGTTATGTGTTTTTATTAGAACATGAGAAAAATTTGAGAAAAACACTTACATGCATAATTCTGCATCTTTCTCAGCTCTGTAAAACATGAGTTATTTAAAGTATAGAAACCATTAACACAAAAACAATACAACAAATAACTCTATATGTTGTAATAAGATATGGCACCTATAGATTCTTTTATTTGTGGTAGCATGCATTATTTATTATTTTTATTGATTTCTCTGAACAATGTTACCTTTCCCATAGAGGCGCTTCACTTCTTCCTGGAACTTCTCGACGAGGGAAGAGACATTCTTCCTGATTGTGCCAAGATGCATGTCTGTGTTTACAGATACATCTGTCCAATCAGTAGGCTCAGGTGGAGGAGGGAGAGCCGGCAAAAGCTACAACCAAAAAAGGTGCATGTCAGACGTATAAACACACACGTCACTACACCTACACATTTGCACTTGCACAATAAGGGGCTTCTAATATTAAACTACATTTTATACTGATTATTTTGTACCATATATACTTTAGCACCTGTACCTTTTCAGGTATATTTGGGAAGCTGCTTACCATCATCATTTATTATTATGTGCATTGAATTTCATGTATAAGATGTTAAATTCTTGAAATTCTTGAATCATTATTAATCATTATTGGTCAGAAAATGTTATATTAATGCATTCATTCGATATTTTAACATTTCAATTGCCAACAATATACATTTTGTTTACATTTAACCATTTGTAGATACCATTTATGTTGTGGAAAATGTCATTTTATGTTTTATTACATTATTGCAGCTATGAACAGCTGTTTCACTGCTTTCTTTTGAAGTTAAAACCACAGCTTTAAATGACCTATGCTATGAATTTATTACTTCCCTATAGAAACATTTTTCCTAGTGAAATAACAGCATATTCTTAGTCACTTTATTATTAGCCTTAAATAATGTCGAGCAGTCACATACCTGTACACACATCCCTGTATGGATGTTACTATAGAAACAGTATTGTGTTAGAATGAGATTTAAATTGCATTCAACACTGTTGTCATAGCTGTCATTATAGAAAGTTGGACCAATCAGAGTCGAGTATTCAACAGCACGTTTGCTGTATACACACATACCTTAAGGAAGAGCACCTTGTCATGGGTATTTGCGAGGAGGTCCAAGTCAGAGCTCCTGTTTTTGAGTATGTTAAGCTCATGCTCCAGACGACTAGCCACATCTCGTGCCTGCTCCTCAGCCAGCTTCTGCCGGAACGTGATGTGCTCCACCAACTGGGCCTGACTCTGCTCCAGCAGCCTCTGAAGCTCAGCATACACAGTCCAACTCTCCTCGATCTCCCGCTGACTGCTCGACTACATCATACACACATACACACATTGTTAGTCACATTGACCTTGAAATGTCAAAGCTATCCTTGCTGACTGTAACCAAATACCCACAGAGAAACTTTGACACATCAACTTTTTATTGTAACTTTTTTTTTAAGTTATATGACGTTTGTAAGTTATTATTCAAACTTGTTAGTTTTACATTTAAACTGTTTATTTTGACTTAATTCATGAATTAAAAATATTGTACTTGAATATTTTTTATGATTTTTTATGATTATTTTTCCTTAATGTTCTAATTTCAACAAATTCATTACTTTACAATTAACAACTCATTATTTTGAGATATTATGATGTTTTAACTTTATGTTCAACCTCATAAATAACATGCATTTGTATTTATTTGTTTTCGCATTGTGCTGTTCGGGGTTTTCATTATAACATTTTAGGATAACAAAAGGATGCAATAAAAATACATTACATCATTGCTTACTGATTTTTTTTGTAGCAAGTGCAAATAATGTATTAATGCACTATGCTAGAAACATGCATCAAAGAGAAATTTGGATAAACTCTTTGCCCTAGATGATAAAATCCTTTTAACAGAGTTGCAGGCTGAATTATCTTCAGTTTGTAATCTAGCATACCAGTGTAAATATAATCAATGATAGAGACTCAAAAAACCTTTGTACATCGCTCTGGACAAGGGCGTCTGCTAAATGCCATTAATGTAAATGTCGGATCTCTGCCTAATTCAAACTCTTTTTCCCTGCGATTTTTCAGACTCCCACAACTTGCACACAATCCAGCATTTACGATCACCAAGCTACTGATTAGTCACACCAGTCTCTAATTACACAGACATTCTCAGCCTTGATGCATCGAGAGCATTGCGAGGTATACGCTCAGTTGCTTTACTCTCTGACATTACCAAGCCTTGTTATGTTGTTTTTCTACTCTGATCTCGACCTGCTTTTGCTTCATGTTCTTCATTTTTTGTCTAGATCTTGATATTCTGTTTGATGATCACCTGACCTTTGGGCAGTTTTTTAATCCAAAACTGATTCTTGTTTTTGTACCACAGTCATTGTGCTTATTAATATCTGCCAAACCCGCTCCTGCATCTGTCAAGTGCCTATAACATGGCAAATACTTACTGTAGGATTACTACAGTTGACAGATATGGTATTATTTATGTAGTGATGTGATATACATTGACATAGTGATCCATTAGTTTTAAAGCACTACATCCTCCTTACATTTAAACAAGAGTGTACATCTATGGTCAGAGAGTCTATAGCAGCACCTTGCTCACGGCTTTGGCAGCGACTGGTCTGACTGGTTTAACTACAAAACCTAATAAACACACAATGGTTTTTTTTTTTAGCTATGAACACACTGAAATCTACTGTACAGTGTTATTGCTGTAAGTTACTGACAATCACTTTAATACAATGTGGAATCTTTGGCTTTAAACTTACAGAGTGTGTGGGAGTAAACATCTTTGTAGTTAGAAAAACAGCTGTTTTTTTCCCTCCTTTTTTTGTATCAGACTCTCTGCAAAATTTCAATATCTTTATATTTTCTAACATAGCTCCAGCAGGGCTCTATTATCAAATTATGATTTGGTCATAGCACCGGTTCACAGCTTCCATGCGAAACCTCAGTGTGTTCCTGACAAAGGATAGCTAACTAATTAAAGGGAAAAATATCTGGTATATAGACATGTCCTATAGCAGGTCTTTTTGGAAAGTCTGAATTACATACTGTCATACTGCATTCAGTAATCTTTGTGTGATATATATATATATATATATATATATATATATTATTCTTACTTATTTTACTCATATATTCTTAACTTCCTACAGTCCTCTAATGGCACTAAGGTTGGGTGTGGAAAGTAAATATTTGCAGCCGTGCTACTGGTTCAGCAAGTCAGCTTATGAAAGTCATGAGTTTGCACAAACAGGCGTGTTAAGTAAATGAACCTTGTCTACAGTCAGACAAAAAGGATCTTCTTTACACCAAAGTGCAATCATTCTTTCAGACAAACACCTGTGTATATTTCTGAAAGTTGAATCCTTTTTCAGAAATGAGTTTCTATTTCTCAAATATCTGTGTGTACAATTGTGTCAATTGGAGTTAACCTGTTGTCTAAACCAATTCAATTGATACACAAACATTACAGACTCAGGTTTTTGACAGAATGCTTTCACTTCTAAATGGTATCCCACTAAACATTACATATATAATATCTAAAGACGGGCTGACTGTAATGTTTTGAAGTAATAACTCTAACTTAAATAATCATGTATTATATAAAAGCACCTTATGACCAGTGATTCACAACATTCCCTGAATTTATTTTGCAGAGAAAATAAATGTTGCTAGTTTGTTAAACACATTTAGCAACACAGTCTCACCCCCACATCGTCAGATATCGACGCTGTGGATGTTGCGTCGGACGGCGTCCACATCCGACGCCGAGGGTACACGTCGCTTTTCGACGTAGAGGGACAGCATCGATATGTGACGCTGTGGGGTGAGACTGCCCTGCATTTAGCTGTTTAACCATATCTGACCTGAAAGTTCAGCATTAGCTGGACCTTTTTCCTTCTACTGGCCTCAACACTAGCCAGTGGGACTCGTTCATTTTTAATGAGAGTTGACCAGTGATAGTGACAGAATGTAATGAATTAAAATTCGGCTGCTTAGACATTAGTGAAGGGAAGCATTTTTTAATCCTTTTGAAATGTCTGTTTAAAACGAATCTTTGAATTTGGCCAATAGGATTTTTTTTTTCACTCTTAGGAATAAGAGAATTTACAGCTTTTGCCACTTAAAAGTCCAGCCCATGTATATATGTGTAAGCTCTTAACTTAAATTGTATACTAGTTATATGACATTTGTACGTTCTGCTTGCCAGCTCATCTGACTTTGGATTGAGTTTGTTAAAATTATACTATAACATATTAACGTTCTGTTGAGACTTTGGTAAGAATCTAAGTTTCATAATGATGACTGATTCTTTGTTTTAAACTAACAATGTATTCATATGTTGGGCATTGATGGGTATTGCGATGAATTTGGTTTTATGCAAATTTGGAAATGATGTGACCTAAGGAATACTAAGAGGAAAGTCCTGCTGTGAAACATAAGCAGGATTTATTTTAATGGAGGTAGAAACTAAAAATGCATTGTTTAAAATGCTCTAAAATATCTCTGTGAGTTTAGTGTAAGTGAACATGATGCTGCCAAAGTGCTTATGAATTACAATTAATTTGCTTTCATATAATAGTGATATTTTAGTTGTATGTAAAAATATAAGTTGATTTGTCAACTGTTAGCTAAATGCATCTGTACAGGAATAAATATTACATGTGAAAACACTAAGCAGCTCGCATATAATAATCTGGGCAATGTAAGAAAAACTTGCTAGTGTGTAAATGTGGGATTAAAATGCAAGACATACAGAGTCTCAGCTCAGTGGGTGTGATAGTCAGCAGATTGCTTTGAAAATTACAGCTATGTAATTACAAAATTGCAAATTGCTTTTAGGTCTTATTTCAATTTCATGCTATTATCCAGGACTCACTTTGATAACTGCAATAGACTGTTTGATTTCCTCTAGTTTCTTGGCTCTCTCTTTAATCAGATGTTTCAGCTCAGATCTTCGCATCCCCAGTTGACTCTGCAGAAAATACAATTTCAATTACTTTTACAAAAGGCAAACATGTTTTATAACCACCAAGCTGTGAACAAAATAAATTAGGTGCAACATTCGAAATTCAGAAAATAATATTAGCACAAAAATGACAGAGGCTTTTGGAAAAGCTTGAACTAAAACAGAAATCTAATCTTGTGTTTAAGTCAGATACTTGTGTCTTAGACCAAAATATCTGAATCAGTTCCACCCACTCACCGATAACTTCTTATATTCACGCTCTACCGAGATGATATTGTGTGTCTTATGTGCATCCTCAGCACATTCGCGGCACACACAAACATGCTCCTTGCGGCAGTAGGCATCCAATAGGCGCTCGTGCTTTTTACACACTTTCTCCTGCAAGTGATGGATGGGTTCCACCAGCTTATGCTTGGTCATGGCCTTGACTTTCTTGTGATGCCTCAGGTGGGTTTCGCAGAAAGACCCTGGGCAACTTAGGCAAGACTTCAAGGCCTTCAGCTTTCTACCAATGCATGCATCACAGGGCACATCACCAGGTTTGGCAAACTCACCGCTGTCCTCATCTTTTCTTTCGGGTCTTGGTGAGATCACGCCTTCAGCACCCCCTGCTTGCGTGACAGAAAGGCCCTGGAACTGCTCTGCGATCTCGGCAAGAACGCGGTTCACGCATAGCTCTGGCTTTTTGGAGAAGGACTTTTTGCACATGGGGCACAGAATCTTGTTGCTGTGGTTCCAGTAGCCTTGCAGGCAGGCCTTGCAGAAGCTATGTCCGCATGGTGTTGAGACCGGTTCCACGAACACGTCTAGACAAATGGAGCATGAGAATTGGTCTTCTGAAAGCGTGCGGGCTTTGGACGCTGGGCCTAGGAAAGAGAGAGATTTCAGTTGTTTAGTTTTATATATAATATGTTTTTTATTTACAAAACATATAGATATGTTTCAAAATGTGGAAAGCCATTCAGGAAGGATTACAAAATTTTACTGTGGCAAAATATTACATTTTAACAAAATAAATATTGTTCTGCCTATATAGCAGTGTACCTGCGACCTTTCGAAGATCAAGCCATGTATGTATAAATATTTTATTTTGCTCAAATGCACTGTAATGATGTTGCCGACATGCGATGTTGAGAACAAATACCTATCCTTTTTACTACTCTTTTTTTCTCAATTTTCTTTTGCATTTCATTGCCATAAAAAATTTATACAGACACACAGTCATTAAAACAATGACTGACTGATAAAACACTGAAACACAGTACTTATAGAACCATGAAAGGCACGTTGAAATAGGAATGCAGTAGCTCAGGATAGACGACAGCATCTTAGAGAAAACAAGGTTTTTTTTACATTGACCTCATCAAGTTCTTTGAAAATACATAGAAGTAATTTCTTATTTGAAATTACTGAATGTAATATGAAACACAGAAATAATTTCGAATTAAAGCTCAACAACTGTAAGAAATGTGATGATGTGTATTACACAACGTTTCATCTCTTTGGTACAAGCAAACCACAGCCTGCTTTATTCCCTCTATACAATACCACAATGCATGCTCTAGAATAGATAGACAAATAGAAGGAGAAGAAGAGAAAGAGTCAGAAAACAGGTAAAAAAATAATAACACTGTTCGCTGACTTACTCTGCATGTTGAAATTGAAGTCTTGTGCCCTTTCGCTTGTTCACTTCTCTTTTAGTGGCGTTTAGGTGTTCCTAGGCATGTACAGGATATACCCGTTTCTCCACTTCAGAGGTAAACACATCGGTTTAAACTTTTAGAAGAATGTAGTCCTGCCTTTTTCTGGGTGTGGCAAAAATTATGCATGAGTTGGAGGGGCTGGACTTGTGTGGCTAAGCTGTGGGTGGTGAAACCCTGGCATCTCATACTTAAACAAACAAGAGAAGTTATTGTATCTTCTTCTACTTTTTTGGCAGCTTTCATTAGGGGTCCCCACAGCAGATCATCCATTTTCATACCACTCTGTCAGTTTCAAACAACAACCTGCATGTCTACCTTCACCCCATTCATAAACCTCCTCCTTGGCCCTCCTCCTTTCCTACGGCCCCCTCACCATAGTTTTATATGTATATACACACACTACCTAGAAAAGAAAGAAGGAAGAAAGAAAGATTGAGGATTGGGGCAGACTTCAGTGGGCATGCTGGTAAAAGATTCTGCGAAAAGGATGGAAGTGGCATTAAAAAATAATTATTTTAAAAAGAAGGAGGAGCATAGGGAGACGTATAGGAGCAGAGAAAGGTGCACACAGGCGGACTATTTCTATGCAGGAGATGCAACCTGTAGGAGATTAAAGACGGTTTTGGCAGGGGACAGTGTAGTTAAATAGCTTCAGATGGTGGTCTGTATGATGTTTCGGAGGTGAAGAAGAAGAGGAGGAGAGTGAGGGCCGAAAAAATAACAAGATGGTGGAAACTGAAGAAGGAAAAGTGTAGTGTAAGTTTCAGGGAAGAGATCAGACAGCGGCTTGGTGGTAATTAGGTGCTGGATGATTGGGCAACTACTGTAGAAGTGATAAGGGAGACAGCTAAAAAAAAAGGTACTTGGTGTGACATCTGGAAAGGAAAAGGAAGACAAAGAGAGGTGGTGGTGGAATGAGTACAGGAAGTACAGGAAAGCATAAGGAGAATGAGGTTGGAGAAACAGAATAGAGAGATAAGAAAAGTAGGCAGGAGTACAAGGAGATGCAGCAGTAGGTGAAGAGGGATGTGGCAAAAGCCATGGAAAGGGCATGAGGAGCTGCATGAGAAGTTGAACACTAAGGAAGGAGAAAACGATATATAGCAATTGGCCAGGCAGAGGGAATGAGCTGGGAAGGATGTGCTGCAAGTAAGAGCAATAAAGGATGGAGTTGGAAATGTGTTGACTAGTGAGGAGAGTGTGTTGAGAAGATGGAGGGAGTATTTTAAGAAGCTTGACGAATGAGGAAAATGAGAAAGAGAGAAGGTTGAATGATGTGGTGATGGTGAAGCAGGAAGTGGATAGGATTAGTAAAGAGGAAGTGAAAGAAGAGTGGAAAGTCTGCTGGACCAGATGACATACCAGTAGAAGAATTTAGGTGTTTAGGAGAGATGGTAGTGGAGTTTTTAACAAGATTGTTTAACAAGATTCTGAAGGGTGAGATGATGCCTGAGTAATGGAAGAAGTATAGAGAAGGTCCGAAAGCTGCATTGTGTGTTTGTGGATTTGGAGAAAGCATACGACAGGGTGGAGAGAGGAGTTGTGGTACTGTATGAGGACATCTGGTGTGGCAGAGAAGTATGTGAGGGTCGTGCAGAACATGTATGAGGACAGAATGATATCAGTGAAGTGTGCAGTAGAAATGACAAAAAAGGTGGGGGTGCCACTGCATCAAGGATCTGGTCTGAGCCCTTTCCAGTTTGCAGTGGTATTGGGCAGGTTGATGGACGAGGTCAGACAGGAGTCTTTATAGACTATGATGTTTGTGGATAACATTGTGATTCGTGGCAAGAGTAGGGAGCAGGATGAAACGAGCCTGGGGATTTGGGGTTCACAATGGTGATGTGGTGTATATAAATAGAAGAAGGCTGAGGATGGAGCCGCCAGGTAGGAGAAAAAGAAGAAAGAGAAGGTTTTTGGATATGTTGGGGGAAGACATGCAGGTGGTGAATTTAAAAGAGGACATATACATATATCATATATACACACACATGTTCATCTGCTCAGTTATGTATTCATGCAGGTCATGAGCTTCAAACATCAGAACAAGGAAAAGCATGGCATGGTTAGTACCAGAGGTCCAAGTTATTCAGGATTTGCTGATGCTGACCTCCTGCAAAATGTTTACACACAATGGACTCCAGAGTTTACACAGCATGGTGTAAGGATCTTCAAGCTGAAGCATCTAGTTGAAGAGAGTGATTAGATGTTAGAACTTAAAGTTTTTAATTTAGCGCGGAGAAAAGCATCATAGCATGCACAACATACCAAGCCTAAAGGTAGACTGGCTACAACAGCTAAAGACTAGATGCGAGAATATCATGGGCACAAAATGTACCGAAATGGACAGTTAAAGACTACAAATCAAGCAGGTGATTATATTCCTAATATTCCAACTTTATTCAAACCATCTGAGATCTGTGATTCTCATGCAGAACAGAGCAGCGCCTAGAGTTTGCACAAATTAATGCCAAAAAACAGCTCTGTGGCTGTTCTGTGGAAATGCCTTGTTAATGAGAGAAGTCAAGAGAGAATAGCTACACTGATTGAGCTTGAAAGAAGGCTACATTAAGTCAAATAACCACTATGTGGTGAGCAGAAGGAACACATTGACTGAGTTGATTGGGCTGCAACAGCAGATTACTTTTTCACTTTTCACTGTCACATTAGAACAAGACTATAGTAAGCTTGTGCTCCAAAACTGGTAGTGATCTTTCACTACATTTTGCATGGATAGAGCCATATACATGAGTCTAGAATTTAAATCATTTTAGTTGAGACTTTTTGTTTGATTAGACTTTTAATTGCTTGAATTATGCAATACTGTACTTAATAATAAAAAAAACCTATTCATCCCTTTGAATAGAACCACAATTGACTGTAATTCGGCTTTAATCCATATTTATATAAAGAATCTCTATAAGCTTTGCACATCTAGATTCTGATTTTTTAGCACCAAAAAATGTGGAAAAGTTCCCAGGTGGTTAATACTTTTGCAAGGCACTGATATAAATCCAAGGATGTACTGTACTAATACAGTGTTAAACTTGTGTCATTTTTCCCACCTCCTGCCTCTAGAGGGAAGATTTCAGCCAGCTGTGTTGCTGTTTCTGCAGTGCCACAATCCAGCAAATGATTCAGTTTAATGCTCCACCATGCCACAAAGGCTTTCCGCTTCTCTCAGGGTCGGGGTTAGGCTCATGATTTACCCAAACGGCTGATGCTGATGTATATACATACCAATTATCAACACAACATAATTTTCCTCATCCACATCAATCTGATGCAGATTGAAATGCTTTCCGTATGTACACTCAACTGAAAAGCATCTTGAGTCAATGCTATCATTTCGAAGGATCATATGAATAAAGACATCTGGTCGGCCAAAAAGCATGACATCATCATTAATAATAAAAAATAAAAAAATAACTTAAAAGAAGCACTCAACAATATTATTGATTAAAAAGAGATTTATATCATACGGGCAGTTAATGAAACTTGAATTTATGAATACAATGAATCAATCCATTCAACTCATTAAAATGAGCTAGAATTCTGGGACTATTCTGGGCTTGTGGGTATGTGCTTACACTTTACACTGTGTACATTACAGGCACATTTTAAATGTGCCCTATTCTGAAAGTAATCTTTTTAGCTCTTTTCATACTCGCTCTACCACCCCCTCCTTTCCGTTGTTCTTCCTTTTTGTTTCCATTTACTGACCCTCTCACAATGTTCTATACCTCAGCCACTGTGTTCTCTCTCTCTCTCTCTCTCTCTCTCTCTTTCTCTCTCTCTCTCTCTCTCGCTTTCTCTCTCTGTGGTTTATTATTAGAAACATAACTCTCCTCCCCTTCTCCCTTTCATTCTCTCTCTCTCACTCACTCCATCTCACACTTTCTTGCTCTTTCTCACTCCACCCCCACATAACAGCACTTTGTACTGCTGTTACAACACACACACACACACACACACACACACACACACACACACACACACACACACACACACACACAAACAAAAGCACACATACAAAAGGTGTTCTCTTTCCCTCATTTGGTTTTGAGCATAACACTTACATCATGGATAAGGGTTTTCCTGATTTGTGAAACTCTTTAGGCTGTCAGCCAGTCCAGGGGAGAAGCACTACATGATACTCAGTGCAAATACACTAGTTTTAATTCATGCTAGTGGTGTTGCTGCCAAAATAATAGCTTTAATCGGGTCTAAAACTGCTGCAGCTTGTCTTCTTTATGCCTAGGATTTGATTCAAAAAATGAACAGCAATCACACAGATGAAGACACTCAATTGTACAGTATGTCTTTGGATGCAGTAGCCTGAAATTTGTCCCTTCACTTTGACTAGAAGACCCAGACCTGTTCTAGCATGGCCATGCCCCTATGCACAAAGCAACCCTAACCCTAACCCTTTGCATGTGTTGAAGTAGAAGATCTGCTAGAGCACTGATCTCAACACTACTGAACACCTTTTGGATGAATTAGAATGTGGATTGCACCCCAGGCCCCAGAGCAAATTGGTGATGTTCATAAAGCTCATATCCTTCTTATTTAAAATCCACCTACATGCATGTTTTTGTGTAAAACTGGAAACCCTGAAGGAATTTCAACCTGCCACAGTTTATTGATGTTTTAGTAACAGAAAGTTTACAGAAACCTTTTGGAATTTGTTAGATTTTCTTTTTAGATTGACCTCAAAAGGATTTAATGGTTTCACTCTTGATCTTGCTTTCATGTGTTTTAACTTGTTATTGATCCGCCTTAATATTTGGTATTAAACACAACCTCTCTAGTTTTCATATTCTTGACTCAGCACTGACATGTCCCCTTGTATTTTGTATTCTTCTAACAGTGGCTTTAGTGCAGATATAGTACATTACATGGCCAACAGATTGTGGACACCTGGCAATACTCACCTGGCCACACACACGTGCTTTCTGAAACACCCATTTCCAGTAGTCCCCCTGCTTATATAATAACCTTCAGTTTCTAACAGGAGAAGACCTTCTGTAGATCTTTGAAGCTGTGGAAATGTAAAATCATTTAGTCACAAGACATATTCGATGAGGCTTGAGATGTAAGTGTCAGTTCATCTAGAAAATGGTCAGAGGGATCTATAAAGGACACTTAAAATTATTTCACTCCAACTATGGCAATCTTCATGGAGCTCTGTAGCAGTGTTATGCGCTAGAACAGGTTTGGGAATCTTAGCTTTAGTACAGTTGTGTGCTTCCCACTTTAATATTTGCATGGGTTGTTGAATAACCAGAATTGTGATTGGTTTAGGGGCTGAATAACAAAACATCCAATTGGTTTGTTTGAAATCTGTAGAGCTGTTGTTTGCTGTACAACTTATACATTAATAATAAAAAAAAGGTAAATACTGATACTATGTGTAGCTTTGTAGTCAATTATCCCCAATGTTAAGCTACAGATATTTGCAACAAGATGCAAAGTATGTCTTAACACCAAGTAAGTTATACATTATTAACCAGTATGTAAGAATTTTTCTTTTATTGTGTAAGGATTTTAAAGGATTAATTAAAGCACAATTTTTTAAACCTACATTTCCATTGCAAAGGCACCATTTTCTCGACTTGCCTTTTGTATTGTAACCTACCACTTAACTTGTATTGTTAACCTTTATTAACCTGTTGTGGGCTGTGGGAACGTTCATGGTTATTCATTTGGAAAACTAAGTAGACAGCAGTAGGCCTATTACTAAAGCAGTAATGCGTTAATGTTTTTTTTTTTCTTTTAAATGTTCTTTCAAACACTGAACTACAATAGTCATTTATGCAAATCATGTGATATATTACATAATTCAGATGTCTTTGTCATCTCCTAAATACCGTATAATCGTGCTAATTCGTTATATAAAACATTAAGTGATCTGTCATTTTCCAAAACTCAACTCCTACTACTTTATTGACTGTCTGAGCAGAGTCTGCAATCTATCACTACACATCAGTGTGGAAGCACTCATCATTTTTTCCACTCCTTAATGGAAACACAAAGGTTCCTGTGTGTCCTTTGTTCATCCACAGCTTCCTTTGGGTACTGCTGCTTCCTTGCATCTCCCTGATTCCCTGAATGATGCTGTGAGTTTTTTTCCTCAGCTCTCTATTACCCCATGCACATTAACCACGAGGACTATCTATAGAGACCGCCTGTGGACAGTAAGCCTTTTCCTCTGGAGAATTGCTGTCCTAATGAAGCTTCAGTCATGGCTCATCACCCCAGCAGTTGAATGTGAAAGGCCCATGGGAGAAAAAACACAGATACTAAAATCCTCTGGGAACTCTCTGTTTAGCAGCTGATTTAAGAACAGATTGTCTCTACTAAATGCTATACTTAATTATTATGCGAAAAATGTAACAGGTCTGAAATCAGCAGCAACACAACAGCTTTTACTATGACCCTGTGCACACTGGGTTGACACGAACCAAGATTGAACCACTCACACAGGAAGTGATGTCAAACAAATATAATGAATTAGGTTGGGATTTTATCCAGTCCTATCCATACTTTAGGAGATACTTCCTTCTGATACTCTTTTATATCATCTATATTGTATTGTCATGCACAATCACTGTAAATAGAAAATCCATAACAAAAAAAAACACAAGGTGGGTTTTTTAAGCAATCTGCAGCAAATTTTAATTTGTGAATAATTCAAAGCAACACATTAGGGATGTTTGAATGCACTTTCTTTGCCACACAGGATTATATAAAGTATAGTCTGAAATGCCAAACACAAAACAGGACCTGTGGTATTTAAACACAGTGTGATGTCACAAACATTTTGCATTTCAACTCTCTAGGTAACATGGAAAAATGTGGTTAGCAACTATAGAGAGCTGGTCCCAATCCAAGGTATCTGTATGCCCCTCCCCTGGGCATTACTTCAGTAAGAAATTCTACATACTGTCTGCTTTTGTGACTTATATCCATGTTCAAGCTTAACCTCAAAAGGATTGACATGGGGTTCTTAACACTACTGACATCCAATCATCCAGTTAAATGTTTTCCAGTGTCCTAGTCTAGGCAGCTACAGAATCCATGGGTGCTTCTCAAAACTCTAACTGACATCCCCTCAATCCTACCACCTTAATATTGAAATTAATTAAAGTCTGTCATCCTGAAGTGTGTACCACTTCTTAAAATGAATTTAGAGGAATTAAGGAGAAAGAGAGAGAGAGAGAGAGAGAGAGAGAGAGAGAGAGAGAGAGAGGATACACAGCAGTTTCCTAAGCATTAAGACTACTTACGGTTGTTAAGTAAAATGAATGTGATGTACAAATGCTCAATCCCCCCGTACTAAAAAACAAATACAAATAAACACAAAAATGTACATAATGAATTAAATTAAGTAAATAATACAAATAAAAGCTTTGTATGAAAGTCCATTCATATCCATTTCTTTAAAAACTTAAGCATGTAATTCAAGTGTGTGATGTACACAGGCAAGTTTTAATAAGGATAATTGAGTGTATAATCAAACACAGTAGTGTATATACTGCCATACAACAGCAATACAGTATGTTAACAATATATATGAAATCACTTCGAAGTCATTTAGTGAGCAAAATCATGTCAGTTGATCTTAAACCCAACCCCCAAATTCCCCTACTTCCTCGAAAAAAAAAAAAAATTATTAAACATGGAAATAAAGCAAGTAGGTGCAATTACAGAAATCAGAAGCACCACATTTCTTGATTGGGCCCACAACTATAATCAACACACAGAAATTAATGTAAATCGGTCCGTTCAAAAAAGGTCACCTGAAGAGGGTTATTGAGGTCAGGCTTTGGCTCTGGCACCTTGCCAGCATTGTTCATCCTTGTTCATGGCTATTGGTTAAAATTTTCTATACTCCCACAGCTTTGTACTATTTTGAGTCATTAAAACAACATGGTGGTGGTATTCCTTGCGTTTTAAGCAAAGCCATGTTGCATTCATGCAGCACATATTGAAAGTCTGGATCAGAGGAAATAGAGGTATGGAAGTGCTAAAATCGGGCGAATTTAAATTCCCAAGTGTACTTATATGATAGCATTGTTAGAGCATATACTGTATTGTTATAGAGTGGGTTGGATATACAGTACTTCACATTGGATATACAGTACTTAACTTTAATTTTAACTACTGAGATATTACTACAGATCACAGCTGCATTGAGTATTATACAGAAATCTGTCTTTCAAACAGCATAGCCGGCATGCCAAGTATGGAGATCCAAGATTGAGATGCCTTGAGGCAAAGTGAAAGGAGGTCATGCCTAAAATGGGCCATAAAGTATAGCAGTAGGAGAAATATGTAAGGGCTATAGGAAGAGAAAAAGTTAAATAAAATAAATAACTTATTGCCAAGGTAACACTTAAATATTTGAATGTTAGCACTCACAATGTGTAAATATCCACATAATTAAGATTATATTAAGTTCAGTCATGAATTACTTGGTAAATATAGCAAGTATATAACTTTAACCAGTCAGATGGGATGTGAATTTTTTTAGGGGGATGTATTCGTAAAATGCGCTTTGGCATTTCTGCATCTGATAAAAGCTAAATCCATGCATCTGTAGACTCTTTGCATGTGGTGACGCTTTAGCGATATGTCACCATGTGTAATGAGCACGTGTTGAATGTGCTAATTGTGCCTCAGCCCTTAAAATAGAAAAAGAGGTTACATTCCAGTAATAGAGTATTAATTAGTTGGCGCTCTGTGTTTTCAGAGCAGGTCAGTGTTTTATGTATTTTGTAGACTTCACCTTTTTCGTGCCAACAAAAAAGTATTTGTGCTTGTCCGTGGTTAAAATGACGAGAATGGATGCTTCGAATTATTATAATTAGCTCATGGCTCAAGGGGTTGGTTTAAATTGGGCATATTGTTCAGCTCCAATTGGTTTTTCTAGTCTCCATTTCCTCTCTGTCCTAATTCTATTCCTCAATATGTATTTAGTACGCTAATGTTGGGATATTAGCACCTGGGAAGTAAGGTCTAAATTAGGTCTAGTGCGATTAATATGCGACCGTGTATAATTTGCACCTCTAGCACCTCAAATGTAGCATACTGTTTCATTTGTTCCTCGTGGAGTTACTCAATAGAGTTACTTAGTCAAGGTCTATTGTATTAAGGACGTGCCAATGGGTTCTCTTGCTAATTCATATGATTTTCCCTCCACAGTTGTCCTACTGCTTCTTTCTTTTTCACCACAAACGTTCTTGGCTTTTTGATCAGTTGTGCACGCTGTTTGTGCAACCAAAGGTGTATCAATAATTCAGGTTGGCATGGAAACAGCATACCATGGGGATGCACTGAAAATCCCTCTGACTAGTCTGTTTCTCTATGAATGTGACTGCATAGTGCAACCTCAGGGATTGCTGTAATGTTACCTGGGAACACAATACATGCTTTCCATTTGGTTTCCGCGACAGAATCAAAATAAGAGAACAAAATCTGAGACTGCGCTCAAGTTGTCATTAGTGCCACAGAGAAGAGCAGGAAAGAAATGAAAAGGAAGTCAAGAAGTGTGAGCTGGAAAATGCTAATGTGCTCTTTTGAACAAGACATGTGCTCTTTTGTATCGTGTTCTTGCTCTACGGATGGTGAATACAATTTTGCTTGTCAAAGGCTTCCTTTTCAATGCAGGGACTTCATTTGGACTATGAATTCCGAACAGTGTTTAAGTTTACTTGGGGTGCTTTATTTGTGGGTTTGGATTATTTTGAGATACAGGAATTTAGGATAATTCTTAGGTTATGCATTTAAAGCTATTTGCCATTTCTGAGCTTTAATTTAATGGGGAAAGCAAAATGGCTGACTACTTACATGCTAGATTATAAATTCGACTTCCTGACTATATTTGGCCCAATAATCCCTTTCTAACATGCAGAAGAAATCCTGTAGTTTTTCTGCCTACTATGTATTTTTTGTTTAAAAAATAATTGAATTTCTACCACCACTTCTTTCTAGGTCTTATTTTTGTTCATATTTGTTACATTGATTACAGTTGTTGATCTATTTCTTTTTCTTCTGGAAACGCCTGAACTGATTTTGGATGGCAAGAGCTGCCTTCTCCGTCTCAGGTGCCTCCAGATCGATATCGATCTCCTCCTCCTGCTCCGGCTTCCCTGCAGTGGCAGACGCCTTTCCTATAATAAAAATCAGTCAATATGCATGAATAAATAATTTACTGAATAAACAAATCAGATATAAGTAAACAGAAAACTTTGTAACCAAAATTTTTTTTAACCAAACAGTATTTAGGATATGGATGAATGCACAGTTGGTACAGATACGATATACTGTAGAGTCAAATCAGTGCACAGGATTATTTAAATTGCATTTCCACCCACTTTAAAAAGACTTCTAACCACTCCTGCCACTTCCGCAGTTGTAAATTCTTATTTATAACTGCCCCCAAAGGAACTCAGTTGGATCTATCTTTCAAAATAAAGACAAATTAGCAGTTAAAACTAAAGCAACTCTGACCAGAATAAAGCATTCACTTACAAACAAATCAATAATTGACGTAAATGCTGTTTACCAAGAGCAAACCACCACGTCCAAAATGCTCCCATGTTAATCAAAGTGTCCTTTCATTGTACCGCAATCTTCACAGCCAATGCTCTCATGCATTCTGAAATGCATGAAAGTAACATTCGCCCACTCCCTTATCTTATTTAATGGTCTTTTTGTATTTTGGTTTTGATGCACAACTACAATTCAGTGATATTGATGCTGAGGAATGTACAAGTTGGATTTATTCTTTACAAACTGCAAAGTCAAAAGATTTCACTAGCCCTACCAAAATACACATAAGATCCAAAAAAGATTGTGCTTTTAAATATAAATTATCCTTTTACTATTTCTAATTATGTAAATTTTTGTGTTTTTTGTATATATATATAGTGGCGCCTCTACTTTCACTTCAATAAATGTTTACCAAAAATATATGAAGCAGCAAATTGACTTCATTTCTGCAAAAACATTGAGACAAGAAAATCAGTCCAAGACATCATTGTCAGTTTACTGATTAATATCAATTATTATTATTATTATTATTATTATAGTGATAATCAAATGCAATGATCCAGTAAAGTGGTGTGTTTTTATTTGGCACCGCAAAACTTTTTACCACAGCAATCTGTCAAAGCTTGCATTTATTTTATATAAGTGAACATGTCATGCTTTTTATTTGTATTCAGTTCTTTTCCTTCACTAGAATGTAGACACTCTGATATGCAAGCCTCTGTGTAAGTTACAGAATTGATACTGCATCAGAATCAGTTTACAAATATAAACCTTGCTGCCATAACTGCTGTCAGATCTGCTCTAATAGAAAAATAATCAATATCTTCGGTCCAGTCAGAATCGAGCATGCAACATTAATTCGATATAAAAGCAGTTAATACACAACCAACTGAAGGGTCAAGAAGAATGAGGCAAGTAGACAAACTGGAGCCATAGATACACACTTACCTTTGGTGTCTGAGGCGGGTGTTTGGCTGCTGTCCGGGTTCCCTGTGGGCGTTGACTGGAAAAGAAATGAAAGAGAAATCAAACTAGATGCCAACCGCTTATTCTGGGTCTCAAGGCACTGCTTTTAAAAAACAACAAAATGAAATGTAACAACGACTAAAAAGCTCTGACCGAACATTTAGATTGAGATGCTAACTTTCTAAACTTTTCCTGAGCGAATTCAGTTCACCTTTTAGATCTATTAATGTCTCATATTTTAGTTATAAGAGTGTTTGGTAAAGAACTAGTTTTGTGCTGTCATTTTGGAGGTAAAAGGCTCATAGTATTATAAAGTGAATATCATAAATAAAAAAAAATTTATATATGTAATGACTGGTACCATTCAAGAAATGAAGAACCAAAAGTCCATGATGGGGGAACTTGATCTGATATGAGATATCATCCACAAGATACTGTACAACCCAAAATAGCAAACTCACATAACCAGCCTGAAACTTACTGAATTATCTCTTCCCTGTTGAGACTTTTGATTCTGCCTGTTGCAAACAAGCAAACCTTCATACAGGCAGTAACCTGATCTTAAGATCAAACTAGTGCTCCTGTAGTTATGTCACATCAATGTTACTGCTTCACCATTGACAAAAACATTATAAATTAATCTTGCATTCAATGTGTAACATACAGTGATGCTGTATAGTTTCACTATAACCAAATACATCTATCTATATTTTTCTCTAGATCTATAGTTAATTATTTTTTAATTCTTAGCACATTCAAATTAATATGTGATGAGGCCACTGTTAGGATTAAAACCTAACGCTTTGCAATGCTTAACAAGATAGGTGACATTTCTAGAGGATCTAGAACTCCATTGTTCGATGCAGGATCATTTATATTCTAACCCAGTTTCACATAAGAAAGGGCACACAACATATTTGAAACCTTCTATATGTTTAATTAGGCTAATGAGACTTTCCATGTGGGCCAAATGTGTTACCACGTTCAGAAGACCAATACCAGTTTATATGTCACAAAGGTTGACACATGCATTGGGCTACACTCAACATGTTTAAAAAGAGGTTGACTTGGTTATACTACATTAGCAATGAAAATAGTTTACACAGCATTCATGTGTATGATTAAAATGTTAATAGTCAACATACTACAGTATATTTGTATCAGATGTGGCAGCTAGGTGGGGAAGTGGTAGTTAAGTATTTAAGGAGTTAAACTTCTGTGCTAAATAGAAGTTTGCCACTGTTGGGCCCTTGAGCAAGTCCAATAACCCTCAACTGCTGTTATACAAATGAGATAATAGTCACTTGCACTGGATCGAAATATCTGCCAAATGCCACAGAACACAAAAGTTTGACATTCATTCAACTGACATTTTATATAGAAGATGCCAAAAATGAGTTGCTTGTTCTATGATGTAGAGTTTGCAATCCCATTCCAATCCTGGGTTTTGTCTATTAAGGAGACCATTAATTAAAGGGACAACTGAATTTTGATGTCAGATCATGTTGATTCAAACAGAATCATAAGATTTATTCGAGCCTCTATGGGTAATTTAGTCTGAATTTAGACTGAATCTCAATAAATTACAGTATCATGGAAAAGTTCATTAATTTTAGTAATTAAAAATTATTTCAATGCACACAGACTGAAGTAGTTAAGGCCTTTGGTTGTTTTAATTGTGATGATTTTGGCTCACACTTAACAAAACCCCACCAAACTCAACAAATTAGAATATAGTGACATGCCAATCAGCTAATCAACTCAAAACACCTGCAAAGGTTTCCTGAGCCTTCAAAATGGTCTTTTAAATCAGTTTGGTTCACTAGGCTACACAATCATAGGGAAAACCGCTGATCTGACAGTTGTCCAAAAGACAATCATTGACACCTCTCACAAGGAGGGTCAAAGATGGCTGTTCACAGAATTCTGTATACAAGCATGTTAACAGAAAGTTGAGTAAAAGAAAAAAGTGTGTAAGAAAAAGTGTGTAAGATTGAGGTGCAATGTCATCTGGTGCTGTTGGTCCACTGTGTTTTTTAAAAACCAAAGTCACTGCACCTGTTTACCAAGAACATTTAGAGCACTTCATGGTTCTTCTGACCAGGATTTGGCAACTGCCCACACTGCCAAAAGCACCAAAAGTTGGTTAAATGACCATGGTGTTGGTGTGCTTGACCAGCCAGCAAACTTACCAGACCTGAATCTATGGAATCTATCCTATTGTCAAGAGGAAAGTGACCAAAAAATGCAGATGAGTTGAAGGCCAATGTCAACAAAACCTGTGCTTCCATACCATCTCAGCAGTGCCACAGACTGATCACCTCCATGCCACACTGAATTGAGGCAGTAATTAAAGCAAAAGGAGCACATATACAGTAAATGAACATACTTTCCAGAAGACCTACAATTTACTAAAAATGTTTTTTATTAGCCTTATAAAGTATTCTATTTTATTTTTATTTTATTTTTCTATTTTGTAATTTGGTTTGATTTTTGTTAAATGTGAACCAAAATCATCACAATTAAAACAACTAATGACTTAAACTGCATTAAATTTATTCACAATTTGAGTTATGTTACAGAATTAAATGTACTTTTTCACAATATACTGTATATATATATATATATATATATATATATATATTTTTTTTTTTTATATGTGTATATATGATTATATTATTCTATTCAATTCTGTATTCTGTTCTGTCACTAATAAATGTGCTACCCGATGGTGTGTTAGACCTCAATGCTGTCACTATAGTGTGTACTTACAAGCGAGTACCACCTGCTGAACTTAACACATTGGCTAAGGACAAATTTTCACATTGGCTATTGGATTAATTATCATGCCATGATGAGAGATTTTTCTTAATCAGAAGCATGTAGATGTGCAGAGACACTCATGAAACTGAGCAAAAATTAAAACAGAAACACAGCTTAAAGCCAAACACTGTACACTTTTTATTTTTTATATCAAGGACACAATTGTGATGCAGTACAGAATCATATACTCATCTGTTTGTCTTATCTGTGTAATGCATGTAAATAGTTACCATATTGCAATTATGTATCCAGGCAACCAGTACATGGGTAGTTTGGTAGCACACTGGAGCTTTTTCTTGCCTGGTGAGCTAGCTAATGCATTTATGCTTTATCCACCCCTGCTGATGCTCATTTTTAGAGAGTTAATAGAAGGGCTACATTGTCTAAAAAAAAAAAAGTTTTCCAAAGCTCCAAGACAGTGCATTCCTAAATTTTTGGGGGAATCATTGAAATTTAAAAAAGGTGATTAACACCCAGAAATGTTAATTTGATTTTCAAGAAGACAAACGGATAAAACAGTGTAATTAGAATGAATCAAAACAAAAGAAATCGGACAAATACATAATTTCCCTGCATTTTTCTTATTATGATAATATGCATAGTTGTAATAATGCGTGATAAATATGCCTTTTAGCTAAACTGCAAGCCTGCATTGTTCCTCACATGTAAAATTACACCCCTTCACACTTCTCCTAAGCAAAAACACGAATACATTAGTAGAGAAGAGAAATGAGGGTTCAGTATGTTGTATCTGAAGTGGAACGAAACCATGCGGCGAGGAACATCGACGCTTGGTGTGATGTGATTTAGTTCAGTCTTTACGCCAAAGTTTGCTGTGGTGCACTTTATCTTCTCCCCCGGCAGGAGATCTTCTCCCATTACCATTACGTTATGGCATCCCCGACTAATCCATCGCTAAACTACATTTATTACCGCATCGCCTATATGTTAGATGTGTTTGTGTCTTGCACGTACTCCATAATCGTAACATCGAGAGAGAAGGTAATAGAGCTTGAAGCATATTACAGGAGAATGATTCCGTCTCCCCGTAAAGCAGAGCTATTAGCCAGAGTAGACTCAAGAGACAAAAATGCTAATCTACTTCATACACACATACACAGTCACAGATTCTACACAGAACACACACACGTGAGCTTAGGGATTCCACAAGAGTCATGATGGCCAGAAAATTCCTCCGTGACAACTGACCCAATTTTATAATCTCTCTTTCTGTCTCACTCTGTTCCAGTCCGTTTTTTTTTTCCCTCTGCTCACTTTTCCATCTCGGTTTTACCATCTCCCTTTCAACTCACCTGTCTTCCTGAATGTATCTGCTGATGCTTTTCTATATGAATAATGCATACAGTAAAATGCCATATAGCGAAGTGGTTCTTCCTGTCTTTATGTGTCTGCGAGGGTAAGTGCAATCGTGCGTGTGTACCTGCTTTTACATCTTGGCCTGGGGTAAGGTGGGGAATTGAATAGAATTTTTGGACATTCGGACAACCGATCTTATGCGGATATTACGGGCTGATCCACGGGAAAAAAACTGCTCTTGCTGCAGCTTTTATTTAATAAAACAGAAGGTTGCGTCAAAAGTGGCAAAAAGTTTTCTTATTGATTTCTAAGGATGTTAAGTTAAGCTTGTTTTTTGGTGTAGGGAAGACGTCAATTAGCTGTATTTATTCGTTATGCTAGTGGAATGCATGCGTGTGTGTATAATCCTGCATAACCCCATTCTCATTATTAATCTGTGAATGAAATCGCCCATGATCACACCAATCTGTATTAAAACATGGCACTAAGAATCTAATCGTGTGCGGAGGGAGAGTGATGAAAGAAGAGCCAGAAGTCATAGTGTAACACTGCCATGTCATAGCGGTAACATGTTGAGCGATGGCGGTTGTCAAATCAGTCACTTGCAGCTTTTGGTAAAGACTCTAAAATGCTGACATGGATGAACATTAATTTTTTTTTTCAAAAGCCACAGACTCCCTCTCTTCCACCTTCTATGCTTGCTGTACTGTCAGCAGAAGTGCCCCAGCATTTTCTGCTTCTTCCCTCCCATCTTTATCTTTTCAGCGAGAAAGTGCAAATGACGTCCACGGAGGAGCCGAGAGGGTGAGAAGAAAAACAGACATCTGTGTTTGGAGAGAAAAGGGACAGAAAGATGAGATGAATGGAGAAAGAGAGGAAGCTCTGGGAAGGGAGGAAGGGAGAGAGGGAGGGAGTGAAGGAGCAAGGTCATGAAGAGAAAGAAGAAAGAAAAGCAGGATAAAAAAATAAAAAAAACACGAAGCCCACGCAATTAGCGCATTCATTCGCTGCCTCAGGCCCTTTCTCTTGCTCCCTCGCTCTCTAAAGCTTTTACATCCCATTTTGTTCTCTTTCACTCTTTTTTTTTTTATCTGTTTCCTCCCTCTCTCCCTCCCTCCCACCATCAAGTTTTCCATCTCATCTCATTATAACAATCTGTCTTGTTTCATGTGCTCAGTATTACAGCAGATGAACAGGTGAACGGAGGATGAAAAATGGATAGAGTGGGAGAGAAAAAGACGGAGAGAAAAAGATGGGAGGGGCTTGGAGATAGACAGCAAGAAAGTGAGAGAGAAAGAGGGTTTACACGACACAGAGACAGAGACAGATTGCAGTATTTAAGTGCCTGCCCTGGGGAGCTGCTGTAGGTGATGAGAAGAGAGAGAGGGAGAGAGAAAGAAAGAGAGAGAGAGAGAGAGAGAGAGAGAGAGAGAGAGAGGTGTTAGCCAAGTTAAACTTGCCACTAAAGCACACTGTAATTTTCTATCTGTTGTTTATGGTTATGCACTGCAACACCCCTTCAGGCCATTCTTCTTTTTTCTACCTCCTGTTACACCCTCTGCATTCAGACGCTTGCATCTCTCCTGCAACAGATGGAGATCACAATCCTGATGCATTATAAACTGCTCTTCCATCAACAGTGACATCCATATTCACTCCACTTCAAGTGAAAATAATATAAAATTATTAGGTCTCTATTAGGTGTCAGTTTCATGGACAAAAGTATAGAAAAAAACATTCTATACATTAGTTCAATACATAGTAACACATCTTCTGTAAGGGTAATAGTCCCATACAAAAACATTTATCCTGATAATGTGTTAATATACAAATATTTGGCTTGATTTTCTTGTTATTCCCATAAAAGGTTAGAAATTGTCTGTTGCGCCTAAGTCGCAGGCGTATATTGCTAAAGCAGGAAAAATTCCAACAACCTCAGATATAATACGAGAGACCAAGCTAAAGGTCAGTATTTGCTTTTAGCTGTAAAAGACACAAGAGAAAGAGTTTTCCTTTATTACTTAGCATTTCCCAGCAACATTAAATGCCATATTAATGAATATCCAAAGCAGAAGGAAGGCTATAGATTCTCTCAACTCAAACGTTCCAGTAAGAAATCCTGCTATATGATGCAGTTGTGCTGATTTATAGAAGCTCTGCTAGTTTGCTAGCTACAAGATGATGAGTGCAACAAACAACGTGGCACAAATGTATCAGTTCAGTGTGGTTAGTGATTTTTTGGTCATGTTGACCAGTAGAGTTGTCTATTACTTATAATTTGCACATAGTTAGAACTCAGCTTTTCTTTCTTTTCTCCTAAGACTGCAGTTCTTGCCGCTTATCGCACAATTCCTCATGCATTTTTCACGAGTGCCTACTAAAAATTCATGGGAGCCAAATTTCCCTTAATGGATGCACATGTGGCGGACATGTAGCAAAGGATTAAAGTGTTGCCGCATTGCTCTCTTTAGGTAGACAATAGGTAAACAAAAATGCCGAACCGATGGTGATGAACAAGGTGGCTAATTAGTTTCTTTTTCAGATGTGCACCAGCAAGGCTTTTTCCACTACCATGCTCTCCATTACCTCACAAAACCAAAGCTCATGCATACATGTACCATATTTTACCTTAATAAAGTCCATGAGAAAAGAAAGTAACCACAGCTGTTTTCATCTACTCCTTCTCTTTCCACTCCAGTGAGTATTTTTTTTCAGGGCAATTTTTTTAGGTGTTTGGATACATATTGGCATAGCAATGAGTCAAAAATTGGAAAGGATCCTATAGATGTTGACACCTATGTAACGTATTCACACCATACAATACATCCACAATCCCATCAGACCTGAGTTTGCGTAGTGCCTAATAAGTTTAGACAAGCAATAAAGTGTTCATGTGATACTTTCCAATGAAAAACGAAAAGATTATTTTTACGTTATATATATATATTTCATCCATTGACTTTTTGCTGCCTCTTGGCATCTTGGAGAGAAGCAGCATGCACGTGCAAACAGGGAGAAAATGCAATTGACCAATAGAATGATATCATGTTTCACAATCTGCTCCAGACAGCATAGGCTATCGACTCCTACACCAACGCTGGTATTTACTATGTTCAAGTATCACACTAAAAGATAGGAAAACTCAGCTGGGAAAATAATATAAGCTGTGAATAAAATGTTAAAAAGACACTAATCGACCTTAAGCTTATTACTCTCCTGTTAGGTGGGCAGAGATTTTCCGGTAACTTGTCAATTCGACGAAATTTTGCGTCGCCTCTTTACTGGAAATAACGTGTTTGAAGGAAGATTGTGTGTGAGGTACTTTACTATAAAACACCAAAAAAGATGAAGATGAATATGATGAAAATCCATTCAGGATATAGAGAAATATATTCCGAGTTGGTGATACAGTGTGTATCAGTGAGTGTGCACTTACGGACACCGAAATGCACCAAGTAGGTACAGGGATACAGTGAATAATAATCATCCAATATGTCCTGCATTTACCTGCTTGCTTTTAAGTAATGTGATAACAGCAAAACTAGAGTTTTTACATGAGCGGGTCGGCAATCAGATTTCTTTGTAAATAAATACGGGACGTATTTAATACGTTTAAAATCCGGGCAAAACAATCCTGAATGTGTGTAAACACAAACCCCTTATCGATCCTTACAGGTTCAAGGTTTATTTTATGGAGGCGGGTCAATAACATAGGAGGAAATACAAAATCAATTTCAAACAACTAAATCATAGCACTACACACAGTATTACGCTGCAAGAAATATTCAGTAATGTAACACTCTACATTTATAAATAACCTAGAATGGTTGTACAAAAATACTTCAGAGTTGATGTTCTATTATTCTGTTTCACCACATGGTATCCTCTTGGAACAAAGACACAGTCTATTAGTCATCATCAACAAAAACGGTACCTTCATCGTCACCGGCATTGATTAGTTACGCCAAATCCGTAATCGGGTTAGTCATAAAACTTAGCATTTTACCTGGAGTTTATTGTGGATAATTATATAAAATGTGTTATTGTAAAGAAGCGTCGGATTATTATTTGCAATAATTCATTTATTTGTGTTATTACTATTATTATAAATAAACGTATAAAATGTTAGACAGGATTTTTGCATAAAGATAAAAATGGGCAACATTATGTACACTGTATATGTTCATTATGGCAAACATGTACCATTTCTATCATTAAAAATAAAACTATTAATTTTAATGAATTTTTCAGATTCTCTGCATATAGGGGAATAGCATATAATGTTTGTTATTAATTCATTCATTTATCTTCAGAATCCATGGTGGATCAGTCTTAGGAACACTCAGTGTGAGGCAGGAATACACCCTGGATGGGCTGCTAGTCCGTTGCAGGAAATCATGCATACACACATTCACATACCAATTCACATTGGCATTTTAGATTTAAATATCCAGCTCTTTTGAACAGAATCTTTTTAGACTGTAGAGGGAAACCAGTAAACCCAAAGAAAACCCAGGCCACACCAGTGCACCGATGTAACCTGGACACATGAGAGAACCAGGGACTCTGGAGCCCTTAAATGCTACCTATGTTTAAATTAGCATGTTGGGTTTTTTTTTCGTAAGCATGTTTTTTGTAATGAAGTACTAAAAACGTCTGCTATCATTTTTTCTAGCTTCTAATAAGACTAATTTCAGGTTAATATTCTGTGTCAAATTAAGGACTTCTCTGCTGAGCAATAGCCAGTCATTATCTCAAAATAAACCACTTACAATAAAGCAATATGACCTCTGGTAACCCTGTCTGGCTTTTTTTTTTATTTGTAATTGAATGCTTGATTATAATGGGGTAGAAGGTGCTAATTAAAATGTTCTAAAACAGCATTTCTTGGACAGTTTGCTGCCTTGAACAAGCCAGGAGTCAGGCTGATTCTGTCACAGGGAAAATCTTCAGGACAGAAAATGTTTTCCGAAGTGTATTTTTGTTGTCTTACTTGTAACTCAGATATAAAAGAGGGTGGTGAGAGAGAGACCTCTGCAACATTAAGCAGTTCAAATATTTTCCTTTAACAGCAAACCCTGATATGTTTTATTCCTTGCTTAATGGCTGACTCGGTCAAAAAACCACACGGAACCACGGTATGCTTAACGACTTGAACTTATTAATATTTGGCAAATTGGCCTCCAGAGTGTCAAAGGCTAAGAATTTACCTGCAAGCTTGATTCCTGACTAGACCAAAGTGCTCTGATGGCAGGTGTCCACAGGAGAACATAATTGGACCTTCTCTCTTTCTCATGCTGTCAATCTGAGCAGCCAGTTGTAGGCTTCTGATAGCTCTCATATGGATAACGGGCAGTTAGCTCTGTCCTTACGGTGCATTTAGCTGCATTATGACGATACATAAATACTTTAATAATATGCACTGGCAAGCTTATGTGTCTTGCAGCCTCATTTTATTAAAAATGTATACAAAAACAAGGCGTTTGTTCAGTTTCATGCAATTGAAAAAATATATAGAAATCTATCCTAACCCACTGATCTCATGAATTCATTGGCTTGCATTCAAAGTATTGCAAAATTGCACAAACCATTGAATTCTGTAGTTGTGAATGGTTAAGGACTCTGCAAGCATGAGGTTTTAAATATGTGGGAAAAAAACAAGCAACAGAGCTGTAACTGGCTCCCGGTTGACTTTATATATTTTTTTACAACCCTAAATACTTTCAACCATACAAATAATTTTAATAACTTTATATAAACAATATAAACAAATGAAGAACCTACAAATGTGACACTGGAAATTTGAAGTGTGTATCCAAACATCCAACAAAAAAGTTCAATGAATAGATTTTGCACAATGCAGACTGCCTGGTCTTAAAGTCAAAGCAGAATAACTTACAACCTGAGGCAGGAGGTTACAGCAGCTTATAAACTAACAGTGTGCAAGATAGAACATCTGTGATCTTTTGCTGCACCTCATGCAGCATGTGCAACCGTGTGGATTGGCAGAATTTCTCCGCATTTCACTGCAACACGTTCATGCATTTGAAGGATGAGATGTGACTGAGTGAGAGAAAGAGAGAGAGAGGGAGAGACACCCCCCCACACACACACACACCTCCCCCCAGCTTTTGAACTGCACCTCGAATAATGCGGCGGTGGAGGTGCACAAGGTTGCAAAGTCCTAAACGCTAATGCAGATCTGTCTTACTGTACAGTCCATGCATACACTTCTATGCAATGATGTCATACACAAGTTGTTTCACTTACTGAGATACTGTACATTTTTTTTTTCCCCATTGCAAGCTCACAATCTGCAAGTCTGTGACTTTATGTCATAGCAACAGGATGACAGTAGTGGTACCTCCGCATGGAGACTCTGGGAACTCCATTGAAGTGATGTGGCTCGTGCACTGAGTATGAGCTTTTATTCCCACTCACCTCGCTCATGCTGGAAGATGTGAGTTCTGCAGAGATGATAGTTTTTTAAGCTGGTCTTGTTGGTTTTATTGTCGTTCCTCTTCTCCTCTTCTCAGGCACCCTTGAATGCTGATTCTTCTTTTTTTCTTTTCGAGAAGTAAGGATGCGGGGAAAGACACAGCCGGTTCACGCAGTGGGTATGAGGCGATGCGGTATAGAGCAGTGCGGCTGTGCGCAACAGAAAGACAGAATCCCCCATCCTATCCATCCCCCCTCCCCCTCCCCCTCCCCTCGCCCACTCACACACGCACTAACTCACGTTATTGGACCGCGCGCAAAACTGAATTATGACGCCATAGACTCACGTTGGGGTTTTTAGCATAGGAAGTGCGGCGACCGGTCTGTTCCACAGAGCACTGCACTATGCAACTGCACCGACTAGCACGCGAGGGATTTCCCATTGGGAAAAGAAAAACAAAACCTACTATAATATAATTGTATCCAGTAACAATTAGGACATAGTCTAGGATTACTATGACACAGTATAGGTTTACTGTAATACACTATGGTTTACACTCTGATACACTATGACGCACTATGACACTTTATGCTTGCATTATGACACGTTTGGTTTCATATAATAGTATCCAGTAACAATTAGGACATAGTCTAGGATTACTTTGATACAGTATAGGTTTACTGTAATACACTATGGTTTACACTCTGATACACTATGATGCACTATGACACTTTATGCTTGCATTATGACACATTTGGTTTAAGTAGGAAAGATGTTTTTTTCAATAAACACTATAATTTAGTTGTATCCAGTAACAATTAGGACATAGTCTAGGATTACTTTGATACAATATAGGTTTACTGTAATACACCATGGTGTACAGTCTGATACACTATGACGCACTATGACACTTTATGCTTGCATTATGACTCTTTTGGTTTCATATAATAGTATCCAGTAACAATTAGGACATAGTCTAGGATTACTATGATACTGTATTGGTTTACTGTAATACACTATGGTTTACACTCTGATACACTATGACGCACTATGACACTTTATGCTTGCATTATGACACGTTTGGTTTAAGTACGAAAGATGTTTTTTCAATAAAACACTAATTTTGTTATGTGACACAATGCATTTACTATGAAATACCTGTTGTAACCCATTATGCTTTTTCTATGAACCAGTGTGGTTTGACATGTCTTGTGTGCTATGACACACTACACCTTTACTGACACATAAAGGTATCACTTTGAAACATGTTATAACACTATGCTTTCTCTACAACACATTGTGGTTTTACTATGAAACAGTATCATTCTGTTATGACACACTACACCATTTCTATGACACAATGTGGATTAAGTATGACACATTATGCTTTTTGCTTTGACAGGTCATCATTCTGTTTTGACACATTTGCTATGAAGCACTATGGCTTTACTATGACCATGATCATTCTGTTATGACACACTATGCCTTTTCTATGCCATAATGGTTTTTACTATGAAATACCATTTTTTTGTTCGACACACTTTTCATTTGAAAACATTATCATTTCGTTTTGACACACTACAAATTTAGTATGATGCATTATGGATTTACTATGACAGAATATCATTTTGGTATGACACAATCTGTGTTTATTATGACATGCTATGATTTGTACTTTGACAGACTATCAATCTTTTGGGACACATTATACCTTTACCATGACACAATGGTATTACTATGAAACCCTATCATTCTGTTATAACTACAGCTGTCAAAATGAACGCATAAATAGCGCATTAACACAAATAACTTTAACTGCACTCATTTCATTAACGCGCGATTAATAAAGCGCAAATTTGTGTGACCATTTTTATAAAAAATATAAAGAAATTATTATAAAAATTGCGAAATTAAAACGTTCAACGCAACACACATTTATTCACGACGTCCTTTCTTTGCAAAAAAAATTAAACTCCACCGAAAATTCTTTTTTAATCAATAAACATTTGTTTTACTGATGTGCCAAGTCTCAAATCAAGCACCAATATCCGCCATGATGCATACATCCGGCAATTAAAAACGTCCGTGTGGAAACATAGTAAAGGCTTGTTTGGGTGTCCTGATGATTTACGTAATTTAAACCACATTATTACTTTAATACATTTACAACAATATTTTGCTTCCATGCTCTATGTCGATTTCCATGTTGATTAGAGTATTAAATATTTTAAAAGTATTAATTTAAGGTACATTTAGGATACAGATAAAAATGTAAGATTGTGATTAATCGTAATTAAATGTTTGAATCGATTGCCAGCCCTTGTTATGCCACACTATGCTTTTTAAATGACACTGTGTGATTTAAGTATGACGCACTATGCATTTACTAGGACCACTATAGGTTTACTTTGACACACAGTGGTTTAATTAGGACATACTGTGGACACAACAATGCCTTACTATGGCACAGTATGGTTTGTATTTGAAACTTAATGGCCTTACACAAAACCTAGTAAAATTACACAAATGTACTTTAATACACAGGGTTTTTACTTTATCACTATTTATTTTTTACTGACACATTATGTTTTTAGTTTGACATATTATGGGCGTACTATGCTAATATTTCTTTACTATGACACAATACATATCTTCTGTGACAAAGTACAGTTTTGTTATGACACACACAATGCTTTTTCTATTCAACATTATTGTCTTTCTACAACATAATATGGTTTACAATAACACACTGGTTTCACTATTACACTTTTTGGCATTGCTATATTAGACTATAGTGTTATTATATTGTACTATTGGCTTACGAGAATGCACTGTGTCTCATGAGTGCATAATCATGTCGTGATTAAAGAAATCTAATGACCTCTATTGCCATTGGATTGACAAAATAATCATCCCTAACGCTTTAAAGAAGCAAGGCATTGTATTTAAAATTGCACCTCTTGTGCAAGATCAGTCAATCTTGTGAGATTGTGCCATCTTCTGGATACTGAACACTAGAGCATGTGATATGTTTGTTTTGTTCAAATAAAATAATATTACAAAAAATACATTATTTGAACTTATAGCTGTAGTCTGGTTGCTTTTCACCTTAGACTGTGTAATACTACTGTACTTCTTATATTACACCAGCAGAGGTATGATTAACATGTGAGGGTGACGGAATACAGATCTCTTGCTCTTGTTACACACAACTCTCAGTTATAGTTAACAGACAGACAGGGCTAAAAATACAAAGGTTCATTCAGTGAAAAGCAATAAACCAATTTACGGAAAAAAAAATGTATCTCTGTAAAACTGAACAAGCAACTCTCCTATTCACTATTACTTGAGTGTCATAGTTTAGGGTGGACTGTTATTAATTGTGGTATATATCTGACCAGGATTTCTTATTAAGTCATTTTTTTATGTTGTGAAATACCTTTTTCAAAAAAATATACATAACATAAACATAAATATACATATACATAAACTCAAAAAAGTCAAGTCAAGTCAAAAGGCTTTTATTGTCATTTCTACTACACATTCTACTACACTCCAGACCCCTGGTGCTACACCAAACAACATGGAGCTACACAAAGTGCATCGAGTGCAACCAGTGCAGACGAAAAAAAAAACAAAAATAGCACTATCAACCTCAAAACTCGTAATACAAAATCTAATACACACACTCTGGACTATAGAAAACTGCACAGATCACAAGATTACTCCTGTGGAAGTGCTACACAGGCCCTAGTTGCACATGTAAAAAAAAAAAAAAAAATCTAAAATAAAAAAACTGTCAGTATATAATAAATAAAAAAAAATGTATTGTCTGTATTCTGTCACCCAGACAATTACCATATTGCTGTATACACTCTTTGTATACATAAACTCAAAAAAGTCAAGTCAAGTCAAAAGGCTTTTATTGTCATTTCTACTACACATTCTACTACACTCCAGACCCCTGGTGCTACACCAAACAACATGGAGCTACACAAAGTGCATCGAGTGCAACCAGTGCAGACGAAAAACATTACAGACAACAGTACAGACAGACAACACAAGAGAACACAAGACAATACACATAACACAAGATAGCGCCATCCAGTAAAGTGTGTGTGTGTGTGTGTGTGTGTCTGTGTGTGTGTGTGTGTGAGTTCCATTTTAGTTCTGTGTATTGAGAAGCTTAATGGCTTGTGGGAAAAATACAATAGTTTGTGTCATGATAATGGTCACCATTATAAAATAAGTGTAATCCAAATATATTCATATGGGAAACTGATAGCTCAATTAGGATGTTGCACTTCTGTTCAGATGATAGTGAGTTCAAATGACAACACCACCAGGCTGACACTGTTTGCCCCCGTTGAACACGGCCCTTAAACCACAACTGCTGAGTTTTATGAGTAAGACAATTGAACGTTACTTTTGATAAGGGGGGCTGCCAAATGCTGTAAATGAACATGTATTACATTTATACGTTATTATACAGTATTAAAGCTTTATAACTAAAGTACAGTCTAAAAACCATTGTGTTTAAGAAGATAAAAACAGTTCTGGGTAATTCATTGTGCTATTCCTCTGCTGTGAAATTTCATAGTGATGCACAATTTAGTATTTGCAATAAACAAGACTAAATAAATTAGTCCTCTCCCTTAATTATTTTTGCACCCATGGCACTGATTCCACTTTACAAGGTTTCCACAAACGTACAGTGCACCTGGAAAATATTCACAGCGCTTCACTGTTTTGACATTTTGTTACGCTACAGCCTTGTTCCAAAATGGATTAAGTTCATTAGTTTCCTAAAAATTTTACAAACAATAATGACAACTTGAAAGAAGCTGGTTTGAAATTTTTGCAAATGTATTAAAAATAAAAATGACATGTACATAAGTATTCATAGCCTTTGCCATGAATTAATTTCCACTGATAGTCCTTGAGATGTTTCTACAACTTGTTTAGTGTCCACCTGTGTTAAATTCAGTTGATTGAACATGATTTGGAAAGACACACACACCTGTCTATATGAGGTCCCACAGTTAACTGTGCATGTCAGAGCACAAACTAAGCCATGAAGTCCAAGATATTGTCTGTAGACCTCTGAGACAGGATTGTATCGAGCAAAGATCTTGGGAAGGGTATAGATAAATGTCCGCAGCAATGAAGCTCCCACAGTGACCTCCATCATTCATAAACGGAAGAAGTTTGGAACCACCAGGACTCTTCCTATACTGGGCTGCCCGGGCAAACTGAGCAATTGGGGGAGAAGAAACTTAGTCAGGGAGGTGACCAAGATGGTCTCTCTAAAAGAGCTCCAGTTTTTCTATGTGGAGAGAGAAGGACCTTGCAGAAGAACAAATATATCTGCAGGACTCCACCAATCAGGCCGGTATACTAGAGTGACCAGACGGAAGCCACTCCTCAGTAAAAGGCACATGAAGAACTCCAGACTTTTTTTTCAGCGACAGGAACTGGGAGGCTCCAGACCACTCTGGACCTCAGACTGGGGTTATTGTTCATTTTCGAACAGGACAACAACCCTAAACACACAGCCAAGATAACACAGGAGTGGCTACAGGACGACTCTGTGAATGTCTTTTAATGGCTCAGCCAGAGCCCAGACTCGAACCCGAATGAACATCTCTGGAGAGATCCGAAAATGGCTGTGCACTCGATGCTCCCCATCCAACCTGATAGAGCTTGAGAGGTTCTGCAAAAAGGAATGTGAGAAACTTCCTAAAAATAGGTGTGCCAATCTTGTAGCATCATACTCAAAAAGACTTATGGCTGTAATTGGTTCCAAAGGTGCTTCAACAAAATATTAAACAAAGGTGTACATTTCTTTACGTCATCATTATAGGGTATTGTTTGTAGAATTTTGAGGAAAATAAAGAATTTAATTTATTTTGAAATAAAGTCTGTAGCATAAAAAATATGCGATGTGAATACTTTCTGGATGGACTGTAAAATTCCAAAAAACAATTCTACCTTTACATAAGATTGTGAAACCTAATCAGTCAGATGATGTGATGGTTTCATCCATAAAAAAAGGTTTAGTAAAAACACACTGGAGGCAGCATGTTGGAAAGCTAACAGGGATTTGTCATTGAATTGGGAAGAAGTTCAGGACCCAGTTCTTCTGTATCCATGAACACAGATCATCAAACCTATTGTCGGTTATTCTGAGTTTATCAAATGATTTACTCCTCATCATCATAGACTCAACTATCTCTTCATCTGCTCCTTGCTATAAACAACCCATTCCAGAAATGTAATAAACATAGTTGTTCTGTTGGAGAAAAACACTACAGGAATTTGAAACATTCTTGACTTATGCAACTATATTTCCTGATGTGAGGCCAGCATGCTTCTTAAACACTTCAAAATGACCAGGTTCAGCTGTTGCATTTTTTTTACAGTGGGTACTATATAGGTCATCTACCCCATTTATGACAGTATGCTGTGCATTAGTGCCTACAGAATGGGCACTTTGCACATATGGAAAGGCACCATCATTGCTGAGAACATATGTTTCTATCAAGACAACATCTTTATATTTCATTGGCAAGGCTTATTGTATTATGTCTTGGTAGTAGAAGAGTCTGGGTAATGAACTTCCCTGTCTACATTTCAGACCTTCTACTGTTTGAAAACATTTAGCTCATTATAAAATGAAAAATAGAATAAATAATATCATGGACTGTTCAGCAGATTCAGCAGAATCTTGTATCGGACCCAGCTTTGGTACAATATTCCTCACATAAAACTCCAACAACTGTCTCTTAAGTTCCCAGACATACGAAGAATGTCTCCAGATATATAGTGGATGCTACACTGTGGTGAAAATGGCCCTTCTTTTAATGTTTGCAGCCATCCAATTAAAAATTGTTTATGAGATTTGCAAATGACCACATTCTGTTTTTATTTACATTTTCCACAGCAAACTCTTTCTTGTAATCTGCGTTGTCTAGTCTAGAAATTTGTGCCCAAAACAGAATGGGATTGGGACAAATGGCAACTACTGTATTCTTACTCTATGTCAATAGGGATGTGCCCGAAGAATTAATAGGTTTATTTCCTGAAGCAAGTTTTGGCTGATTGTCAAGACCTTCATTAGTGGGCCATCAGCCAGTTCAACAAGCACTATACTGGTTTATTGAAATGTTAGTGAAGGGTATAAAGATTTAGGGGTCATTGAACCATTGGTTCATTAGTAAATCGAGTACCCCAGTCATAGTTGTTCCTATCGATGGCCTTAATTAGGTGGGCTTGCATTTCTGCTAGCTTAATGTAGTTCCCAGTTTCATGTTTACCAAATGTTTTGCATTGATTACCTCTCTTACTTGTTGTGTTTTCAGGCAGCGGGTTCACAGTCAAAAAACGCAAGCAGGGAAATTGGTTGTCCAAATTGTGATAGTTTAAACTGTGAATTGATTTCAAATCTTTGTTTTGAATGATTGTTTTATTAAATATTAAATAGACTCAGAAATGATTTGCATATGTTTCATATGACAGTAATGTGTACACATGTTGTGGGATTTAATATTTTTTATGTTTTTATTAACTCTTCCGAGGGATGAGAAGAACTATATAACTCTAAGTGATAAACAGTACATGTAATACAAACAGTAGAAATGTTATTTTGTATATTTCCACCCCTGTTAAATTAAATTAAATTAAACTGGCTATGCCACTGCCAGCACAACAAACAATGTCCTTCTGAATCATTTTAATCATGATTATGAACAAATTAAATTTATCCCACATGCTTTAAACTGTATGCCCTGCAAAGCTACTACGTTTCGAGCTGAAAAAGATTTGGAGTTTGCATGAAACAATAAACAGAAATATTGCAATATAAAATATGAGCAGTGAATTCATCTTTCTGGTATTTCTGCATCCTGATATATGGTATATTCTGTCTAATGCTGATTAACTTATTAAAAGATTTTTCCTGTTTCTAGAGAGGCAAGCTAAAGCAGTAATAAATTATATAAATATATTACCAGAACCCAGTTAAACTATTAAAACTAGAACCTAAATATAGAAATTATGTAAAATTATATTTGTATTGTTTCACTGTGTTTAATGGAATCATTTATTCGGCGATGGTACAATGCCTTTTCCAGACATGACATGGTTACTGACATTTTGAAGAAAGTCTTCATGTTTTGAAATTACAGCCAGAACTTGTGTTCCATTAAAACTTTCCTTTTAAGGGCTGGACTATTTCATAAATGTTGCATGCATTATGGAATATTCATGATGCCCTCCTTTTTTTAGGAACTTCAAGCTGTTAGAATTGAGGGATTTTCTCTATTCCACATGCGTATGCCTTGCATGCGATATCGGATTCATTGCATATTTATTACATACAATAATGATGCCTTATAGGGTTTACATTCTCACACCAGAACACTGTGAATGTGCCATAAGTTCTTAAACATGGATATGAATATTTTTTATAAATCATACTGAGACACTGAGAGCTATATTTAAAACAAACCATGCAATTATATAATCGGGCAAACATATAGCAGAAGCCCAATACATACAATCATGCAAATCAGGTCAAGAGCTGACTTGATTAGTTAATGTTTACTAACAGAATATCTAACACCAGAATAGTAATAGTAAAAAAATATATATATCCAGTAAGCAGCAGATCTGTAAAGCCTGTGATGACAGAGCCAAATAACAATGACCAGACTAGTTGCAGATGATTGGAAACCTTTGAAGAGAAAAACATCTCAAAATGCACAACACATTAAACCCAGAGATAACTTCAGTAAGCTACAGTAGAACAGCAGTAAGACTGCATCAAATTAGACAGGTAAAAATAATGGAAAATCTCACCTTGCTGCAACAAGCAAATGATAGGTTTAGAATGAAGAGTTCACGGCATGAAGCCACAAACCAAAGTTCAGCCTGGCTATAAACATGTAATACTGTAGGGAATTAATTCTTGGCACGCACTGAGCTCCTCAATATCTATTGAGCATTGTTTTAATGACACAGCCCATCTGAGTATCATTGCTAGCCATGTGTGTCCCTTTATGACTGCAATTCCCCCATCTTATAATGGCTACTTACAGCATAATAAAGCACCATGCTACAAAGCCTCATTACAAAGTCTTTGTCTCAAACTGGTTGCATGAACTATCATGAGTCTTCCAAGTCAACAGATTTTGCTCCAATAGGGCACCTGTGGGATGTAGGATAATAGGAGATTATCAGCAGGAATGTGCATATGACAAATTTGTCATGCAGTGTTCTTAACATTAATTGTGAAAAATCATGAGTGAAAATCTTCGAGGCTGCTATAAAAGCAAAGTTAGGTTATACCCTGTATTATCAGGGTGAACCTTATAAGGTGGCTGCTAAGTGTATATCATTTATATCATTATATATTTTGCTTGAGAAATCCAAGCGAGGTAGTTTAAGATGTGTATTTTTTTTCTATTAATTTGTCTTACAAATCTTTACTTTTTAAAAGCCCTGGGGCTTCAGTATCCCAAAGATATTACAAACATGGAAAAAAAAACCTCCACTAGAGGACAGCACTGAGCAGTTGTAACCAACACCATGTGCCATTTCTGCTGTTAATGAGGGCAAATTCTAAACTTGGCACAAGATAAACCGGGTGATGGTTCACTATTATTGTCGTCGAAGTAAATTGAGTTCACATGCATCATTTGCAAAAACAAAATTACCTAAGACCTTTTTGAGAAGTCTAAACAAATGATCAGTGAACATTAAACTTTTATTAACTTTTTATTTGTAATTCATAGACTGCGTATTAAAGACTGCATATAAATCAAAGTCCAGTTAGCACAAAACACAGCTGTTTGATCCTGTGCTTTGGCTTTCTTTCCGTTGCTTTAATGTCTCACCTGCTAAGTCCAGTCAAAGGGGTCAATGGTAACCACAGTAACCATGAGCTCCCACCAACCCTTCCATAAAGACATCTATGTGTTGGGACAGCTAAAAGTTGCTTTTTAATGTCCATGAATATTTATTTTGTATTGTTAGAAAAATGCTTTTCTTGGTTTAGAAATATAATATATGTGATAGATTTAATAGATAGATAAGTAAAGCGACATAATGATATTAGTTTTTAAATTTCAGTGTATGCCAGTGGATGTTTTCTACAAAATAATCCTAAATAAATGACTTCTCAGATGATACACAAACATACAGACATCAAGAGTTAACTTTTTTTGTATATTTTATTGAATCTTTTCTACTATTTTTCTCAGTCCACATTTTCATATTAATCACTACTATGTTAGACCAGTTTTCCCCTTCACTGCAATAGCAGTCATCTACTTAAGAGCTCAAACCTCAGACCTTCCCTCCAACTCAATCTTCTCCTTTCCCCACGACTGTCTTTAAAAAGATCAGATTTTTTCCCCCTAATTTTTCGATGCCACAGTGGGCATCATAACATTGAGAAATTTCAAGGTTGAAGTTACACATAAATTTGTAAATAGGAAGAAGACAGGAATGCACGACCATGCTTTCCTGCTTCAGAATCATTATGAGTCAGTGAAGAAACTTAACATGTCAAGACATTATGCTTTAACAGTCATATTGCCCTACATTAAGAATCCGCAGTCTATGTTATATTAATATTACTAAGAGATATGGAGAGTCGGTGCTGTGGTTGGAGCTCTCATTAGAAACACATCTCTAACTCTATCTGTACATCAAACACAGTTTTCTTTTTTTTTCCATTTTTTTTTTTGTAATACTAAAAAAACAAATTAACATTAATTATTAGAAGAAGAGCTTGGTCTCATCTCATTGGCAAACGAACATCACAAAAAAATTAAAATAACATCTAAAAAAAAAAAAGGCCACAATGCTAAACAGTATGTCACCTTCCAGTGGTGTATGTTGGAAAAGAGGAACAGAATGAAGTGAGTACATAAAATTATGGCAAAATGTCTGATAAGATTGTGTGCTGAGAGAGAGAGAGAGAGAGAGAGAGAGAGAGAGAGAGGTAGACAGAATAACAATAAGTATTAACGTTAAACACAGGTAGAAAGGGAGAAGTAGGAGGAGGATACAGTATGGGTAGGTGCTTTTGGTGAAATACAAAGTACTTGAGGAAGTGTGCAGGACAGAAGGCACAGTGGCTCAGAGTGTAATCTTTAACGACCACCACGTCAGGGGCTACCAAACTCATAAGGTGCTCTACACACAAAACAACACATGCACATTTATATAGTAAGGCCAGCAGTAACAATCAGTACCCATCTCTTTCAGTCAGTGGCACAATAGGCAAGAGTAAGGTACAACTCATTCAATCACACTCTCGGATTTTGGGCTTAAAATGTGTGACAATGCCATAAACATTAATAGTACAGGAAGAAGGGAGTCAGTCCCTTATAAGCTCCAGTCAGTCTAACTGACAACAACGTGATATGTCCTTGACACACTTTTTTTGCAATAATTAATAAATAAGTTATCAAATACATCATGGTACCAACACTTTAGTGCTGAAAACTAGATTTTTGATTGCGTGCCTGATTAGATCAATAGCGGACAAGTTGATTTGATCAACATCTGTTTTTCTGATCGATTGATTGTTTGATTGATTGACCACTTTATAGAGTGATTAGGAACAGAGATTCGAACCTGCAGCATTACATAAAAATGAAAGTGATTCAATAGAAACAATAACTCTTTAAACAAAAGTTTGGTCTACAGTATATTCAAAGGCAAATCAAAATATCTACTTTGGGAAAACAATGAACTTTGCACAGTGATTTTTTTTTTTTTTTTTTTTAAGACATTCCAAACCAGTATTCTACCACAACCATTATTATTATTACTGATATTATCACTTTTATTTTTTTTTTAAGAACTCTTCTCAAAATAAAAAAAAATAAAATAAAAAATATGTTTTTATCTTTTTTTTTTTATCTTTATAAAGCTACACATTTCTATTGGGATGTCTATGAAGGTGTTAGTGATTTTTATTAATAATGTTTCTTATTGTTTCTTAACAACAAAAACAAAACCTATGGATCTTAAAGATATGATGTTTTTAGTTTTTTTGTTGGATTTGCCCTGATGCTTAAGGACCCCTCGTCTTTCTGATCTCCCTCTCTGGTAATTTTAAAAAGTGAGGGAGAAAAGAAAAAGTAGGAATGACTGACTGAGAGTCTTTGAGTTGGACTTAATGACGATGACACGCTTCATTTCATATGTGAAAACCAGACCTCAATCCTTCTTAATATCTCCTCAGTAATCATAATCCAGTTTCGCCAAAAAAAACAAAAAAAAACAAAAGAAACAGCATAGTGGTATTTCTGATGTAAACACCGCAATTTGTTCTCTGTCAGCAGGCCATCTGTTCTCATGTTTCAAGTCGAACGTTCCACTCCTCCGGGTGCAACAGTCAGGTCACAGAAATTGCCGCCACAGTGTTCCAAAACTATCTTAGCTTTAGAGTTCTTATATATACATTGAAATATACTGTATATATGAATATATATTTTCCTGTGTTGTAAGATTCCCCTAAAATAAATACAGCACCAGGCACTGAGACAGAATGAAGCAAAAGGAATTCACTAGAAGACTGCCAGACCTAGTTGACAGGATATATATATATATATATATATGGGGAGATTATTATTTGCTCTATTGTGTATTGTTCAAAATGGTCACCATCCGTACCATTTAGTCATCACAGCATACTGTGCATACAGCCGAGGAAATATTTATGCCATTTCGTTGGTAAATGGTGCAATTGCTGCCAAAACTCAGTCAGATAGATGTTATAGACTACATCTGGCTTCTATGTTAAGCCAGACTTTTCTTCATTGAACATATCTTGATAAACCATATTAAGATATTGTATTAGTACAAAAAAATATCTCAATATTATACAGTTTAGTGTTTCTTTTTTTTTTACCTTATTTCAATGATAACCATTTCCAGATGCGTTTGACATGGGAATGTCTCACAGTAGAAAGAAATATAACTTGGCAATTACCTTAGATGATAAAAATAAAGAATTATTATATATATTAAAAAAACAAAAAACAAAAAAACAGCAGTCAAGAAGGCCTCGGGGACTCCTGAAGGCTAAGACTAGCATAGAATACTGGATATATGTCTGTGTGCAATTCTGTGATTATGTATGAAACTAGGACATGATGTCCTTGTGTTGGAAAGAACATGATCAGCCTCATTTTTGTTTTTAGTCTAATTTTGCCAATAGATCCTTGATTCTAGCTCTGTGTTCCTCTGGGGCACTTAAAATCGCTTAGTTCTTCACCAGCTTTCCGCCATGCTCGCTCAAATCCTCCTGCATCATGTCTGATAGAATGTTTGTCATGTCCTGTTGATGAGTGCTTGCTTTAAGATTGCTGTTTGTTTCCAGGCCATCCTCTATGTCTTTCGTTTCATGAACTTCTGCACTGTCCACTTTAAAATCTCCTAGTTTAAGTCCTTGTTTAGTGGGTTCCATTTCTCCATCTTCTAAGCTGACCCCATTTTCAGACCTTGACCTATATTTTATCCACTCATCCATGGCCATTATTTCATCCCCTTCACTGAGGAACTTCCAAAGTGCCAAAGGGTCATGGTTCATTCCATACAGGGTCAGCCTGGAAGAGTGGTTGTCACTTGGTACAAGGCTCCCCCTTTTACGACGGGACTTGCTGGTGTGATTTACTTGAAGATGCATTGCCATCAGCTCTGACGAAGAGGTTCGAAATGGACAAAACACACACTGATTTAAAATATCTCCATCTCCTTTTGTTTCCCCTGCTGGACTATCAGAGCTGTTTACTGCTTCTCTGACTTGTTCCACAGCACCAACGCTAGACACAGGGCGGCGAGAGAGGTCTAGGGGTCCACATTCTTGGGAAGCACTCGAGTTGGAGCTGCCCTGATATCCATTAGCTGGCATCATACGACTTGTAACAAGGGGCTTACGCCTGGACATTTTGGGTGGTTTTGGAGGCGGTGTTTCACCTCTCCAACCCACTTCTAGTCCTCCTGGGTACAGTTCCTTCATCATCCCAGACAGGAATCGATACTGACTCTCCAATTTTTTTTCCTTTTGAGCTTCTCTGGACTTAAGATGACTTTCTTTTTGTTCTGAAGATCCAGGTGCCAAGGTCTGGCTGTGTCGAAATGTGGGAAACGAGCCCTGGTTTGCGGTCGAGGGCCGATGCTGTTTCTCTCGTGGAGAGCCACTCAGTGAAGGAGGAAGGCTTGAAGATGAAGAACTAGGAGAGTTTGCCATGGCATTTCTCTCGCGATGGTGCCGTTGTAAATGGTATTTAAGAGAGCCAGACTGGGTACCAGCATAGTCACAGTGAGGACATTTGTATGGTCTCTCCCCTAAAAGAGAACATACATTAAAACAATTATTGCAAAAAAACCTAAATTGTAGTTATTTCCATTAACAGTAGATGGCACTCTTGTAATTTTTGACATTCTGAATTTCTTTGTAACATTTAAATGACTGTTGAAGTAGTGGTCCCACAGAGGGGACAGTGTATATATATTGTTGTATAGTGTTTACTTCACATGTGTAGCTCAATGTCTTTTAGAAGCCTCACCTGTGTGCACACGTAAGTGTACTTTAAGGTGATGGGAAGAGCGGAAAGATTTTCCACAGTAAGGACAATCCTTCATTCCTGTACCTCGCACTCGCTCTCTGGAAGGCCCGAATGAGTTTCCTCTCAGCCCATTGTCCCCTGCATTCAAAATAAAAAGATTTATGTTATTAATTTAAATACAAAAAGAAAACAGTTTTACAATTTACCAACTATATTTAGGAACCTTCAGTATATTAATACTGTTGCAGGATCAGATGGGACATAGAAATACAAATATCATAAAAAATATAGCATTTGGGTTCTTATAAAGCTTAACTAAGCAATAAAAACAAAAACACCTTTTGCTTTAATCAATAACTTGTCTTTGAATACATGTTTTATTAGATTCTACTTACCAGAGAGCTGTGCTATGGAAGAATGGAACCCTGCGGATGCTCCCACTCCTGACTGAAGATGTTGAGAATCTTGTCTGCCTTCATTTCTGTGCCCTTGTCCTTCTCTTGCTTGGAGACTCACGTTTTTTTGTAAACCATCCTCTTCTTTTCTAACACTCCCATGTACACGTCTATACTTCCGGGGTCTCTGAGAATGAACACGAGCATGAGCCACTACCTGCTGAAGATTCTGAAAAAGCTTCCCACAGTCAGGGCACTCCCAAGGGCCCCTGGAGGCTTCCAGGTCCTCTTTAAAGCCAAGGCCACCTAAGTAGGCATGCATCTGCTCAGCTTCCCCAACAGCAGTACCCTGTGAAGAGGAGTATTGGTGCTGTGCCTGGGATCTCTGCTGTTGCTGGCTCTGCTTCACAGCTGCAAGTCTATGCGCGACCAGTTCCCACATAGCTGCCTGCTCTCGTCCATCCATTGTCTCTGCTCCACCTCTTTCTCCACCGTTACCCATCTCAGCTACCTGAGCCACTGCCTGAAGCCTTTCCATGCAACTAGCCGCACTGCTCTCATTTGGCAACCTGAGGTAACCCCAAACTGAAGATCTGCTTGATCCTTCACTGAAATCTGACCTCTCTGTCCGATTTAGTGTCTTTGCACTACCGCTTGCCACACTGTGTGCCAGGAGCACATTGGAATAAAGAGCCCCTAAAGCATGGTTCCCAGCAGCACCTGTGGAATGTTCAGACCCTGAAGGTCCCAGATCTCCAAGACCTGCCTTCAGGCCCAGTTTGTTAAGGTGCACTTTCATATGGTTCTTGAGAAACCAGGGCTCCTTAAAACCACGTCCACAGACCTGGCACTTGTGGTCAAGAGAGGCTTTGTGTTTGCGCATATGACCTTTAAGGAACCAAGACTGGGTAAACCGCTGACCACACGTCTCACAGCGAAAGGCTGGAACAGCAGGTGCTTGTGATGAAGATGGTTGCAATGTGACTGGACTTGAAGGGAAGACTGGATGTGAAGCGGGTTCTTCAGGTGGGTGGCTTTCCTGTAGGTGAACAGCTAGACGTTCCTCCTTACTGGCTGAAAAGGGGCACAATGTACACTTGTAGGGGTTATGGAGGATTCGCACGTGACGGGCAAGCTCAGAGGCCGTGCGGAATTTACCCTTACATGCATGGCAGCGGAAGGCAGGAGCTGCCACAGACGGGGCAGGATCTTCCGCAAAGACAGAGCCTAATGGAGAAAAGGTTGAAGAGGATGGTGTTTCTTCTGTTAGAGGTGGAGTCAGTGGTGTGGTTTCATCCATTTCAAACTGAGGGCTATTGACTGTTTGACAAGGATCCTCTGGTACAGGCTCTTCTCTCTGATTCTGGTGAAACGACTTGTATATAAAATTGGGATTAAGCTTTCTGTGTTTCTGTATAACAGTATTACTAAAATAGTTTTTATCTGTCTTAACATGTGCATTTTTGTACAGGGCAGTGGTCTGACGATCCCTGTCCAAACTATGAGCTCGGGCATGCAGGGACAGTATGCTCTGGAAGCGAAACCTCTTCCCACAAACATGACAAGGGTACCTGAGAGCAGGGCCACTGGTAGAACCTCCGTGCACAGCCAGACCTTCACTGTTAAAAAGCTGCAGATCTAGTTCATCATTGCAGGTGGGACCATCCCCAGAAAAAAGAACCTGCTCCAGTGCTCCAAACCCAGATGTTGGTGCAGATGGAGTGGCTGGTGGACTGCTCTCCGAAGAGGGAGTACACAACTGCTCTTCTTCTGGAAACAATGCAACAAGTGTACTAGGAGATGGTGAACCTGACAGCTCCTCCTCCTCCTCCTCCTCTTCATCATGCTGGTTGGCACCAGCAAAAGGTGACAGTTGTGTATATGAGCTGGTTAGAGGGCTAGATTGGGCAGAGTGAGGGCTTTGTGGCAAGGTGTGGGGGCTGTCATCTAGTGATGGCATTGAGGGAGGGGACAGGGGAACCTCAGAAGAGAGGGCAATCACACATTCTCTAGGAGAATCCATACTCTGTGTCAGACAAAGAGTAACAAGAGTCAAACGTTTGAAAAAGATGTCATGCCAACATGTTAAATGATAAACATAAATATGACCAAGCCTCTCTTATGGAATAGAGTGGGTACTCACTAATAGAGTGTGTATTCCATCATTTGCTTCCTTAGATGAGAGAGGATGCACATCTGAAATGGCCTCTGACACCACCTGCAAAACAAAAGCATGTGTGTATGCATATACAAAGAGATCACAAATGGTTCTGAGTGTGAGCAAATGATTCTATTGCAAATTTTAAAATATATATGATTTGAATGTTTGCCGTGGGCATTGTATGTACGAGTATGCATGCCTGAATAATATGTAAAAGCTAAGGGTACAGCAGGACACAAACTATCCTAAACAGGATGGGCGCGAGATGTTTTGATTTCCCCCACACACCCTTCCTGCACACACACACACACACACACACACACACACACACACAGACCCACATATATAGTAGCTGTCTAAATAAGAAAGTAATTATAATCTATTACCCAGTCTGACTTTCCAGGCAGAGCTAAATGTGTTACATCACAATAACACATGCAAAAACACCTTCATTGACACAAGCACGCACACATATGCAGACCAGGACAAGAAATATGCTCCGTATGGGGACGTGTCCAGACATAGCAAGAAAAAATGTTGAAAGAAAAGTAAGCTCACTAATAATTGTGGCAAAAATATGCTGAATAGAGGAACATGTGTGGGTGCATCTGTGTTTCTGTATGTGTGAGTCACAGTTTGTGACAGTTTGTGTTTTTCTCTGTTGATGACAGTATGTTTCTATTTTTGCACACAGAGATTGCATACGAATTTAGGTATTTGTGCGAATGCGATCGGTTTGCGTGCGTACGAGATCAACTTGGCCGGTTGATATTACAGTTCAACCGCGTCTCTGTCACTACAATATCAATAACACTCTTTCCTGCCCTCCTTCTCTCCTCTTTAATACACCATTATTGTTCATTCTTTCTTTCCATCTTTTCACCTCGATAGACTCCCATCCCCCTCTCCTTTTCTCTCTTTCACTCCTCCTCCCTCTATTACTCACTAATTTTCTTTCATTCTCTCTCTCTCTTGCTTTGCTGCCAGTTGGCACTATGCCAGGGAATGCTGCTATCAGCTGGTAGATTGGGGCCTCATAACATGGCGAAAGGAGAAGAGAAAGAAGGGAGCGAGACAGACGGAGAAAGGGAGAGAGGGAGGGGGGGTTGGAGGAGACTCACATCTGAATGAGCCATATTTGAGTGGTAATTTTCTCATGAAAAAGGGGGCACGAAGCATTCCCAGCTGTAGAGTAGAGGATGCTGAACCTCTTTGGTCTAATGGTATTATTTTCATATGAATATTGTTTGTGCCAATGCATTGTTTTGCCATGACAAATTAGGTTTGTGTCTGACCAGACCTGTCATTCTAATAAAGGTTTTTTCCCCCCAAATTTGGATAGAAGGCGTGATAAGGTGCTAGACAGAGGGGGGAGGGGAAAGATGAAGGCAGGAGAGTGATAAAGCAACACGCACAAATAGTACACACACACACACACACACAAATTTGCAATATGGCAGCAAGTCACCAGATGATTCATGCATGCTAAACACCCTTGTCCGAATGGCCACATGGCACAATATGCTGAAACAACATAGTTTTTGTCAACTAAGATTTAAACGGAAAAAGTAAGTGAAGCCTGTATGTAGGCCATGCCCACTGTAGGACTAAATCTAAATACAGATACTGACAGATCCTGATATAGATAATAGCATTGCACTACATCCCTTCTATACTGAATGTCCTATGCGTCGCTTTGCACTCATGAGCTAAACTTAATCAGCACATCCCCCCAGACCCCAATCTTGCAAATAGATATCATAAGGGACACTACCATTTATACAAATCGAAGTTCTGACTTGCATAACAAATATAATGACTATAATACCAACCATAATAGATGCAATTAAACAACAGTAGGATGGCAAATTTGATTGCCCACTGTAGACCTTCCAAATTCTTGAATGTACAAAGATTGACATACACTAGAAAAAAAGCTGACATTCATTTTAACATCATTTCAGTCAAAGAACAGGTTACAGTAAACTTGATAAATGTAATTTCACCATCAAGATACAGCGAAGATACAGTGGTGAATTTGGATAAGAGCTCAATTGATACTTTTTTGCCCGAAAACAGAAAGTACAGATAGTTGACTCAAAACCAGGATTGCTAATATAGGAACAGATGCATTCCTAGCTTATTAGATCACACATTTACTGGATTCGCTGTTCTAAATTTGTATACTCTGTAACCATGTAATGTATCTAAAGGATGAACAAGTGGCTATTCATGCAGTGTGTAACAGATGCCCTTGAGAAAATTTATGTGAAAAGGGTGTGTGTGTGCTCGTGTGTCTTTGTGGGTGTGTTGATGTGCCTCTGTGTGTCTCTGTCTCTGCCTGTACCAAAATCTTTGGGTATGGGTTGTACTGTACTACCTTGTTGGCTGTGTGTGTGTGTGTTGGGTGTGTGTACATCTGACTTTCAAAATTTGCCTATGGTCACAGGGTAAGCTTACACACAGATGCAATACATTTTTTCCTACCGCTCAGTTTCTGGCCCTTTGCTGATCCCTTTTTAAGCAATTAGGGTGCTTATACTTTAAACATTCCTAACTCAGTTTGGTGGATTTATTTCATCTAACATTAAGCAGTAAAGAGCACTCACAATGGGCCTCCATTATTACTCCACTTTTAGCCCAGGGCTTAAGATCGGATCTATATATGTTGGGGTCATTATTAATATGCAGGTTAATTTGGTTTTTTTTTTTCTTTCAAAATGTTCTTATATAGAAATATTTACTACTTCGCTATATTTCTAGAATCTCACACAGTGAATTACTGTTCAGAGTTATTTTGAAGCTACAAAGGGTCAATTGTTGAGTCTGGGGTGGGGGGAAGGGTTTTGGTAGACCAGAAATGCAAATCCTTATTAATCACACACCTATAAGTGCTATTGTTACGAAACACTAGTTTCATTCATTTTTCAATTGGAAAAGAATTCCTAGATTTTGGTTGAGGACATCTATTGTGCGACAGGTTTTTATTTTCCCAGCTGTAAGCCACGGATAAATCAATTCGTTCGCTGCTTACTACATCCTCAAATGTGTTGAATTAGGTGGATTGAAAGGCGTAATAATAATAATAATAATAATAATAATAATAATAATAATAATAATAAGACTAATTGGGTTAAAGATCTCACTTGGATACTGTTGACCTGCTGCTGAGATCATAAAGGCTGTTCTGTAATCATCCTAAGATACGTATTTACACTGTGCTCATACTAAACAGACTTTTCAACATAGTACTGTTTCACTTTACTCTTCTACGGGGGACAGGTGAAGATCTACAGGTGTACTGTAATGCTTCAACACCCTAATGTCTGGTGTCACCCAGAAGAGAATTGTTTCCTTTTAGAATTTGGTTCTTAACAAGGTTTCTTCTTCATATACCGTTGAGAAGTTTTTATTTGCCATTTTTGCATCTGGTTTGCTTATCAGGAATCCAAATCTAATCTGGACACCTGTTTGTGAACATTTGCATTATTAACAAAGCCACACAAATACAGATATTAGTACTAGTGACAATGGAGTGGTTCCCCTCAGGCCTACAGCATACAGCATGTACTCAGGTGTGCATGGTGATAATGCAATACTTTATGCTTTATTTCTCAAATGGATGTACTCGACTGTAATTACATATAAGAATCAGAGAAGGTATAGCACTGATGTGTTAAAGACACTGTGTTTGGATGTGTAAAAATTCATAGGGCAATCCATGAACCCTTCCACTGACCCTCACACTTGGATTCCTTATCTGTTGTTAACTACAGTTCACCTTTGCGCATTTACTCCACTGACAAAACAACTCAGCTCAGACTGCAAGGCATTTTTGCAATACGTGCAAAGCACTTTACACAGACCCAGGAGGGATGTAAGAGAGGTAGAGCTTCCTCTGTGGGGGAGTAAAGGAAGATCTAACTCCAGCTGAGTGTTAATTGCCCAATTAAACCAATCAGAACTTTCATTAGTAAAGCCAACTTTATAGTTCCAACAGATGCAACCCCAGAAAGCATCCTTCTACCATTTAAAAAAAAAAATGTCTAAATGAAACTGCAGTTACATTTCCATTCAAGGTTCACAAATCTGTGTATTTGCTAATTGTTATCACCCCTACCAGGGGTTCTAAAAGATTTTGCAGGAAAACTTAACCTGTCAAACTGTTCAGATATCAGGCTCATTATTGAATTATCTATATTATTTTGGCTATGGATTATAATAGATTTTTCACTCACTAAAATATTACCACAGTATAACACAGTTAATTGAAATATACATTTTAAAAATTCAGGATTGCTAGAAATTTTTTTTTTAATTTGTACCTTTTCGATCGATCGTGCGCCGGGTTTAACATGTGTAATGTATGTAGTCTTACTTTAGACTTACTGTTTATATAAGTATTAGTAAATGCTTAAATTATTAAAACACTATATCCACGTTTCTAGTTCCTGAAAGACGGAAAGTACAAAAGATGTACCACTGAGGGTTCCATCCACAGCGTCAAAGTACATTTCAACACGAATCTGAGGTATTTGGTTAATCCCGGTCCAACAGGTCAATGAATAAAACACTTCAATAATACATATTTTAACTTCCACCTCCGGACTATGCTTTATGGACCCCATTTTGAAAATGACTGACACTGTAAGTAATCGTGTGGGTACGAGGTAAAAGTGTGGGTAGGAGGTAAAAGTATTCAACTCCACCATCAAGGGTGTTTTGGATGTTTGCTTTGTATATTTCACCTCGAAACATGGGCCATTTGTAGAAGTTTAGAAGTATATAAATAGAGCACTAGATTTCCCACACTATAAAAACTCCATATTTCTGGAATATCTTTTCTGGAAGAATCGTGTTCGCAAATATTTGTGAAAAACGGATTTCTCGTTTGAAATTGAGATATACTTTTATTCTCGATTTCTCGATTCTCAATTGCAAGTGCTTTTAAAGCGTAGATTTTTGAGCTTATTTGCCACCTTACTTTTCAAAGGTTAGAAAAGCTCAAGGGGGGGAAATAATACACTACTCATGGCTGACTAGATTGGGTCATGTTCTAAAGTCAATGAGGGGAAAAAAGTCTATGGAGGGAGAGAGAGAGAGAGAGAGAGAGAGAGAGAGAGAGAGAGAGAGAGAGAGAGAGAAAGAAAGAAGTTATCAATAATTCTGAAAAGCTTTGTGAAGGCTGAAAAGTGGCTTTGGGGTTGTATCCTACTTTAAGGAGAGGAGGGCGACATTTGATGACACGTCCCCTCGTTTATCTCGAGAGGAATTTCCACGAAGGCCCTTTGGGCGTCAATAACGCGCAACCATTTTCAGTGGCTTTCTCGCACTTCCCTCTTGCGGCCATCTCAATTTTTTTAAGGAGGAAAAAAAAAACCGGAGGGAGAAATCAAAAGGAGGGAGAGAGAGAGAGAGGAACATAAAAAGGGGGTTATTAATAAAAAATAAAAATGCATGCAAACGAGTGCAGGTTTTAACCAGATCCCAAAAAACAACACAGTCTAATGTTCTGGTGTTTGATGCTCGTTGCACGCGACCGGGAATGGTTTTTTTTTTTTTTTTGGTATCTCAATTTTTGATTATCTTTCGACAAAAGATAATGGGAGGGTGTTGTTGGGGTGGGGTGGGGGGTGCTGGAGGGACACGCGAGTGCGAAGAAGGAGCAGCTGAAAAGTGCCATCACGGGTTTCATCTTGAATTTCGCTGCCAATATCGGCTCGAATGCACAATCCCAGTAGACCAACAGGCACTTTTAATAACTTTTCTTCAATATATACATACAGGGAAAAGAATCTGTCAATGCATGCATGCTTCTGTATTATTATGCATTTTTATCTCAAATAGTATCATGCATTTTGGAACAGCACTCACGGCTACTTATTTAGCAAAAGCACAGCGGGGGCATGCAGCAGCCGGAGCTCATAGTCTCGTGCAAGCTACTATAAAAAGGTGAGAACAGCCTTAAACAAAGTGGTCCTGCTGGAGCTGCATGCAATCGCAAGATGGAATAACAGTTTTCACTCAAGTTCTAATAAATTGCATAGGCTAACACATCTGTAATTCGCTTTAATAATGAAGTCGGGCAGGTCAGAGATTTCGCGACATGACTACAGGCTCTAAGTAGGATGCAGGCTCGTGCATGCGACCTTCCATGACTCCACACAGAAATGGGAGAAATAATAAGCAAACAGACTAATTATTTATTTTATGCACGTTTTTTTCTCTCTCCCGGAGTAATGCATAATAAAACCAATACTTCACTACGTTTGTTTAAAAAAATTGAGCAAGCCGGATCTTGCACGAGCTCGAACTTCTCAAAAAAAAAAAAAAAAGTTCGTGCTTATTTTCTCTCCGTCATCCAAACAGCAAGTTGAGGATACTTGTATTTCACTTCTCGAGTTCCTATTTGGGACATGCACAAGGAAAAAAAGGGAAAGAGGAGAAGCTCTCTACGGCATGCAACACTCGCTCGAGACATCAGAAATCCAAGTTCAATGACCGATTTGATGATCCATTCCTAACCCGAGCCCTCGTGCACAGCTTAAACAACACTGAAGAACACATAAAGCACCCCATTCTGGTGGCAAGGGCAACACGCACGTACACGACACACACAACAAACACACACTACACACACTATACGCTGAACTGCGCCTTGCGCGGTTACATGCATGATACGTATGATGTGCCCTGTAGGGATGCGCGAGCCGCCAATCACCCGTGCACGCCACATAACAAGCCGTGTATATATATATATATATATATATATATATGTGTGTGTGTGTGTGTGTGTGTGTGTGTGTGTGTGTGTTTGTATAGAAACTGTGTTTTTCTTATCTGCTTATAAAACAATCTTTTCCTGTATGAAACGTCATACAGCTTAAAAGAGTTAATGTATAGAAACATTCTACACACATATACAGTACATGCTTTTCAATGATAAGTGCTATTTATCAAATCACAAATCTCTTTCAGGGTTTTTTTTCCTGTCCTTCGTTTCTATTTCTATATCAGATTTTTTTCAATATTATCAGTCAAACGCTACACGATTTTATCTCATTCATGCCCATGAAGCACCTCAAGTGATGAAAATGAATGGAAATAAGTTAACGTGAGAGACTAAGATAAATAGAGAGAAAGAGACACCAAAAATAAAACACGAGTTAAAGAAAGAAACACAATGTTTTGAAGGAGAAAGTGCCAGAGTCTGCCTTCTCCAACTCTAATGAGATAAGGGTTTGGGCTAGAACTGGGGAAAATGAAATGATGCCCTGCTAAGGGCGTTCACCTACTCCACACACACACACACACACACACACACACACACACACACACACACACACACACACACACACACACACACACACTCC